>CM054147.1:48358729-48366229 GCA_028751875.1 Rapana venosa
ATATTTATTCAAAAAGGCCATGGCCCCTTAGAAGGGGGTTGTACAAAATATTGTTGACAAGACACACCACATTAACAATTTGCTACACACTCACTTCGCCTTAAAGGCTTTGTACAAATATATGCTTAATCTCTTAACAGTAGTTTCATTTGTTGCGGACAATAACAATATTAGTTTAAACAGACATGGATACCTGGAATATTTTGCGGAATAATTGTTCTCTGTATCTTTTAATTCTGGACAAGAAAGTACAAAATGAACCTCATCTTCATTGAATCCTTTCACAGTGGACATATCAAAGCTCTACCATCTGATTACTATAGCGTTTTGAATGGACAAATATCTGAAATTCCGAATCTAAATTTGGTCATGATACGCTTTATGTGTCTATCAATTTTCATAGACATGTAGGTTGGTACCCGATTCAAATGTGTGAACAGTCTATAAAAATCAAATCTATCACTATTTGAACATGAGAATTCCAGTCCTGCCATCGACATTCTACCAGCCTCTCTCTAAATGTACAAATAAATTCTTTTATATCTTCCACACCTTGATTAATCCAAACAAAGCCAAAGCCATATTCAAACAATTTCATTCTTACAATTGATAACCAGAGAGAGAGAGAGAGAAGAGAGAGTGGGAGAGAGAGAGAGAAAAGAGAGAGAGAGAAGAGAGAGAGAGAGAGACGAGAGAGAGAGAAGAGAGAGGAGAGAGAGAGAGAGAGAGAGAGAGAGAGAGAGAGAGGAGGAGAGAGAGAGAGAGAGAACTCGAACTCGAACTCGAATGATTTATTCACAAAAAGGCCATTGGCCCATACATGAAGGGGGTTGCCGAACTGCTTAGTATTTTGGTTTAAAAACACACACAAAAACCAAACAAAAAAAAACAAAAAAAACAAACACAACAACAACACACACAGATAACATGTTACTGTATAACAAAAAGTCAGCTACAAAAATATCACTTAGGATAGCATTATCTCTCTTATTCTGAAAGCTTTACACAAATATAAAGTGAGGCTGCGCACAACCTCAGGATGACTCGATGCCAGGAGTAAACAGAGTCTAAATAATTTAGGCTGTCTACTGTATTTAACAGGGATGTAGTTCTGCCTAACATCCTCAAATACTGGACAGCACACAGAGAGAGAGAGAGAGAGAGAGAGAGAGAGAGAGAGAGAGAGAGAGAGAGAGAGAGAGAGAGAGAGAGAGAGAGAGAGAGAGAGAGAGAGAGAACGACAGACAAATTCTTGTATTTCGAGGATAATGAATAAGCTTTTTTACATCCAGTCCCAAAGAGAAAGACAGACAGACAGACAGTGACAATGACAATGACAAATTCTTTCATTACGAGGATAATGAATAAGCACCCATGTGCTTTTTTACATCCAGTTCCCGACAGAGAGACAGAGAAAGAATGGTTCAGTGTGGTAAGCTTTTAAGCACGTTCATAAGCGGGCATTGAGAAGAGGTAGGTAAAAAGGTAAAGGAGTCCCATAACCTATAAGGTCGTCGGGGAGCGAGGCGTCAGAGACCTCACTTCTCTAGGGCCAGCATATTGAGGGCGGCGCCCATCTCCTCTCCCTCGCTGCTTTACCTTCCCTGACCCTAAAGAGGGTAGGTACCCATTTACAGCTGGGTGAACTGGGGGAACTGTACTGAAGCCAAGGCGCGCAAACGGTCACCCATCCAACTGGTAACCACGCTCGACGCTGCTTAACTTGGCTGGGGGAAAGCGAGAGCTCCGACCACTGAGAGGACTGGGCACAAACACATATTAAACTATGAAGCGAAGAAGAAAAAACAATTCGCAAAACCGTCATACCATCATGGCAGAGAGAGGGAGAGGGGAAGATAGAAAGGGAGAGAGAGAGAGAGAGAGAGAGAGAGAGAGAGAGAGAGAGAGAGAGGAGATGAGAGGAGAGAGAAAAGAGGATGCTTATGCGCACAAGTTGTTTGCATTTTTCTTCTGTAGTTTATCCTATTTTTGCTTTGTTTAAGTCAGATAACTTCCATTGAAATCAACACGTGTAAATACATTTCCCTTTTTGAAGATTTGGTTTGATTCCTTGCACTAAAATTAAATCTGTAGTTGAAGATATTCAGAATGTCCTAAAAGATCACGTCAGAAGTTATGACCTCACTCATTTTCCATAAGAGAAAGCTTACTTTATTCAGTAGTGGGGGGAAAAAATCAATGGAATCTTGTAAATGTCAAAATATTCAATCTTGATATGTCAAGACGCTTGCAGCGTTGAATTGTCATATAAGAACATAAAATATGGTACAAAAATTTACTAGTTGCTTCCACTAGCTTGATCACTTTCATCAAAACTGAGGCATGAAATTTGAAACCGAAGAAATTCTGGATTTTTCGTTCCTCGGCTAGAGCTCCGAAGTTCACCAATGGTGAGATTTTATGTATGCGGCCGTTTTTTGCCCCATCATGAAGTTAGCCACATTCCGACTTCGGGGATGTATGCTGAGTATTTTCGTGTTTCCCGTAACCCTCAAGAACGCTTACATAAACTTCAGGATCTTTAACGTGCATAATTGTTCTTCTGCATGTGCATAATACACGAAGAAAAATAAGCCAATATGAAGTGCAGCACCTGGTAGATCGTAAAAATTCCCACCCTTGATTCACCAGAAGCTGCCACCGAGATTCGAACCCACATCTTCATGAACCCATGGGATTGAAAATCGAACAGTCTTAACCACTCGGCTTTAGCATCCGTCGAATCTTCGAAATGAAAGAATGAATAAATCGCATCCCTTCTTCCCTACTTTATGGACAATGTTCTGAATGAGCTGAGATGGAAGAGGATACCATGTCCTTTCTCCCTCCCTCTACCCCCCCCCCCCCTTCCCATCCCCCGAGTTGGAAGCAGATGCCGTTTCCTTTCTTTTTTCCTCCCACTCCCACCCCAACCCCCTCTGCCCTCATCCATCTTTCTTCACCTTGCCTTGACCAATAAGAAATAATGTTGTTATTGGAGCAGGCTGGTGTGTGTGTGTGTGTGTTGGTTTCCTCTGATTCCATGCCCACTTTCTTTCTGAGATGGTTTATGACTGACGGTAACAGATGGCTTCCTATAGCGAAAGTTTTCACTGTCGATGACTGGGGATTTGTTTTGGGTTGGGTTGTTGTTTTTTTGTCTTCCTAAGCAATTTAAGAGAGTGGTGATGTAAAGGTGTGTGTATGTTGAAGATTGGTTTTGATTAAACACTGCTGGGAATAAGCTTGTTTATTACATATGATATTGAAACTGTTGTGCTTGATCGTTTTTTAAAGTATTAAGTTTATTACGTCTTCATCGCTATTTTTAAGAATGCTTTTTTATCGAGGCTTTGTGACAGACTGTTTCTTCTTCTTCTTCTTCTTCTTCTCTTCTTCTTCTTCTTCTTCTTCTTCTTTTTCTTCTTCTTTGCATTCTTCTTCTTCTCCTTCTTCTTGTTTGCATTCTTCTTCTTCTTCGCATTCTTCTTCTTCTTCTTCTTTGCATTCTTCTTTGCATTCTTCTTCTTCTTCCTTCTTCATAAAACGCTCGGACATAAACTCTCGTTGTGTGCATTATGATTGAAAATGGGCTGCGCTGTGCTGCTGTTAAGCGCCTGATAAGTCAGGACCAGCGCATTTGACTTCGGCATGACGGACAATTTCAAAACAGTACCTGTGTGTGTGTGTGTGTGTGTGTGTGTGTGCGTGCGTGCGTGCGTGCGTGCGTGCGTGCGTGCGTGCGTGCGTGCGTGCGTGTATATATATAGATATATATATGTATATATGTATATATATGCATATATATCTGTATATATATATTACATATATATATATAATATAGGTACATATTGTATCTATCTATCAATCTATCTATCTATCTATGTATCTATAGATCTGTCTGTCTGCCGGTCTGTCTTTCTGTCTGCCTATCTATCTAATTTCCTGAATTTCTTTTCTTTAAATCATAGGTTGAATGTTTTCTGATCATATCTATCTATCGATCTATTAACCTATATATCTAGCTATCTATCTATCGATCGATCTATCTGTCAACCATAGTATATACATATATATATCGATTCATCAATCCATCAATCCATTGATCCATCGATTTATATATCTATCTATCTATATCATTCTCCTTCCCTCGCCCTCTAAGAAGCCAGGCAATGCCGATTTGCTGTTGACTTCAAGAAGCGCAGTTTCTTCCTTTTCACACTATCACAGAAATAGCATCCCTTCCTCGCCCCTTACTGGATGACAGTCTGAATGACCTGAGGTGGAAGAAGATGCCATGTCCTTTTTTCCCTGATGCCATGTCCTTTTTCCTAATCCCATGTTCTTTCTTTTCTTGATCCCATGTCCTCTTTTTCCTAATGCCATGTCCCTTTTTCTTGATGCCATGTCCTTTTTTCCCTGCCATGTCCTTTTTTTATGATGCCATGTCTTTTTTTCCTGATGCCATGTCCTTTTTGTTCCTGATGCCATGTCCTTTATTTCCATGATGCCATGTCCCTTTTTTCCCTGATGCCATGTCCTTTCCCCTGATGCCATGTCCCTTTTTCCCTGATGCCATGTCCCTTTTTCCCTGATGCCATGTCCCTTTTTCCCTGATGCCATGTCCCTTTTTCCCTGATGCCATGTCCCTTTTTCCCTGATGCCATGTCCCTTTTTTTCCCTGATGCCATGTCCCTTTTTCCCTGATGCCATGTCAATTTTTTCCCTAATCCCATGTCCTTTTTTCCTGATCCCATGTCCTTTTTTCCTGATGC
Organism: Rapana venosa; assembly: GCA_028751875.1. Lineage (NCBI taxonomy): Eukaryota > Metazoa > Mollusca > Gastropoda > Neogastropoda > Muricidae > Rapana > Rapana venosa. Next base: position 48,363,505 of record CM054147.1, read on the forward strand.
TATGTCCCTTTTTCCTGATGCGATGTCCTTTCTTTCCTAATGCCATGTCTTCCCTGATGCCATGTCCTTGTTTTCCCTGATGCCATGTCTTTTCTTCCTAATCCCATGTCCATTTCTTTCCTAATCCCATGTCAATTTTTTTTCCTGATGCCATATCCTTTTTTTCTTCTTGATGCTATGTCATTTCTTCCCTGATGCCATGTCCCTTTTTCCCTGATGCTATGTCCCTTTTTCCTGATGCGATGTCCTTTCTTTCCTAATGCCATGTCCTTTTCTTTCCCTGATGCCATGTCCCTTTTTTCCTGATACCATGCCCTTTTTTTCCTAATCCCATGTCCTTTCTTCCTAATCCCATGTCCTTTCTTCCTAATCCCATGTCCATTTTCATCCTAATGCCATGTCCTTTTTTTTCCTGATGCCATGTCATTTCTTTCCTGATGCCATGTCCTCCCCTGCCCCTCTCTCCCATCTATCTTTCTTCACCTTGCAGTGACCGATAAGAAATCGTTAGTGGTGCAGACAGGTGGGTGTGGTTTTCCTCGGATAGCCTGCCCGCCTTCTTTCTGAGCGATTATTTTATGACCGTCACAGTGACAGATGGGTGGGGTGTTTTTTTAGTATTGGGATTCTGGTGTTATTGATGCCTGCATCTCTGAACAATCTTTTGTAGGTGGTGTTACTGGTTGTATATGAATACATTTTCAAAACTTGGGCTGCTTTAATTTGTGTGTGTGTGTGTGTGTGTGTGTGTGTGTGGTGTGTGTGTGTGTGTGTGTGTGTGTGTGTGTGTGGTGTGGTGTGGTGGGTGGTGTGGTGTGGTGTGGTGTGGTGTGGTGTGGTGTGGTGTGGTGTGGTGTGGTGTGTGTGTGTGTGTGTGTGTTAAAAAGTAAACTGCTTTGGAAGAGTAGTACTATATGTGCCTGTAAGAAGGGATTATTTTTTTATGCATGAACACTAGTGTGAACAAGGACAAGAACAACAAGAACTAACAAAAGAAGAGCACAGCAATAAGAACCACAAAAAAGGATACCAGTACGAACAAGAACGCAGAGAACAACAACAGCAACAATAAGCACACAAAACAACAAAAAAGGAACAACAATTCAATATCATTGAAAGAAAGATTTTTAAAATCTTCCATGGGAAAATCCTCTCTTTCGTAACATTTCCCACATTCCCAGAAATCAGAATGCGGCTGCCTTAGTGATGGTTGACGAAAAAAGAACGGTCACCTTCACACAAATATCACTATTCATTTTTTGGGTGAACGAACCTTAAGAAGCGCTAGCAGAGAAACGAAGCCAAAGCAATGTCCTCCATGTCTGACTCTCTTCTCTGAACTCCAAACCACAGCAACCCAGGTGACACGCTAACAACTCCTGTATAGATAGATAGATAGATAGATAGATAGATAGATAGATAGATAGATAGATAGATAGATAGATAGATAGATAGATAGATAGATAGATAGGTAGGTAGGTAGGTAGGTAGGTAGGTAGGTAGGTAGGTAGGTAGTTATAGAAAAGATAGAGGAGACAGAAGAGAAGACAGACAGAAATAGATGATAGATGATGATAGATGAGGATAGAAGATCAGAAGATAGGTAGGTAGGTAGGAGGTAGTAGGTAGTAGTATAGAGAATAGAGAGATAAGAGAGAGACGACAATAGATGGAGTACGTAGATACATACTGACAAGATACCGACATGACAACATACATACAACATAACAATCACATACATAATACATACACACATACATAAATACATAATACATACATACATACAATACATACATACATACATACATAATAGATACTAGATCAACATAATACATAACATACATACATACATCATACATACATACATTTCCCAGTTGCCATCACATACCTAATGCTGTTCCTAGATACATAACACGAAGAAGAAAAAGCAGAAGCAGGGAAGAAGAAGCATGATCGAGTGACTGAACAAACTAACAGTAATCATTCCAACTCCCCCATATACATGCCTGGTTATTCTGCCTAGGGTACATGTCTGTCTTGACTGGTGAGTGTAGGGAGGTGAGGGGAGTGTGTGTGTGCTGTGTGGTGAATGGTGTAGTGTGCTAGGTGTGGTGGTAGTGCTGGTTATGTTGGGCAGTGTGGTGGTGTGTGTGTTGTGTGTGTGTGGTGTGTTGTGTGTGTGTGTGTGTGTGTGTGGGTGTGTGTGTGTGGTGTGTGGGTGTGTGTTGTTGGATCAATTCGTCGTTCAGTTGTAGGATAGGGGGGAAAAGTGGAGGGGTGGTGCTTATTGAAACAGGAGTGGTGAATAAGATAGGTAGATTAGGCGCGCCCAGGAAATGAGGCCAGCCATGCTTGTGTACGTGAAAAGATAAGGGATCTGGAATGGCAAGTGGGAATTTAAGAAAGATAGAACTGAGTGTTAATGCGTTAAGTGTCTAAGGGTGGGGTGAAGGGGCTTGTCAATGTGCAAGTGCCGGGTTTGTAATGTGGAATAGCTGGAGGAATTTTCAGAAAATGGGCAGGAAAAGTGTAGGGTGTGGTGGGTGTGTGTGTGGTGTGGTGTGTGAGTGTGTTTGTGGGTGTGTGTGTGTGTGTGTGTGTGTGTGTGTGTGTGTGTGTGTGTGTGTGTGTGTGTGTGTGTGTGTGTGTGTGTGTGTGTGTGTGTGTGTGTGTGTGTGTGTGTGTGTGTGTGTTTGAGTGTGTGTTGTTTTGTTGGTCCTGTTTG
>CM054147.1:48373729-48381229 GCA_028751875.1 Rapana venosa
TCTCAGGGTTTTGTTGAGTTCTAGCCTGTCCATTCACTGATGTTATCCCCCCCAGCTCTTCCTTGGTCTGCCCCTTCTTCTTCCTCCTTGGACAGTGCCTTGCAAAACTGTCTTTGAAAATTTCCTTGGGGTCTTGTGACATGCCCATAAACCACTTAAGTTTACGCTTTTTCACGATCGTTAGAAGGTTCTCATAGGGTCCAATGGTATGCTGGATTCTGTTATGCACGCTTTCGTTGCTTATGTGGTCTTTGTAGGAGATGCCAAGGAGTCTCCGAAAGCATCTCATCTCCACTGCCTGTACTCTTCTCTCCAAATCTGCAGTCAGGGTCCATGATTCACAGGCATACAGAAATATGGATATGACAAGGGAGCGCATTAGTCTGATCTGGAGATAAGTGAGATATTCTATCTCTCCAGATGGTTTTAGTTTTGACAAAGCTGTTATTGTCTGTGCAGTCCTGCATACTACTTCTGGCTTGGATCCCTGGTCGGATACAATGGCTCCCAGGTACTTGAAGCTTTGAACTGTTTCCAGCTTCTGGTCATTAACCCTGATATCAGTGCTAATGCCGTTGGTGTTATTAGTCATCAGTTTTGTCTTCTCTGCACTGATTTCCATGCGTATGTTTTGGAGGCCTTATCCAAGTGTTCTGTTAGGCTGGCAAGCTCTTTTTCTGATCCTGCTATTCTATCAATGTCATCTGCGAAGCGGAGGTTTGTGATCGTTCTGCCACCAATGCTGACTGATCCTTCATGATGTTCCAGTGCATCAGCCATGATTCTCTCAAGGAAGATGTTGAAAAGGGTGGGTGAGAGTAGACAGCCCTGCCTTACTCCAACTCCAACTGTTTATACATACATATAATATACATACATACATTTGTACATACATACATACATAGAAAGTCAGAAGACAGACTTAGATAGATAGATAGATAGATAGATAGATAGATAGATAGATAGATAGATAGATAGATAGATAGATAGATAGATAGATAGATAGATAGATAGATAGACAGACAGACAGACAGACAGACAGATAGTTACATACTTAGATACATAGACAGATACATAGAGACATAGATAGAGACATAGATAGATACATAGATAGATGGATGGATGGAGGGTGGATGGATGGATGGATGGATGGATGGATGGATGGATGGATGGACGGACGGACGGACGGACGGTCGGACAGACAGACAAACAGAAAGACAGACATATAATGCTACCATGCACGTCTCTCATTTAGTGTCTAAATAAAACATTCTATTATATCTTTAATAATGTCAATAGTTCAAAAACAGTCAGCCATATTCATATTTGGGGAATTGTAGCAGCCTTCAACAGTCAATCGATTATTCTTTCGTATCCAAAGTCTCTGTGTTCACAAAGGAGAGACATGTGTGTACACACAGAACGAGCAGTGAATGGTGGCTACCTCTGATTGCAAGAGATAGACCTTAACTCCTTAGGGACGCCATCTGTAAGAGAAAGGACAGAATTCTTCAGGGAATAGGATGGTTACACACACACACACACACACACTCTCTCTTCTCTCTCTCTCTCTCTCTCTCTCTCTCTCTCTCTCTCTCTCTCTCTCTCTCTCTCTCTGTGTCTCTCTGTCTCTCTGTCCTCTGTCTCTCTCTCTCACTCGATATAAAAGAATAAAAAAAATTTAATTTGTAATCTCTCTCTTCTTCGTCGTCGTCGTCTTCTTCTTCTTCTTCTTCTTCATTCTTCTCTTCTTCTTCTTCTTCTTCTTCTTCTTCTTCTTCTCTTCTTCTTCTTCTTCTTCTTCTTCTTCTTCTTTTTTCTTCTTCTTTTCTTCTCTCTTCTTCTTCTTCTTCTTCTCTTCTTCTTCTCTTCTTCTTCTTAATGATATGTTTGTCATAAACTGTCTTCTACCGCACGTGTGAGATGTGATTGGGCGTCTTCTGCATTTGATCTGTGTATGTGTGAGTGTGTGAGTGTGTGGGGGGGGGGGGGTATTGTTGTTGTTGTTGCTGTTGTTCTTGTGTTTAGTCGTCAGTCTTGTCTCTCTGTCTGCCATTATTTTGTTGTTGTGTTGTTTTTGTCTGTCTCTGTTGTTACCGTCTTTTTATCCTACCTCCTCAATCAGACTACTCTCTCTCTCTCTCTCTCTCTCTCTCTCTCTCTCTCTCTCTCTCTCTCTCTCTCTCGCATACACACTCACTCATGAAGAGAGTCAGACAGACAGACATACAGATATACAAACATACAGACAGATTCAGTTGCATTCAGCTTCCTTGTAGGACGTAAGAAACAAAGAAACGAACGAATCTGTTTTGCTTTGCTCTGCTCTACTTTTGGTGGTGGGGGGGGGGGGGGGATTCGAGGTGTATATTTGGTCCATGAGCCACCACAGTATCCATTAAGAAAAGCAAACATCAATAAGGAGAAAAGCGTGTATATCACAGAACGCACCTATTTGCGTAGGATTCTGAATCAATACTCTTTGCTTTTGACTGGTGATACTTCAAATATTCACCAGTACTATCGTGTATTGTTCAAATATTCACCCGCACTATCGTGTATTGTTCAAATATTCACCAGTACTATCGTGTATTGTTCAAATATTCACCAGTACTATCGTGTATTGTTCAAATATTCACCAGTACTATCGTGTATTGCTCAAATATTCACCAGTGCTATCGTGCATTGTTTAAATATTCACCAGTACTATCGTATATTGCTCAAATATTCACCAGGACTAGCATGTATTGTTCAAGTAATCACCAGTACTATCGTGTATTGTTCAAATATTCACCAGTACTATCGTGTATTGTTCAAATATTCACCAGTACCATAATGGGTTGTTCAAATAATTATTCTCCAGTACTATCATGAATTGTTCAAATATTCACCGGTACTATCATGGATTGTTCAAATATTCACCAGTATTATCAGGGATAGTTCACATATTCACTAGTATTATCATGTATAGTTCACATATTCACCAGTATTATCATGTATTGTTCAAATATTCACCCATACTATCCTGGATTGTTCAAATATTCACCAGTACTATAATAGAACTGGAACATCATTCATTCATCACACGGTCGATCGATTATTTTTTTCATCAGAATCTTTTGTATGGGCGAAGGACAAACATGTGTGTACACACACAGGATGAATGGTGAATGGTTACTATATCTGACTCTTAATTGCAAGAGATTGACCTTAACTCTGTGGGAGTTGGGGGCAAGGGGTCATCTGGTGAAGAAGAAAAAGAAATCTTGGGCAACCTGCTGATTCTGTTACACCCTTCCGCTTACTCTGTATGTATAGAGAAGTAAAAGTAGAGTAAGAAATGGAGCAACATTATTTGACTTTGTGAATTGTACAAGGGGTGTAAAGCAAGGAGATGTGTGTAGTCCAATATTGTTTTCATTGTTTGTGAACGATCTTGCCTTAGAAATGATAGAAAATGGAAAGCATGGGGTTTCTTTTGATTTTATAGAATTATTTGTGTTACTTTTTGCTGATGATATTATTTTGATATCAACAACTGTTGTAGGATTACAAAGACAGATGAACAGTTTGTATCACGCAGCAATGAGATTAGAATTAAAGGTAAATATGGGGAAGACAAATATCATTGTTTTTCGTCAGGGGGGGGGGGGGGGATATCTAGCTAGTCATGAACACTGGAAATACAATACTGAAGCTGTGAAAGTAGTAAATGCTTATAAATATCTTGGAATATTTTTTGAACTAGATTAAGTTTCACTTCTGCAAGCCAGGATTTAATCAATAGAGCAAAGAGAGCAGTACTTGTTATACTCAGGGTTATATAAGACTTGATTGCAGCTCATTGAAGATATTTGTAAAATTATTTGATTCTCAGGTGCAATCTATTTTACAATATGGTGCTGAAATGTGGGCTTTTGAGAACGGAAATAAAATTGAAAAGCTTCATTGATATGCTATGAAACGTTTTAGAATGTTGACAATCAAACACCTAATGACCTTATTTATGGAGAAATTGGAAGATACCCTATATATCTTAATTCTTATGTAAAATGCATTACTTACTGGCTTAGGATAACTAGACTGGAAAATCATAGACTGTCACACAGGGCTTATAAGAAGCTGTATAATCTGGATGTTAATGGTAAGAAGACTTGGGCTACAAATGTACGGAGGTGTTTAAATACTTATGGATTTGCATATGTTTGGGATAATCAGGGTGTTGAGGATGTTGGAAGTTTTATCAAATGTTTTTAACAAAGACTCATTGACTGCAGGTGGCAGGAATGGCATGGCCATATAGAAAACAGTAGTAGATTTGTGGAATATAGCATGTTTAAAGTTACTAATTGTGTTGAACCATATACTGAAATAGAAATGAACAGATATGTCAAAAGTGCATTGACAAAATTTAGAATTGGTGTATCAGCTATTGCATGTCATCGTTCTAGATACGACAGGAGATTAACGGATAAAACGATATGCCGTCTATGCCACAACTCTATAGAAAATGAAATTCACTTTGTGTTATGTTGTCCTGTTCTTTATGATCTGAGGATTAAATTTATCCAACCAAAATATTATACATATGCATATCGTTTCCGGTTTAATGTACTTATGGCATCGAAAAATGAAAATGTGCTGAATAATTTAGCATTATACATTTATAAAGCCTTAAAACGTCTGGGTGATGCTGTATCATAGTTGTTTTACTATTCAATATACTTTGATGATGATGTTTTCTGATTGATAATGCAACGATTTACATGTGGTATGTTTCATGATTACCCCTTCAGTAGGGAGCTATGGCCTAATCCGAATAAACATTTCGCATTTCGCATTTCTCTCTCTCTCTCTCTCTCTCTCTCTCTCTCTCTCTCTCTCTCTCTGTTTGAAGAATGCGTGCATCACCAGACAGTATACAGAAAACTGTTGATTTACATATTTCTGTTTGTTCCCTTTTGTCCCCTTTACTCGTATTGTGGCCCAAAGCCGAAGAACAATTAAAATGTTCAGAGTTCAGAGAGTTCTCCCCTCCCCCTCTCTTCTCCCCCCCCCTCGCTATCTCTCTCTCCTCTCTCTCTCTCTCTCTTTCAAACCTTTTCCGTCTATCTCTCTGTGGCTTTGCATCTCTGTCTGTATGCATCCTTGTGTTTGTCTTTGTTTCATTTCATTTCTACTTTTGGTTGGTTGTGTAGGTTTGTGGTTGGAAGGTTGATTGGTTGTTGGTTGGTTGGTTGGCTTATGTTTATCGATTCTACTTTTGTTTGGTATTTGTGTGGGGTCTTTTTTCCTCTTAAGGGTTTTATTCGCTTTACCCTCAGTTCACTTCCACATGTACACACGCAGATAAACACAAGAAAGAGAGAGACAGAGAGAGAGACAGACAGAGAAGAGAGAGTCAGAGAGAGAGAGAGTTGACGGATTGTGTGCGTGCGTGTGTGTCTGTGTCTGTGTGTCTATGTCTGTGTGTGTGTGCATTTGCGCGCATGTATGTGTTTGTGTTTGCGCGTGCGCTCGCGCGCGCATACATCCACACACGCGTGCCTGCGTGCGTACGTATAATTATGTGTGTTATGTAGGTACTCTTCACTAGATTCAAACGTTGTCTAGTCTTAAAGAGTCCAGGAGGATAAGAACAGTCGATGGTAAGGATTTGTGCAGACCCCATTTATCTGTCTACCCCTACCTTTTCTTGTCACTGACTTTACGCCTATGATGTCTGAGCTTGTCTATGTATGACACAGAGACACACAAAAAATAGTTTTTTTGACGTAAAGGAAATACCATAGTCTTCTTTTATACACAAGAAATCACGCGCACTTGCCTTCGCGCACACACACGCACACACGCACAGAGTACATGCATGCACACACGCGCGCACGCATGCATGCACACACGCACAGACGCATGCATGCACATACACATGCATCATGAACACACACACACATACACACACGCACTCACGTACGCACGCACACACATAACCACACACACACACACACCACACCACGCACAGCGAAAATGAGTTGCCGTTAAGCGCCTGACAAGTCAGGCCCAGCTCATCCTACTTCGCCATGGGAGATAATAATTTATTGTTATTTTTAGTCTTTTTTTTTTAAAAGGCAGGAGAATTGGGTCAAGAAGGCAGAAAACAGACAAGAAGGAGGATGTGACAGGAAGAAAAAGAAACAAGGCAGAAACAAAGACAGAGTTAGAAAACAAGAATTCCTAAAAACAGAATTTCCAGACCTCGGATTGTAGCCACCTCAGAAGGACTTGTACGAAAGGAAATGGAATCAGAACTGACGGGTTTTTTTGTTTTGTTTTTTTGTTTTGTTTTTTTTATCGAGGATAATGGAATAAGCACCCATGTGCTTTTTTACATCCAGTCCCCGTGTGTATGCGGTTTTGTAAATTTTGTCGTCTGTTCCCACCGGCACACAATGGCCTACTCTTTCGAAAAGCGGAACAGGATTTAACGTGTGCGCAAGATGTTCTGCGCATGCGTTCGCACACGGAGGCCTCGGTTTATAGTCTCATCCGAAAGACTTTGACATTCAGTTCGATTTTTTTTTGTCAAACTGGGAAGAAAGGGCGAGGCTGGGAATCGAACCCAGAACCTTACGGTTTACTTGTTGGCAGGCAAACGTCTTAACCATCCTGCCACCTTCCTTCATGCTAACAACGCCTAGAGGGGGGAAAGAAGTACCTTCAAACAGAAATTTGACACAGCGACTCTTCCTCTCCATGAAACGCTCAGACAAACAACTCCAGAGACTTTGCATGACAAATACCGCCGTGGTAACAGCGACTCGAACCGATGTCTTCAGAATTACTTTTTTTTTAAAAGGTAAAGGTGTCCCATAACCTATGATTAAGGTCGTAGGGGAGCGAGGCGTCAGAGACCTCACTTCTCTGGGGCCAGCGTATTGAGGGCGGCGCCCATCTCCTCTCCCTCGCTGCTTTACCTTCCCTGACCCTAAAGAGGGCAGGTACCCATTTACAGCTGGGTGAACTAGGGGGAACTGTACTGAAGCCAAGGCAGCGCATACGGTCACCCATCCAATTGGTAACCACGCTCGACGCTGCTTAATTAACTTGGCTGGGGGAAAGCGAGTGCTCCGACAAAATTACTACAGATCACAAAATTCATACTCTAACCGCAACTCCTCAATCCTCTCCTCTCCTCATCTCAACCCTCCCCCCCCCCCCCCCCACCCCCTTCTCCCCCCCTCCCCTTGCTTACTCTCACTGTTAAGACGGAATGGAGAGCGCGCAGCATCTTTCAAAAGGGCCGTTCCTGGTTTGCCTTGTAATCATGTCGGTAGCGGAAGCGCGAGGGCCACTGGAGAATAAGTTGGTGGAGAGACGGGATGGGATGCTGGCGATGACAGATTCCTTTGTACACAGCTGCCTCGCTCTGCGGAGACGCTGTGCTGCTAACGTAGATTGCATCCTTCCTACCGTCCCCCCTCCCACCCCCCGATCTCTGTCTGT
>CM054147.1:48388729-48403729 GCA_028751875.1 Rapana venosa
GGATACTATTTATACTGACAGGCCCCCAGCATCTCCATGGTGGGAAATATTATTATTAATATCAGAGTACTATTAAAGATATAAAGATATATCTATACAAGATGATGCACTTTGCTATCAGTTCGGCTTTTGCATCAATCACAATCTTGAACTGCAGTGACAGTAATCAAAACACATGCCTAAAAAAAAATGGATCAGTGTTAGTGTGGGCATCTCTGAACGTCATTGGTTTTTCCTGATACTTATTACGGTTTTTTAATGATTTGTCTTTGCCATTGATATTTGCTAGTCTTCTCTCTCTCCCTTTCGGTCTGTCTTTCTGTCTCTCTCTCTGTCTCTCTGTCTCTGTCTCTCTGTCTATCTTTCTCTCTCTTACTCTCTCTCTCTCTCTCTCTGTCTCTCTCTTTCCTTTTTCTCCCTATATCTGGGGGGCAGGGGGGGGGGGGGCATATTTAAAATCACAATCTTTTCCCCATTTCCTGTGGTATTTCATCTCCATTGTTATGTCCTGTTTTCAGACACAGAACTGACAGTTTGTCTAACTTACAAAGACACTGGCCAGGAAAGCAATAGGCATGATGGTAAAGGAGAGAGACAGACAGACAGACAGGCAGACACACATAGAGAGAGAGAGTGTGTGTGTGTGTATGTGTGTGTGTGTGTGTGTGTGTGTGCGCGCGGCGCGTGCACGCATATGTGTGCGTGTATGTGTAAAATTGATGAAGCCAACGGAAGGCCGGGGGCAGTTTAAGCCAGCTGCCCATACCCACGCTGCTATTTTGGAATAAGAAAAACAACAATAAAGAAAAGATAGATGTGTCTCGCAAAGCAATGGCTAAGGGCTTAGACTAGAACTTTTGTCCCCACAACTGTTGATTCATGTCTGCTTTCTCCAGTCTGGAAAATAACGATTTGTGAATGTGTGTGGTGGCATATCGGAGAGACACACAGCCTGTGCTTGGGGAACTTGTTTATTTTTATGTGCAGGTGTTCCATATCACCGGCTATGTTTGATTCAGTTTGCAGGTGGCTTTTCTTTGCCTGCTTTTCTTTCTTTTTTTTTCTTCTTTTCTTCCTTTCTTCTTTTTTTCTGGTTTTCTCTGGTTTTTCATTTTGTCCTTTAGCTTTGCTTTCCTTTTATATCATCTCATACATGTTTTGATCATGTTCCGTATATATTTAATAATACCATTTTCTCCATTTTTGTGATGATTAAGCTGGAATACATTCGTATTTCTTGAGCTATCAAATAGTATCTGTGATGATTTAAGTTTTGACCATTTGCATGAACACATACACAGATGTTGTGGAAGAAAGGTGGCAGGATGGTTAAGACGTTTGCCTGCCAACAAGTAAACCGTGAGGTTCTGGGTTCGATTCCCAGCCTCGCCCTTTCTTCCCAGTTTGACAAAAAAATCGAACTGAATGTCAAAGTCCTTTGGATGAGACTATAAACCGAGGCCCCGTGTGTGAATGCATGCAGAAACATCTTGCGCACACATTAAATCCTGTTCCGCTGTTTGAAAGAGTAGGCCATTGTGTGCCGGTGGGAACAGATGACAAAATTTTAAGAAGCGCATACACACGCCCAAAAAAAAATAAAGTCATCTGAGCGCATTGATTTGCTGCTTTACAAGATTCAGCGCTATATAAATTCCTTACATTATTATCATTATTACATATGTTTCTTTCTTTACAGCTAGCCTGCTTACTTTAAACCAAGGGGGTATTTTCCCCTGCAGTTAACATCAGTGCAGACTCCACTCTCCCCAAAAGTCCTTCGGATGAGACTATAAACCGAGGTCCCGTGTGCGAACGCACGCAGAACGTCTTGCGCACACGTTAAATCCTGTTCTGCTTTTTGTAAGAGTAGGCCATTGTGTGCCAGCGGGAACAGATGAAAGAATTTTCAAAACCGCATACACACGGGGACTAGATGAATAAAAAAAAAAAAGCACATAAGTGCTTATTCCATTATCCTCGATATAAAAGAATAACAGATATTTTTAAAAAAGAAAAACCCCATGGAGTTTGCCAGTGCTGTCAGTAAAGTACTCTGCTGATAGATTGTGATCTTTAGCCTCCCCCCAGTATCGTTTGTGGAGCATTGACAAGAATGGATCTTCAGCTGTTTTGGTAATCGACCTTCTACCAAATATATCCTGACAATGCTCAGTCTGAATAATGTATTGTGTTGTAGCTTCGCTCTATCATGTTTGTTTTGCAGGTTACACTTGCTCTCCATAATTGTATTGCACTTCACATGCATAGTCTTGTTGATAACGTTTCCAGTGCAGGCCATGGATTTATTTATGAGAGGCAAAACATTTGTGTTTATTTCTCCCTTAAGTCTTTGAAGAAGTCATTTAGGCAATGTACTGGAATTTTGGGGCAATATATATCATCAAACTTGAAGGAGTCCCTTTCTATGAAGGTAATAGTTTGCATGCTGGGTGTGTTTATCTTACTCATAACATTACCCAGAGCTAACCTATTTCTATGCAAAAGAAGGATGGGTTATTTAAAGTCCGAAAAACAAGTATTGTGTGTACATACATGTGGTAGAATGTCGTCTTAAGGTCTTGTAGAGAAATTGAGTCAGAACCAATGCTTCTTCTAAAGTTGGAGTATGGCTCCACATAGGAAGAGAGACTTGAAAAGAGTCATAACTTCAATCTTGTCATCCTGTATATATGTATAGTCTCATAGTAATTTCTCAAGTGGAATGAGTGAGCCAGAGTGCATATTCTGCGGAACACACAAAAACAATATCAAGAACAAAACCAATGTTGACTGCAGAGGAAAACATAATCCTCTCAAATTGACAGCTCAGCTGCAACTGAAGCCTGCCCCTTCCATTGCGGTCAAATCAATAGTTCCACACTCTAGCCATACAGCCACTCCAACTTGGCACAACAAAAAAGTTTACCAACTAATATTATATAAAGTGTTCTTCAGAAATGAAATGTATACTTAAGTGACAGGGCACAATGAGTGCACATAATGTAGTTCTTTTTTGCTTGTGTTTTTATTGTTCTTTGTCTAGACTTCCAAAGTTCACCAAAGGTAACATTTTGCATAATCATGCTGCCACTTTTGCCAACCATTAGGGTAACCACATTCTGACTTTGGTGATGATGTCTAAACATGACACCAATGTGCATGCATTTTTTTTATTTTGCTATTCATTCCTACTAGCACACAATGGTCTACTAGTAACTTTTCCAAAAAGCACAGCAGATTTTACCGTGAGTGCAAGATGTTCTACACACATTTGAACATGGGACTTTGAATTATTGTCTCATCTGAAGGACTTTTGAGGAAGTGTAGTCAGTACTGAAGTTAAGTGCAGGGGGGAAATACCCTTGAATTGGTGCTCAAACTCAGATGGTGGCTCAAACTCAGACCATCAGATCACATTAGCTCAACTCTCTAACCACTAGGCTACCCAGCCCCTCATGTAGTTCTGAAACAGTGTGCCTATTTCATTTTGAACTGGACATAGTTTTCTAAATTTGATTCTTAATTTGCTGCTGGTACAATTTTATTGACTCTCTCTGTCTCTCTCTGGCCCTGCCTGACTGAACACTTTGCTGCAATGCTGTGTCTGACTCTGGATCTCTATCTCTGTACCATGACACGGAATCCATGCCATGAAGATCATTTGGGCTACAACCATATTTGTTGCTGTTGTTGTTATTGTTCAATATATGTATTGTGCCCAGTCCTCTTCCCACTGTCCCCTTGTGAATGGGCTTCACAGCTTATATCACAATAAACTATTGTCATTGTCATTGTCATTGTCTCTCTCTCTCTCTCCTCTCATCTCTCTCTCTCTCTCTCTCTCTCTCTCTTTATATATATATATATATATTTATAAATGATATATATATATTATGTGTGTGTGTGTGTGTGTGTATGTATGTATGTATATACATATATATATATATATATATATTATATCATACATACATCATACATATTTCTCTTTTTATATTACAAGCACCATCTCTTCCCCATCCCCATTGTTATGCCCTATTTTAGGATGCAGAAGTGTCAGTTTGTCAAACTTAGAAAAACACTGGTCAGGAAAGCAATAGACAGGATGTAAATGAAAAGTAAAGGAGAGGGAGAAGGGGGTGGGATGTAATTGATGAAGCCAACGGAAGGCGGGGGCAGTTTAAGCCAGCTGCCGATACCCACGCTGCTATTTTGGAAGAAGAAAAACAACAACAACTAAAGACAGATGCGTCTCGCAAAGCAATGGCTAAGAGCTTAGACTGGAACTTTTGTCCCCACAACTGTTGATTCACGTCTGCTTTCTCAGTTCTGGAAAATAACGATTTGTAAATGTGTGTGGTGGCATATTGGAGAGTCACAAAGCCTGTACTTGGGAACTTTTTGATTTTATGTGTGCGGGAATTCAGAGTAGTCTTCTTCTTTAAGTTTTGTTTGGAGTTTGTTTGCTTTTTTGTATTCCTTTGCTTTGTCTTCATATTATCTTTTTCTTTTAAATTATGTTCAGTTTAGATTTAAAGTTACCATACTCTAATTATTTGTGTTGCTAAAACTGATATAATATTAATGTTCTTAACTTCGTGAGCTATTAAATTTCATCTGAAGTGTTTTAAGTGTGCTTGCAAATTATGATTTTTGACCATTTGCTCGAACACATACACGGATGTTACATGAGAACTTACAGAGGAATGCAGTCAGAGCAACTGCTGGTAGCAGAAGTAAAATCCCTTCATATCTTCAAAGTCAGAATACGACAACCTTCAGGGTGGGCAACAATATTTATCTATTTATTTATGTATTTTTTTTATACCACTTTAAGTCACAGCAGATTTCTCTGCGTGAAATTCGGGCTGCTCTCCCTGGGGAGAGCGCGTCGCCACAAGAGCAGCACCACCCTTTTTTTTTCTTTTTCCTGTCTACAACTGCATTTATTTCCCTATCACAGTGGCTTTTTCCTACAGAATTTTGCCAGGGACAACTCTCTTGTTGCCGTGGGTTCTTTTACGTGTGCTAAATAATTATGTGTAACACACGGGACCTCGGTTTGTCGTCTCATCCGTAAGACTAGCATCCAGACCACCACTTATCTAATGGATGGGGGAAAAGTTTTTGGGTCCAAACGGGATTCGAACCACCACACACTTTCGACCCGGACTTTTCGCTTTCTAGACAGACGTGTTACCTCTAGACCACCCATACACAAAATCCTACCGTTGATAAAGCTCAGAGCTGGAGCTGAGGAGCATTAAAACAAATCCCCACTAAGCAACCACAACTCAAACCTGCATCTTCTTTTACTTGTCAAATCAAAAGGTCCACACTCTAACCATGTGGCCACTCCACCCCCACCCCCACCCCCCCCCACCCCACCACCACCCCCAACAAGCAAATCATGATCCATCGATTTTCTATAAAGCGTTGTTGTGATATGACATTGATTGAATATGGACAGGGCTACTGATGACGAAGCACGCAATGAGTTACGTGTCATGCCATTCTGAAACAGTGCGTTTTATTATGTTATATCCCAGGCAGGACCAGGTTTTCTAAATTGCAGTGTTTCGTTGTGTCGCCAGTGTAGCTTTATTGATCTGTCTCTGTCTCTGTCTGTGTCTGGCTGGTTGTCTATCTGTCTCTGTCTCTGTCTCTCTCTCTCTCTCTCTCTCTCTCTCTCTCTCTCTCTCTCTCTCACTCACTTTTTCTATCTATCTATCTATCTATTTGTCTCTTCCATTTTTGCCCCTCAAAGTGTATCGTGGCCTAAGGCCGATGTACATTAAACAATTTCAGAGTTCAGAGTTCTATCTATCTATCTATACATCTATCTGCGTGTGTATCTCTTACTCCTTCTCTCACTCACACACACACACACACACGCACACACACTACAACACGCTAACCCCCCACACACACTACAACACGCTAACACACACACACACACACACACACACACACACACACACACACACACTACAACACGCTAACACACACACACACACACACACACACACACACACACACTACAACACTAAACAATTTCAGAGTTCAGAGTTCTATCTATCTATCTATCTATACATCTATCTGCGTGTGTATCTCTTACTCCCTCTCTCACTCACACACACACACACGCACACTCACTACAACACGCTAACCCCCCCCCCCCCCCCCCCCCCCACACACACACACTACAAACACGCTAACACACACACACACACACGCACACACCACACACACACACCACACTACAACACGCTAACACACACACACACACACACACACACACCACACACTAATACATCCAGCATACAACCCTATCTAAACGCCATCCTATTTCGTCAAGACTGTACGAGAATTCGAGTGCAATAACAGCTGTTTGTGGATGACAGCAAAATGTCACGAAAATGTCACATGGGGAAAAAATCGAAAGTTATACATCAAGGACAAAAAATCAACCACAGGAAGACACAATGATAGCTGGAGTAAGGATGGATGATACAGAACTTGGGTTTTGAAGTTTAATGTGACTTTAAGTATGTGTAACTTGAGGCGTAGGTGGGTGGGTGAGAAAGAGAGAGAGAAAGAGAGGGGGAGGGGGTAGGAGAGAGAGGAGGGGAGAGAGAGAGAGAGAGAGAGAGAGAGAGAGAGATAGAGAGAGAGAGAGATGAGTGAGTGAGTGAGTGAGTGAGTGAGTGAGTGAGTGAGTGAGTGAGTGAGTGAGTGAGTGAGTGAGTGAGTGTGTGTGTGTGTGTGGTGTGTGTGTGTGTGTGTGTGTGTGTGTGTGTGTGTGTGTGTGTGTGTGTGTGTGTGTGTGGTGTGTGTGTGTGTGTGTGTGTGTGTGTGTATGTTTGGGCGTCTGTGTGTTTTGGACACCACAGGAAGACACAAGGATAGTTAGAGTAAGGATGGATGATACAGACATTGGTTTTTAAAGTTTAATGTGACTCTAACTGTGTGTAAATTCAAGGGGTAGGTAGGTGGGTGAGAGAGAGAGAGAGGGAGGGAGAATGAGAAAGAGAAGGGGGGTGGGAGAGAGGGAGTGTGTGTGTGTATGCGTGTGTGTGTGTGTGTGTGTGTGTGTGTGTGTGTGTGTGTGTGTGTGTGTGTGTGTGTGTGTGTGGTGTGTGTGTGTGCGTGCGTGCGTGCGTGCGTGTGTGTGTGCGTGTGCGTGTATGTGTGTGTGAGAGAGAATCTGTGTCTGAGTGTCTGTCTATTTGTCCGCGCGCGGCACTCGTGTGTGTGTATGCATGTTTGCGCGCGCGTGCGTGCGTAGGTACATGCGTGTATGTGTTTGAGCATCTGTGTGTCTTGTTTACCACCAGTATGTATAGCTTTCTGCATAATTACCCTGTGCACTTACCGTAAAACTTGATGACAATTATATGTGGACAAGCATTCGTGCGTGCTTTGGCCCATTGGAAAGAACATGAGTGTAAATTACTTCTATGCTGGTCCAAGACTTCTATTCTGAGAACCTGCAAACGGCAATCAATGATGTTGTTAACTGGAAACATGCCCAGTTTGTGTTTCTAAGATTTTCTTTTTACCGTATAGGGATTTGGGGACTCAACCAAATAAAATTTTTAAAAAGCCAGACATGCTCCCTTTCCACCCAACTCAACCCCTACCCATCGTTCCCCCCTGTCCCTTAATTTATGTATGTACCGCAGATGGGGGGTGGGAGAGAGAGGGGGGGCAGAAATTTTAAAACAACTATATACAGTAGGAGACAGAGGACAAAGACAAGTCATCAGAAATAGACAGGAGAGAGAATAAAATTGTTTGTACCGTGCTCACCTCTGTCTGTCTGTCTGTCTCTCTGTCTGTCTGTCTGTCTGTGTGTCTCTCTCTCTCAATCTATCTATCTATCTATCTATCTGTGTATATGTGTATCTGTGTATCTATCTTCCTATTTATCTATCCATCTATCAACCTATCTATCTTTCTACCTACCTATCTATCTACCTATTTATCTGTCTATCCATCTATCTATCTATCTATTTATCTATCTATCTATCTCTCTATCTATCTGTCTATCTCTCTATTCATCCATATGTATATCTATCTATTTATCTATCTGTCTATCTCTCTATCTATTTATCTACATGTCTATGTGTTTATCTATCTATCCATTTATCTATCTGAGTCTGTTTCAGTTTGTGTAACAGCCTCTCTCTCTCTCTCTATCTATCTATCTATCTATCTCCTTCTCTGTCCCCCTCCCTCTCCTCTCTCTCTCTCTCTCTCTCTCTCTCTCTCTCTCTCTCTCTCTCTCTCTCTCTCTCTCTCTCTCCCTCTTTCTCTATCTCCCTCTTCGCAGGTCTCTTTTAAATGACCACCTCTGCTAAATTTGTTTTTAACATACATTTCGTCTCTGGAGTTCAGATTAATTTTGTGTTCAGAGACGGAGGTGCCTGTTTAGTCAACCTTAAAAGGGCACTGGTAAAGAAGACGATAAACGCGTGGTGTAATGGATAAGCGGAAAGGGTGGGAGGGGTGGGTGGATACCGGGAATGGGGGAGGGGGGAGGGGTGGTGAGGTCTTCATCTTTGTCGTCGTCGAACGCTCAGACAGCAACTATTGTTGTCTGTCATATGAGCTCCCAAAAGTGCGTTGCGCTGCCGTTAAACGGCTTGATAGGTCAGGCCCAGTGTATCCGATTTCAGCGTGGGAGAGTATTGTTATCTTTTAAGTCTTTCTGTTTAAAAAAAATAATAAAGGCAGGAGGATGGACCAAGACAGCAGAAAATAGACCCCCCCCCCCCCCCCACAAGAAAAAAAAAAGAGGTGACAGAAAGAAAGGAAGAAGGCGAAAACACAAAAAACAGGGATAGAAAAGAGGGAATTCCTAGCACGGAATTTCCAGAAGGTGGGGGATGCTATTTTATGTTGACAGACCCCTGCATCCGTATGGGGAGGATTGGGGGGGCTGAGAAGCAGGCGGGGCGGGGGGGGGGGGTGAGTAGGGGGCAGAAAGTGACAAAGATAACAGAAGTTGGGGGCAGTGACAGCCAGATGCTTATATACTGATGCTGCTACTTTTGTGAGAAAGAAAATCAACGAAGAAAGACAGGTGGGGGGACAGGATAGCCTAGTGGTTAGAACATTGCGCTCGCAATCTGATCACCCGGGTTCGATTCCCGTTCGAGGGGATATTTTCCCCTGGAGTTAATATCAGTGCCGACTCCACTCTCCCCAAAAGTCCTTCGGATGAGACTATAAACCGAGGCCCTGTGTGCGAACGCACGCAGAACATCTTGCGCACACGTTAAAATCCGTTCCGCTTTTCGTAAGAGTAGGCCATTGTGTGCCGGTGGGAACGGATGACAAAATTTACAAAAGTGCATACACACGGGGACTAGGTGTCAAAGAGCACACAAGTGCTTATTCCATTATCCTAGATATAAAAGACTTTTTTAAAAGGGGGGGAGAGGGTGTTGTCAGGAAGCCATAGGCTGTGAGTTTTAAGTATAGAACCATGCCCAAGGTCCTGACGCATGAACTATGAACAATGAACTATAGAACTATGCAAGGCCCTAAGTTGTGTCTACTTTCTAACAGATTGTTCAACGTAGGTGAGCAGAGATGTTCTTGCGTGCATTTGCACGACACAGGATCTCTCGCTTTACATAGTCTCATCAGGAGGATTTTTCAGGTGGGAGTGGAATCGGCATTGATGTTAACTCCAAGAGGAAAAATCCCCTGGTAGTTCAAACCTGGGATCGATCCCGGGCCGACAGATCTTCAGAGCGCAATGCTCTAACCACCAGACAATCCCGGTCGCGTCCCCTGCTTATGATTATCATTATCCTCAACCTTTTATAAGAAGAGATAAGTAAATGGTTATAATCTCTCTCTCATTTTCTCTCTCTCTATCCTCTCTCTCTCTTTCTCTCTCTCTCTCTCGCTCATGTTTGTTTCACTTTTTGCCCATGAGGGCCTGGTTTTAAAAGAAGCCTCTGGCTTATCCAATTACCCTCATTAAAATATTCGAGTTCGAGTTCGACTTCTCTCCTCTCTCTCTCCTCTCTCTCTCTCTCTCTCTCCTCTCTCTCTCTCTCTCTCTCCTCTCTCCTCTCTCTCTCTCCCCTCTCTCTCTCTCTCTCCTCTCTCTCTCTCTCTCTCTCTCTCTCTCTCCTCTCTCTCTCTCTCCATAGACCCTCTTACACACTTGATTTTTTTTTCAGATCAATATGACAGCAATAACGTGATTCCTTCGGATGAGACTATAAACCGAGGCCCCGTGCGCGAACGCATGCAGAACATCTTGCGCACACGTTAAATCCTGTTCCGCTGTTTGAAAGAGTAGGCCATTGTGTGCCGGTGGGAACAGATGACAAAAAAAAATTTTAAACCGCATACACACGCATAAATTGTTTTTTTTAAATGCACTTTGATTTGTTACAAAACAAGATTCAGCGCTATATAAATTCCATACATACATGATTATTATTATTATTATTATTATTATTATTATTCCGGCACCATACAGAGACCCATCGACATCAGTTCTGGGAAAGACAATGACACTTCTGTGGCCACGTAATAAGATCCAATGCCCCTTGTTAAATAACCCTCTGGGAAAATGCTTAACAGCGGAGATAAAAGAAGCGTGGGCAGTACACAGAATGCGCAGGGGAAAAAAACTGTTTATGAAGATAAATGCGCAGGAAAAACCTGTTTATGAAGATAAATGCGCAGAAAAAACTATTCGTGTTATATTCACACTGAAGATCAAGTATGCACTCTAACCCATCATGTGGCACATATTCAGTGGGTAATAGGAAAGACGAAAATGTCAGCCAAACCTGCTCCCATGAAGATAAATGCGCAGGAAGAAACTGTTTATGAAGATAAATGCGCAGGGGGAAAAACTGTTTCTGAAGATAAATGCGCAGGGAAAAAACTGTTTATGAAGATAACTATTATATATCTTGGCATATGGCCAACTCTTAAGAAGTAAAACAAACATGAAGAAAGACGAGAGAGAGAGAGAGAGAGAGAGAGAGAGAGAGAGAGAGAGAGAGAGAGAGAGAGAGAGAGAGAGAGAGGAAAAGAGAGAGAGAGATGAAGGTGGAGAGAGAGGAAGAGAGAGAGAGAGATAGAGAGAGAGAGTGTGTGTGTGTGTGTGTGTGTGTGTGTGTGTGTGTGTGTGTGTGTGTGTGTGTGTGTGTGTGTGTGTGTGTGTGTGTGTGTGTGTGTGTGCGCGTGTGCGTGTGTGTGTGTGTGTGAGTGAGAGGAGAGAGAGAGATATGGGGATGGAGAGAGAGGGGGAGAGGGAGAGAGAGAGAGTGTGTGTGTGTGTGCGTGTGTGCGTGTGTGCGGGCGGGCGGGCGGGTGTGAGAGCGTGCGTGCGTGTGTGCGTGCGTGCGCGCGTGTGTGTGTGTGTATGTGTGTGTGTATGTGTGTTGGTTTGATTGTATGTTGCCTTATTTATTCCTTTAAAAAAATCTTCACCCTCAAATCATCAGACGAGGCTGTGTAGATTCAAACCCACGACTTCATGGACGCACAGGATTGAAGTGGAACGGTCTTAACCACTCGGCAATAGCGTCCGTCCAATGTTGTAACGATCTTTGGCAAGATGCCAGAAGTACGTGTAGATCCATATGCACACAGGTGTTAGTCTATATTTCATGTCTTTTGTTGCCATTAATTCTAAAGGTTCCTTGGTGTAGTGAGTCATTTTTACATGGTATGTCAAACTGAAAAAGAGCGTAAAGGTTTGTTTCTTTATGTTTATTTATTTATTCTTTTATTTCGAGGATAATGGAATTAGCACTCGTGTGCTTGTTTTTTTTTACATCCAGTACGTTCCCGTGTGTATGCGGTTTTGTAAATGTTGTCATATGTTCCCACCGGCACACAATGGCCTACTCTTTCGAAAAGCGGAACAGGATTTAACGTACGCGCAAGATGCCAGAAGTAAGTGTATTCATGCACAGAGGTCAGTGGGTGTTAGTCTATATTTTATGTCCTTTGTGGCCATTAATTGTGTAGGTTACTCAGTGTAGTAGAGCCATTTTACATGATATGTCAAACTGAAAGAGGGGGTGAAGGTGAGAGAGAGAAGAGAAAGAGAGAGAACGGGGAAGGGGGAGGGAGTGAAAGAGGGAGAGGTAGAGGAGGGATGGAGAGAGAGAGAGACAGTGACAGAGACAGATAGATAGACAGGCAGACAGAGACACAGAGACAGACACAGAGACAGAGATACACAGAGAGAGATTGTTTCTCTTCTTTTCTTTTTTTGGGGGGTGGGAAGCTTTTCTTGTTTTTAAACTGTTACTCTTAAGCCATTTATTCTTATAAATTGGAGGAATAAATTCAGTCAGATAGTGTGTATTCTGGGCCGGGTGCCAACACAACCAGATAAAAGTATTAAGAAATATAGAATGAAAAAATATCGAAATCATATGTGATTTTTTTTATGACCATATAAATAAACAACACTTTCATCTCAGGAACTCTATCTCATCTCTTCTGCTCCCATAACCCCCTCTCCATGGTCGTAGGGGCACTGCAGTGACGAACGTTGCACCAGCTGGCTCCATTTGCGGCGGTTGTGGGCAAGTGCCTGGGTTGTGGAGAAGCTCTTCCCGGTCCATTCAGTGATGTTGTCTGCCCATTTCTTCTTCGGCCTGCCTCGCCTTCTCTTCCCCCTGCACTGTTCCTTGCAGTATGGTCTTGGAGAGCCCATCTGATCTTGTCACATGTCCGTACCATCTGAGCTTCCTTTTCTTGACTTGTGGTCAGCAGGTCTTCGTAGTGCTTTACTTGTGGGGCATGCCGTCAGCGCCTGGGGTTTATCACAGTTCTTGATTAAACCATTGACACTGGGGGCAACAGCAAAGTGAGAGGCTGTATGACCAGTGGCTTTCCCACTCATGGAATTCCCACTTTACAGCTGAGTCTTTAGTGATCGACTATGACTCTCTGACTAGGAGGCTTGACTTGCACAGCCCTTATGTGCTGCAGCCCTGAAGGCTAGTTGGCTTTTGGAAAACATCTCCAACGCTGACTGTCCTTATGCCCACTTGGCCGAGAGAGTGGGGATGTACTGTGGGCAAGGCATCTCCACTATAATCAAATTTCTGCCCAATTTCCGAAACAGCAGCTGCCTCCTCTGCTGTTTTGGAGGTCATCGTCGGACACGACGGACAAACATACACTTGTTGGGTGATGGTTTGTCATAACGTCATTTGTAGCAGCTCCTTTGATGAATCACAGAGATTTTTTTTTATTTGGGGGGGTGTTGAAGGTTTTTTGTTTTGGTTTGGATTTGGTTTTGGTTTTGTTTTGGTTTGTTGTTGTTGTCGTTGTCGTCGTTGTCGTTGGTGGTGGTGGTGGTGGCGGTGGTGGTGGTGGTGGTGGTGGTGGTGGTGGTGGTGGTGGTTTTAGGGGGGGGGGAATCCTCAGCTAGAGGCCCAAGGTTCGCTAATGGTGAGATTTTTCGTATGCTACCATTTTTGCCCACCATTCCGATTCCGAGGATGGTGTCTAAACATGACACCTATGATACACAATCGGTGTCGTAAATTTGGTCATCCGTTTCTACCAGCCATGAAATGGCCTACTCTTCAGAGAGGCAGACAGGGTTTTAACCTGTATGCAAGATGCTGTACGTGCGTTCGCACCCAGGGCGTCTGTCTATAGCCTCATCCGAAGGATTTTTAGGGAAGTAGAATCGGTACTGGTGTTTACTCCAGGGGCAAAAATCCCCTCGAACGGGTGCCTCAGTGGTGGCTCGATCCCAGGCCCTCAGAATGTGAGCACAATGCTCTAACCACTAGGTGATCCGCCCCTCTCCCTTCCGATTTGCTATATAATAGATACACTATTGCTCGAGTGTTCGTCTGAATAATTATTATTATATATTTTCATCTGACGTGGTCATTTAATGTCATTGTTACTATCGTTATAATATTCGCTCTCTCTTTCTCTCTTTCTCTCTGTCTCTCTGTCTCTCTCTGTCTGTCTCTCTCTCTCTCTGTCTCTCCTCTCTCTCTCTCTCCTCTCTCTCTCTCTCTCTCTCTCTCTCTCTCTCTCTCTCCTCTCTCTCTCTCCTCCTCTCTCTCTCTCTCTCTCCCTCTCTCTAAGATCTTGATATGTCGTGAGAATCATTTTTATCATATGCAATCAGTCTGTATTCACTTTTTTCTTTCATTTTTTGGATCTTACTACCTGTGTTGCAATTATCATAGCATGTTCGTATACCCCTTCATAAGGGGCCTTTGCCTATAAATGAATAAACAACCCGAATCTCTCTCTCTCCTCTCTCTCTCTATCTCTCTCTCTCTCTCTCTCTATCTATCTATCTATCTATCTATCTGAGACAGTCTGTCGCTCTCTGTCTCTCTCTCTCTGTCTCTCTCTCTCTCTCCTCCTCTCTCTCTCATCTCTCTCTCTCTCTCTCTCTCTCTCCACTCCTCCATTCCTTCACATCCCTACCCCTCTCCTCCCCCACTCCCCCACACCTTATATTTTTTTATTTTATAAATAATCACTACCACCATCACCCTTTTCTTTTGAACAAGAATCTGTCACGTACTTCATCTCCAACATCACACACTCGTTTCTTCAGATGCAGAGGTGTTAATTTGTCGAAACTTTGAAAGAGCGAGGGTTGAGTGGGACGATGGGGGGTGGGGTGGGGTTGGGAAAGAAAGATAGATGTTCTCTCTAAACAGAATAAATAGAGATGAGGGGGAAGGGGATGGTGAGGGGTGTGGGGTGGGGGTGGGGGAGAATTTGACGAAGACACATCAGGAAGCGGGGCGGTGTAATTATACTAGCTGCTGATGCTGATGCTGCTATTTTGGAAGGAACAAAATTCGGCGAGTAAAGACAGATGTGTGTGTGTGTGTGTGTGTGTGTGTGTGTGTGTGTGTGTGTGTGTGTGTGTGTGTGTGTGTGTGTGTGTGTGTGTGTGTGTGTGTGTCTGTGTGTGTGTTGTCTGTGTGTGTTGTGTTGTCTGTGTGTCTGTGT
>CM054147.1:48408729-48418729 GCA_028751875.1 Rapana venosa
AATTTCGAGCTGGGAAAGAAAATGACATGAAATGCTGTAGATTTCAAGCACAGAGAGAGAGATGTACAATCAAATTGAATGTTGCTATACTACGACTGTAAAAACAAAAAAATCAGATGTTCCAAAGACGTGTTTCCTTCCTCCCGATAGACAGAATGTTAAAGTTGTACAGGTTAATGAAATAGACCTTCGCTGTTGTTAAGAATATTGCAGAACTGGATGGTACAATCATAAAACATCCAAATTTAGAGTGTGTTGTTTAAACCTACTGGCAAATGGAAACAAACAGATAAATCTACCAGGCCAAACTCTAAAACCACATCTGTTAGTGCAGTTTAGAGAACATTAATCCCTATGAAGGAAAAAAAATCAACAATAGTGGGGTTTTTTTAAAATTCTGAACATGGATGAACATCTGGAACCTAATGATTGCCTGCTTAGACGAATCATAGAGTATGTAAAAAGAAAAAAAAATTTAAAAGAGGACGCGTAATTTCTGATCAAAAGAAGAAAAAAATGTCGATCTTCGTAAATCACACCGATGTTCCAAATGCTACGGAACTTCTCTTTTTTACTCTCTTTTTAATTATCACCCGCTTCTTTTATTCCATTTTCTACAGATTTTTACCAGTGCCGTCAATGTAATGCCGTTGATGCAAATCATACTCTATTCCGGTAATCAGTTTTCTTCAAATTCATTATTACTGCATTCAACCCAAATCATGTTTTATGACGAAATCATTGTTTATCTTTTTTTGTCAAAGATCTGTCGTGGGTTTTTCCTCCCCAGAATGATGTCAAAAAACCCAATTTTTCTGAGGCTGATTCAATCACAAGGTCTCAAGGATAGACTGATGGTTGCATTTGCGACAGGTGCAACCATTGTATTGTATTGCATTGTATTGTGATGCGTTGAGGTGCGTTGCTGTGCAATGAGGTGCATTGATGTACATTGCAGTGTATTGCTGTGCATTGCCGTGCATTGAGGTGCTCTGAGGTGCATTGAAGCCTGTTAAGGTGAGTTGAGGTACACTGAGCCGTACTGATGGGCATTGAGGCGTGTTGCATTGCATTGAGGTGTATTGAGGTACATTGCTGTGTATATGGCTGCGATGTGATGGGCTGCGTTGCAAAGCTTCTTGTCATGTTTCATGGCATGTCATGTCATTATTATTGCATTGTATCGTGCTGTATTGTGTTGCAATGTATTCTTCTGATATTTAGAGTAGTGTAGTGTAGCGTGGCGTAGCGTAGTGCAATGTAGTGCAGTGTAGTGTAGCGTGGTGTAGTGTAGTGTAGCGTGGTGTAGCGTGGTGTAGCGTGGTGTAGCGTAGTGTAGCGCAGTGTAGTGTAGCGTGGTGTAACGGAAAAAAAGCGTGGTAGCGTGGTATAGTGTAGTGTAGTGTAGCGTAGCGTAGTATAGTGCAGTGTAGTATAGTGTAGCGTAGCGTAGCGTAGTGTAGTGTAGTGCTCCTTGTTGCATCGCATTGTAGTGTAGTGTAGTGTAGTGTAGTGTAGTGTAGTGTAGTCCAGTGCAGTGCAGTGCAGTGCCCGGTAGTGTAAGGTATTGTAGCGTAGCGAAGTGTACTGCATCACACTGTATCACATTACATTGCAGTGTAGAGTACTTTGCTGTGTTGCCGTGTGTTGCATTGTGTTGTATTGTATGATATTGTAGTGTAGTGCATTGCAGCGTGTTGTACGAGTAATGTTTTGTATTGTATTTATTGTATTGTATTGTACACCACTTATACTTACAGAGTAACTTTTTCTGTGACAATTTTGATAGATAGATAGATAGATAGATAGATAGATAGATAGATAGATAGATAGATAGATAGATAGATAGATAGATAGATAGATAGATAGATAGGTAGGTAGGTAGGTAGGTAGGTAGGTATATAGATAGATACATAGATACATAGATACATAGATACATAGATACATAGATACATAGATCTGCTCTCTGTCTCTGTCTTTCTGTGTGTGTCTCTGTTGTAGTTGTTGGTGGTGTTGTTGTTGTTGTTGCTGTTGTTGTTGTTGTTGTTGTTGTTGTTGCTGCTGTTGTTGTTGTTCGCTGGCTTATTCTCTGTGACGTCCCTGTCCTGCTGTTCACACATTGCCCATTTCTAATCTCTTGCTCAGCCACACTTAAGTTCGTCATGTCATATTCTCGGAGCAAGACGTCCACAGGGGAATTCAGAAATGTTAGGCTGCCATGAGCCCACCATCCAGAAGGGCCCTGCGCTGCCGCTGCTCGATCGTGTTGGTAGTGTTCGGTGCCGCTTGATCACTCTGATTCAGTGTACACCAGACACCATCTATTTAGCTCCCAAACTGACGACATCAATAGCAAGGTCGTGAAACTGAGTGAGATGCCAAGAATTATTTTTAGTGACGTCTTCAGGAACGTCTTTTCAACGACTTCTTCCCAAGAACCTCTGACCCTGAAGATTTTGACACCAACTCATCGCAAGTACAAACGGTTACATACCACCGTTACTTTTTACCACTTTTCTTTCTGTTTTCCCATATTTCTCTTGCATTCATACCACATGTGCTAAGGCATCCACAGAAATTGAAAAAACAAACTTTTTTTTTCCTAAAGGACTATCCTCTGACTAAAAAAGATATGTGATTTTGTACAAATTTGGGGAGAGTGGGGGTGGGTTTTATTTGTTTTTTTAGCAAACACTGTGCCCCTTTAGTCCTTTGTCGTCTGCGAGCTTCCTAACCACAATATGCATGTGCAGGATAAACACTGTAGGATCACAAGCATTCCTTATTGATGATCATTTCCAACTTTCTCCTTACTACCTGGTACAGTTCTGTGACATCAATCAAAAAAATAAGTACACGGTGCGTTTGTTCATAACTTAAAAACTGCGTGAAAATCAGCAGAAAGGTTTCTGTCTAGAACTTTATAGAAGATACTTCATGACCTGGAAAATAAAGATGGAGTGTAGCCAAAGTGTGTGTGGGGGGAGGGGGGGAATGGGTGAGGGGGGACTGAAGACCATAGCAACTGCAGCAACGAATCGTAGACACTTTTCTTGTATTGCGTGATGGTCAGTGGTGATGGGGATGGTGTAAGGATGCTGCTTTGGAAATGTACAAGTTTGAGTTGTACTCTACACTACCAGAATAATTATATATGTAGGCATCAACCAGGCCCGAGAGAAACAGACACCTACAGTTGCTGGTCAAGTAATTCAAGAGACCCCGTCTCAAAACAGATCCACGCATCAACAAAAATCAGAATCAGATATTATTTATTGCCATAAAATTCACATGGACTTATTTGACACTACAAAATAAACTCTTCAAAATTCATTAATACAACATATTTTTCACTGATCAGCATGACAAATGCTGGGCATGAATATTATATATATATAGATAGATAGATAGATATATATATATATATATATATATATATACAGAGATGATACTCAGCAGGGTGGTCCCATTCTTTCCTATCAGCCCATAGCAAACTCATTCAGGGTAGGAGATAAGGAAAGGAGGGGTGTGGGGACAAAAACACCTATGACCCATGAGATTCGAACCTCTGACCTTCAAGCCAGGCTGTCCAACGCACTAACCACTGCTCCATAGTCGCTGGTGGACCTCTAACTTCTGTAAAGTAAAAGATGATTAACTATGACAACAAGGAGTCATAGTGTAAAGGGAAAGTCCAGCCTGGGACAAGGGTATCGAACCTAAAAGCTCTCACTCTCTAGGCGTACGTTTAACCAGAAGGCCACTAAACCACATCATAGATCTAAACTATTCGGTGGATCGGTGGTCCAGAGGTAACATACCTGCCTAGAAAGTAAAATGTCCAGGGTCGATCTCTATTTGTGCCAGACCCCCCCCCCCTCCCCCTTCTCCCTTCCAGTGGTAGTCTGGGGGCTAGTCTTTTAGCTGAGATGGCAAACCGAGGTCCAGTATACAACACGCATTAACGCACGTAAAAGAACCTACGGCAACAAGAAAGTTTACCCTGGTCAAAATTCAGTAGAAAAAGCTACTCAAGATTAGCCACAAAAAATACACAATGCAGACAGGAAAAGAGAATAAATGATATGTAGCGTTACTCTTGTGGCGATGCGACGCGTTCTTCCCCGGGAAGAGCAGCCTGAATTTCACGCATGGAAATCTGCCGTGAGTTAAAGTGTGTAAACAAATACAAATATACACAGCGTTCTTGTAACATGATGCAGAGACAATGCACAGACACAGAACAATCGTTATGTCCTGCAATAAGTGCGTGTGTTGCAAGTCTGAATAGTTTTGCTGGGCAGGGCAGGGCAGGGCAGGGCAGGGCAGTGCAATGGTTTTATAAATTGCATGCTTTGTGCCGCCAGTACAGTTAGTTTTATTGATCCTCTCTCTCTCCTCTCTCTCTCTCATCCTCTCTCATTCTCTCTCTCTCTCTCTCTCTCTCCCTCTCTCTCTCTCTCTCTCTGTCAGTGATCTGTCAGTCTCTCTCTTCTCTCTCTCTCTCTCCTCTCTCTCACTCACTCTCTCTCTCTCTCTCCCAGATCCCCCTGACCTGACATCACACACACACATACATACACTCACGCGCGCACACACACCACACGCATCTTCCTATGATAGATAGATAGATAGATAGACAGACAGACAGACAGACAGACAGACAGACAGACAGACAGACAGACAGATAGAAGATAGATAGATAGATAGATAGATAGATAGATAGATAGATAGATAGATAGATAGATAGATAGATAGATAGATGGATGGATGGTTGGATGGATGAGATGGATGGATGGATGGAATGGATGGATGGATGGATGGATGGATGATGGATGGATGGATGAGAGAGAGATAGATGTAGATAGATTAGATATAGATAGATAGATAGATAGATAGATAGATAGATAGATAGAGAGAGAGAGAGACAGCCAGACAGACAGACAGACAGACAGACAGAGACAGACAGACAGACAGATAGAGACAGTACAGACAGATAGACGAAGATAGATAGATAGATAGATAGAAGATAGATAGATAGATAGATAGATAGATAGATAGATAGATAGATAGATAGATAGATAGAATGTATGCGTGCGTGCGTGCGTGCATGTGATGTGTATTGATTATAATTATCTTTAAATATTTGATAATAATAATTACAAATATACACACACATACACACTAAGGCCAGTAAGCCATTTTGTCATTACTCTCACCATTGATGTTTCCCTGAGTGGTTCACATTACGATGCATGTGTCAACTTTAATCCACAAATTCATCTGCGCTAACCGCCATAGCACGGCGCTTAGTAGATTGGATTCCTGGCTAGAGGGTCGCAGGTTTGAATCCCTTAAGAGCAATACGGTTTCCTTTTCTTTTTCTTTTTTCTTTTTCTTTTTTTCTATTCTGGCTGGCTCTTTCCCAGAGTGAGTGAGTGAGTGTCCTATAGGCTTTTGAATGGGAAGACTGGGACCGCACAGTCGAGTGTCATCATCCCACTTTAGAGACGCAGTTCCGAGAATTATAATTATAATTATGCTTTATATCCGAAATGACTTCGTCACAACTCTCTCGGGCTCGGTTTGATGCCTGGATTAATGGAGGGGGGCAGGGAAGACTAGTGGTTAGAGCGTTGTGGTCATGATCTGACCGCCTTGGGGATCGAGCCACCACGTAATATGAGGCGCCCATTGTAGGGAGTGTTATTCTTGAGTTACGCCGTCAGCGCCTGGGCTTTATCACAGTTTTTGATGAAACCATTGACGCTGGGGGCAACAGCAAAGTGAGAGGCTGTATGACCAATGGCTTTCCCACTCATGGAATTCCACTTTACAGCTTAGTCGTTAGTGATCGACTATGACTCTCTGACTAGGAGGCTTGACTTGCATAGTCCTTATGTGCTGCAGCCCTGGGGGCTGGTTGGCCTTTGGAAAACATCTCAAACGCTGACTGTCCTAATGCCCACTTGGCCGAGAGAGTGGGGATGTACTGTGGGCAAGGTATCTCCACTATAATCAAATTTCTGCCCAGTTTCCAAAACAGCAGCTGCCTCCTCTGCTGTTTTGGAGGTCATCGTCGGACACGACGGACAAACATAAATCAGTACTGACTCCACTTTCCCCGAACAGTCTTTCGGATGAGACTGTAAAACCGAGGTCTCCGTGTGTACAAACCCACGTAGAACATCTTGCGCACTCACGTTAAAAACCCTGTTCTGCCTTTTGGGAAGAGTAGGCCATTTCCTGCAGGTAGGAACGGATGACAGCATTGGGTTTGTTTTTTTAAACCTGCATGCACACAAGTGACGTGTTTAGACACCATCCCCAAAGACGGAATGCGGCTACCTTAATGGTGGGCAAATACGATCACTCTCACAAGCATCTCACCTTTTGTGAACCTCGGAGACTTAACCGCGGAACGAAATTTTTAAAAAAAAAAAAGATACCTGGACATAATTTATCATACCGGCGAATGTTCAGCACAGTCCAATCATGAAGTTTCAAAGTTGGTACACTTTAAATAGTGCCAATATTTTTATCATCCCATACCACCCGAAAGAGTCGAAATGCGGCTCACCTTAATCTGCGACTAAAACGGGCACCCACGCCCCCTCTCCGCCCCCCCCCCCCCCCCCCCCCCCCCCCCCACCCCCACCACCACTGCGCCCATCCCGGTATTAGCTAGGTCTGAGAGTGTTGTGATCAAGTGATTTCGCAAAGTCTTTCTTATATTTCTAAGTTCCCCCCCCCCCCCCCCCCACTACTTCTCTTGCCCTAAAGCGCTGTTATTGAAACAGTTTATTTTTCTGGAGGGTTTTCGTTGGGTTGGTTTTTTTTAATTGAGTCTTTGATCAATTATTTTCAAAGTGATTGAGAAGTTGTAATTGGTTGCCTGCGTTTGTTTCCCTTCACTGCTATTTGTACATTTTAAAGTCTTACAATTGGTGATGAGCCTTGGAGCTCTAGCCGAGGAATATATATAGATATAGATAGATAGATATATAGATTTATATGTGTGTGTGTGTATGTGTGTATAGCTTTTTAATATCTCAAAAAGGGCGATATATATACACAGACATATATACATATACATTATATATAAAATATATATATATAATACATATATACACAAACATACATATGTACATACATACAAATATGTGTGTGTGCTTGCGAGCGTACGTGCGTGCTTGCGTGCGTGCGTGTGTGCGTGTGTGCTGTGTGTGTGTGTGTGTGTGTGTGTGGTGTGTGTGTGTGTGTGTGTGTGTGTGTGTTGTGTGTGTGTGTGTGTGTAGTGTATGTGTGTGTCATAGATCGCCCTTTTTGAGATATTAAAGAGTTATATATATATATATATATAATATATATATATATATATATATATATATATATATAATATATATATATATATATATATATGCACGCGCGTACACACATACACACATACACACAACCGCGCGCGCGCGCGTACACACAGTCATGCTCGCGCGCGTACATACATGCAAAGCATCCATCACCACACCATCTCCTTCAGAACAGGAAGAGAGACAGAACACAGGTATCACGAAACCAGATTCTAGAGGAAAACACACACACATGCACGCAAACACACACACACACAGAGTCAAAGTCAAACACACACATGCACACACACGCAAACACATACAAACACACACGCAAACACACACACACACAACACACACACACACACACAAGCACACACGCACACACACGCAAACACACACCAAACACACACACACACAAGCACACAAACACACTCTCTCACACACACAGTCACACACACACACACGCACACACAGACAGTTACACAGTCACACACACAACACACACGCACACTTACTTAAAAAGCCAAGCATCCATCTCAGCATCCCAGCCCACTCCTTCAAGAAGGAAGAGAGAGAGAGAGAGAGAGAGAGAGAGAGAGAGAGAGAGAGAGAGAGAGAGAGAGAAAAGAGAGATACAGGTACGAAACAGATAGAGGGAAACACAGTCCACAAACACAACATTCTAGAGAAAACCACACACACACACACACAGACAGCACACAAACACACAGAAGGGAAGAGAGAGGAGAGGAGGAGGAGAGAGAGAGAGAGAGAGAGAGAGAGAGAGAGAGAGAGAGAGAGAGAAGACAGAGAGAGAGAGAAGACAGACAGAACAGAAAAGACAGACAGACAGAGACAGACAGAGAGGCAGACAGAGAAAGAGACAGACACAAGAGAGAGAACACAGGTGTCATGAAATCAGATTCTAGAGGGAACTAAACAAATTTTGTCAAGAAAATGGCCAAGAAAATCCAAGTTGTTTCTGCATGCACACATCATTGCAGGGGAAAAAACACAATGACAGAGCTATAAGAGATTCCCCACACACACACAGGAAACACAACACCAAAACAGATGACGCGCGGCGTGCACGCAGACAGCAGCACGCCACACAATACAGATAGAAGAAGAATACACAGATAGATAGATAATACACACATGATAGATACATACACAAGATGATACATAGATAGATAGATAGACAGATCAGACAGAAAGACAATACAGACAGACAGACAAATAGATAGATAGATAGATAGATAGATAGATAGATAGATAGATAGATAGATAGATAGATAGACAGATAGATAGATAGATAGATAGATCGATAGCTAGATAGATAGATAGATAGATAGATAGATAGATAGACAGATAGATAGATAGATAGATAGATAGATAGATAGATAGATAGATAGATAGATAGATAGATAGATAGATAGATAGATAGATAGACAGACAGATAGCAAAACTTCTGCATGCACACTGCTGTCGTGTTTTAGACATCATCTCCGAAGTCGGAATGCGGTTACCTTAATGGTGGACATAAATGGTCGCGTACGCAAAATCTTACTCTTGGTGAATCTTGAAGCTCTAGCCAAGGAATGGAAGTAAAACAGGAAAAAAAATCCCTCCCCCACAAGATCCTAATAAACACTGACATACTTTTCAGTTGAGACCTATAGACGTGGGGCTTCTTCCATTTTGGCTTGATTGTATTAGTGTCCCAGCGGAGTTATCCAGTTCAGAAACTGTACCATGACCCAACCATCCATTCTCGTTTGTCTGTTGTCTGTTGTTTCGTATACTGCTTTTGGTCACGGCAACATTTCTCTCTGTGTAAAACCTTAGGGACGGGACGGGACGGGATGGGATAGCTCAGTGGTCAGTGCACTCGCTTTCCCCCAGCTAAGGTTAATTATGCAGCATCGAGCGTGGTTGCCACTTGGGTGGGTGACCGTTTGCACGCCTTGGCTTCAGTACAGTCCCTCAGTTCACCCAGCTGTAAATGAGTACCTGCCCTCTTTAGGGTCAGGGAAGGTGAAGCAGCGAGGGAGAGGAGATGGGCGCCGCCCTCAATATGCTGGCCCCCTAGAGAAGTTGAGGTCTCTGACGCCTCGCTCCCCTATGACCTTATAGATTATAGGACACGTGTACCTTAAAACCTTAGACTGCTCTCCCCAAGGCCATGTAGAGCGCGTCGCCACAAGATCAGCGCCACCCATTTAGTCCTGCTTTAATTGTAATTAATTTTACAAAGGATAACCCTCTTGTTGCCATGGGCTTCTCTTTTGAGTGCGTTAAATGTGTATTGCATATATCTCGGTTTTTCGTCTCATTCGAAAGACTAGCACCAAGACCACACAACTGAAGGTCTAATGAGACAGAACTCGAGTACAAATTGGGGGAGTTCATCTTTGTCAAACGCTTCAGACAGCATGAATTGTTGTCTGTCAGATGAGCAAAAATGTGCTGCGCTGCCGTTAAGCGCCTGACAAGTCAGGCCCAGCGCATCCGACTTTGGGTATGGGAGAGAATTGTTATCTTTTAAACCTTCTGGGGAGGAAAAAAAAAGACAGAAGAATGAACCAAGAAGGCAGAAAGTGGACAAGAAGGCGAAAACAGGATGAACAGGAAGGAACAAGGCAGAAACA
>CM054147.1:48421620-48429120 GCA_028751875.1 Rapana venosa
ACCCCCACACACACACACACACACACACTCACCCCCACCCCCCCCCCAAACCCCCACACACACACACCAACACACACACCACTAAACCCCCCCCCCCACCACACACACACACACACCCCACACACTACAACACGCTAACCGCTCCACACACACACACCACACACACACACACACACACACACACACACACACACTAATACATCCAGCACACAACGTATCTAAACGCCATCCTATTTCGTCAAGACTACGACAATTCGAGTGCAATAACAGCTGTTTGTGGATGACAGCAAAATGTCACGAAAATGTCACATGGGGAAAAAATCGAAAGTTATGCATCAAGGACAAAAAATCAACCACAATGATAGCTGTAGTAAGGATGGATGATACAGAAGTTGGGTTTTGAAGTTTAATGTGACTTTTAACTATATATGTAACTTTAGGCGTAGGTGGGTGAGTGGGAGAGAGAGAGAGAGGAAGGGGGGGGGGGGTGGTTAGGAGAGAGAGGAGGGAGAGAAAGTGTGTGAGTGAGTGAGTGAGTTGTTGTTTAATGTCTGTTCACTCTAAGTGATATTAGACGAAAGGTCTGTCTGTCTGTCCATCTGTCTATGTCTGTCAGTCTGTCTGCCTCAATGACCACGGTCAGTCAGTCAGTCTGTCTGTCTGCCTCAATGACCAGGGTCAGTCTGTCTGTCTGTCTGTCGGCCTCAATGACCAGGGTCTGTCTGTCTGTCTGTAAGTGATGAGTGTATGTGCGTGTGTGCGTGTGCGTGTATGAAAGGTGTGTGAGAGAGAGAATCTGTGTCTGTGTGTCTGTATGTTTGTCTATTTGTCCGCCGCGCGGCACTCGTGTGTGTGTGTATGCATGTGTGCGCGCGTGCAAACGCGCGCGCGTGCGTGCATGCGTAGGCACATGCGTGTATGAGCATCTGTGTGTCTTGGATACCACCAGTATGTATAGCTTTCTGCGTAATTACCCTGTGCACTTACCGTAAAACTTGATGACAATTATATGTGAACAAGCATACTTGCGTGCTTTGGCCCATTGGAAAGAACATGAGTGTAAATTACTTCTATGCTGGTCCAAGACTTCTATTTTGAGAACCTGCAAACGGCAATCAATGATGTTGTTAACTGTAAACATGCCCAGTTTGTGTTTCTAAGATTTTCTTTTTGACCGTATAGGGATTTGGGGACTCAACCAGATTTTTTAAAAAGCCAGACATGCTCCCTTCCACCCAACTCTACCCCTACCCATTGTCCCCCCTGTCCCTTAATTTATGTATGTACCGCAGATGGGGGGTGGGAGAGAGAGGGGGGGCAGAAATTTTAAAACAACTATATACAGTAGGAGACAGAGGACAAAGACAAGTCATCAGAAATAGACAGGAGAGAGAATAAAATTGTTTGTACCGTGCTCACCTCTGTCTGTCTGTCTGTCTGTCTGTCTCTCTGTCTGTCTGTCTGTCTGTCTGTGTGTGTCTCTCTCTCAATCTATCTATCTATCTATCTATCTATCTGTGATATGTGTATCTGTGTATCTATCTATCTTCCTATTTATCTATCCATCTATCTACCTATCTATCTATCTTTCTACCTACCTATCATCTACCTATTTATCTGTCTATCCATCTATCTATCTATCTATCTATCTATCTCTCTATCTACTGTCTATCTCTCTATTCATCCATTGTATATCTATCTATTTTATCTATCTGTCTATCTCTCTATCTATTTACTACATGTCTATGTATTATCTATCTATCCATTTATCTATCTGAGTCTGTTTCAGTTTGTGTAACAGCTCCTCTCTCTCCTGCTATCTATCTATCTATCTATCTCCTTCTCTGTCTCTCTGTCTCTGTCTCTGTCTCTCCTCTCTCTCTCTCTCTCTCTCCTCCTCTTCCTCTCTCCTCTCTTCGCAGGCCTCTTTTAAATGGCCACCTCTGCTAAAAACTTTAATTTGTTTTTAACATACATTTCGTCTCTGGAGTTCAGATTAATTTTGTGTTCAGAGACGGAGATGCTGTTAGTCAACCTTAAAAGGGCACTGGTAAAGAAGACGATAAACGCGTTGTGTAATGGAATAGCGGAAAGGTGGGAGGGGTGGGTGGATACCGGGAATGGAGGTTGGGGGAGGTCGGGGGGGGGGGGGGGGGGGGGGAAGGTCTTTATCTTCGTCGTCGTCGAACGCTCAACAGCAGTTATTGTTGTCTGTCATATGAGCTCCCAAAAGTGCGTTGCGCTGCCGTTAAACGGCTTGATAGGTCAAGGCCCAGTGTATCCGATTTCGGCGTGGGAGAGTATTGTTATCTTTTAAGTCTTTCTGTTTAAAAAAAATAATAAAGGCAGGAGATGGACCAAGAAAGCAGAAAATAGACCCACCCCCCCCCCCCCCCCCCCACCCCAAAGAAAAGGAGGTGACAGAAAGAAAAGGAAGAAGGCGAAAACCAAAAAAACAGGGATAGAAAAGAGGGAATTACTAGCACAGAATTTCCAGAAGTGAGGAATGCTATTTTATGCTGACATACCCCTGGCATCCCTATGGGGGAGGATTGGGGGGGGGGGGTTGAGAAGCAGCCGGGGGGGGGGGAGGTGAGTAGGGAGCAGAAAGTGACAAAGATAACAGAAGTTGGGGGCAGTTACAGCCAGATGCTTATATACTGATGCTGCTACTTTTGTGAGAAAGAAAATCAACGAAGAAAGACAGGTGGGGGGACAGGATAGCCTAGTGGTTAGAACATTGCGCTCGCAATCTGATCACCCGGGTTCGATTCCCGTTCGAGGGGATATTTTCCCCTGGAGTTAATATCAGTGCCGACTCCACTCTCCCCAAAAGTCCTTCGGATGAGACTATAAACCGAGGTCCCGTGTGCGAACGCACGCAGAACATCTTGCGCACACGTTAAAACCTATTCCGCTTTTCTTAAGCGTAGGCCATTGTGTGCCGGTGGGAACGGATGACAAAATTTACAAAAGTGCATACACACGGGGACTGGATGTAAAAAAGCACACAAGTGCTTATTCCATTATCCTGGATATAAAAGAATGTTTTTTTAAAAGGTGGGGGGGGGGTGTCATGAAGCCATAGGCTGTGAGTTTTAAGTATAGAATTATGCCAAGGCCCTGACGCAAGAACTATGACCATGAACAATGAACTATAGAACTATGCAAAGGCCCTAAGTTGTGTC
The DNA here is from genome assembly GCA_028751875.1 of Rapana venosa. NCBI lineage: Eukaryota > Metazoa > Mollusca > Gastropoda > Neogastropoda > Muricidae > Rapana > Rapana venosa. The sequence continues at coordinate 48,424,809 of CM054147.1, forward strand.
TTCTTTCTAACAGATTGTTCAACGTAGGTGAGCAAGATGTTCTTGCGTGCATTTGCACGACACGGGATCTCTCGCTTTACATAGTCTCATCAGGAGGATTTTTCAGTGGGAGTGGGATCGGCATTGATGTTAACTCCAAGAGGAAAAAGTCCCCATGTAGTTCAAACCTGGGATCGATCCCGGGCCGTCAGATCTCCAGAGCGCAATGCTTTAACCACCAGACAATCCCGGTCGCGGCCCCTGCTTATGATTATCATTATCCTCAACCTATTATAAAAAGAGATAAGTAAATGTTATAATCTCTCTCTCTCTCTCTTCTCTCTCTCTCTCTTCTCTCTCTCTCTCTCTCTCTCTCTCTCCTCTCCCTCTCTCTCTCTCTCTCTCATCTCGCTCATGTTTGTTTCACTTTTTGCCCATGAGGTCTGGTGTAAAGAAACCTCTGGCTTATCCAATTACCCTCATTAAAATATTCGAGTTCGAGTTCAACTTTCTCTCTCTCCTCCTCTCATCTCCTCTCTCTCTCTCTCTCTCTCTCACTCTCTCTCTCTCATCTCTCTCTCTCTCCTCTCTCTCTCTCTCTCTCTCCCCCTCCTCTCTCTCTCTCTCCTCTCTCTCTCTCTCTCTCTTCTCTCTCTCTCTCCTCTCTCTCTCTATCATAACCTCTTAACACTTTTTCTTTTTTCAGTTCAATATACTATACGTATTCCATAGACCTTAACAACACTTGATTATTATTCAGACAAATGACAGCAATAACGTGATTCCTTCGGATGAGACTATAAACCGAGGCCCGTGCGCGAACGCATGCAGAACATCTTGCGCACACGTTAAATCCTGTTCCGCTGTTCGAAAGAGTAGGCATTGGGGTGCCGGTGGGAACAGATGACAAAAAAAATTTTAAACCGCATACACACGCAAAAATTTTTTAAATTTAAATGCACTTTGATTTGTTAACAAAACAAGATTCAGCGCTATATAAATTCCATACATAAAATTATTATTATTATTATTATTTTATTATTATTATTATTCCGGCACCATACAGAGCCCCATCGACATCAGTTCAGGAAAGACAATGACACTTCTGTGGCCACGTAATAAGATCCAATGCCCTTGTTAAATAACCCTCTGGGAAAATGCTTAACAGCGGAAATAAGAAGCGTGGGCAGTACACAGAATGCGCAGGAGAAAAAAAACTGTTTAATGAAGATAATGCGCGGGAAAAAAACCTTTTTAATGAAGATAAATGCACAGAAAAAAAACTATTCGTGTTATATTCACACTGAAGATCAAGTATGCACTCTAACCCATCATGTGGCACATATTCAGTGGGTAATGGGAAAGACGAAAATGTCAGCCAAAACCTGCTCCCATGAAGATAAATGCGCAGGAAAAAATGTTTATGAAGATAAATGCGCAGGGGAAAAACTGTTTCTGAAGATAAATGCGCGGGGAAAAAAACTGTTTATGAAGATAACTATTATATAACTTGGCATATGGCCAACTCTTAAGAAGTAAAACAACATGAAGAAAAAAACGAGAGAGAGAGAGAGAGAGAGGAGAGGAGAGAGAGAGAGAGAGAGAGTGAGAGAGAGAGAGAGAGAGATGAAGGTGGAGAGAGAGGGGGAGAGGAGAGAGAGTGTGTGTGTGAGTGTGGGGTGTGTGTGTGTGTGGTGTGTGTTGTGTGTGGTGTGTGTTGTGTGTGTGTGTGTGGGTGTGTGTGTGTGTGTGTGTGTGAGTGAGGAGAGAGAGAGATGGAGGTGGAGAGAGAGGAAGAGAGGAGGGGTGTGTGTGTGTGTGTGTGCGTTGTGCGGTGTGCGGGCGGGCGGGGGGGGTGTGAGAGCGTGCGTGCGTGTGTGTGTGTGTTGGTGTGGGGTGTGTGTGTGTGTTTTGTATGTGCGTGGTGCGTGTTGGTTTGATTGAAATGTTGCCTTATTTATTCCTTTAAAAAAATCTTCACCCTCAAATCATCAGACGAGCTGTGTAGATTCAAACCCACGACTTCATGGACGCACAGGATTGAAGTGGAACGGTCTTAACCACTCGGCAATAGCGTCCGTCCAATGTTGTAACGATCTTTGGCAAGATGCCAGAAGTACGTGTAGATCCATATGCACACAGGTGTTAGTCTATATTTCATGTCTTTTGTGGCCATTAATTCTAAAGGTTACTCGGTGTAGTGAGTCATTTTTACATGGTATGTCAAACTGAAAAAGAGCGTGAAGGTTTGTTTCTTTATTTTTATTTATTTATTCTTTTATTTCGAGAATAATGGAATTAGCACTCGTGTGCTTTTTTTTTTTTACATCCAGTACGTTCCCGTGTGTATGCGGTTTTGTAAATGTTGTCATATGTTCCCACCGCCACACAATGGCCTACTCTTTCGAAAAGCGGAACAGGATTTAACGTACGCGCAAGATGCCAGAAGTAAGTGTATTCATGCACAGAGGTCAGTGGGTGTTAGTCTATATTTTATATCCTTTGTGATCATTAATTTTATAGGTTATTCAGTGTAACAGAGCCATTTTACGTGATATGTCAAACTGAAAGAGGGGGTTTAAGGTGAGAAAAGAGAGAAAGAGAGAGAACGGGGAAGGGGGATGGAGGGAAAGAAAAAGAGAGGGGTGGAGGAGGGAGGGAGAGAGAGAGAGACAGGGACGAGACACAGAGACAGAGACACAGAGAGAGAGATTGTTTTCTTTCTTTTTTTGGTGGGGATCTTTTATTTTTGAACTGTTACTCTTAAGCCATTTATTCTTCTAAAATAGAGGAATAAATTCAACCAGATAGTGTGTAATCTGGGCCGGGTGCCAACACAACCAGATGAAACTATTAAGAAATGTAGAATGAAAAAATATCGAAATCGAATGTAATTTTTTTTTAAATGAATAAATAAACAACACTTTCATCCCAGGAACTTTATCTCATCTCTTCTGCTCACATAACCCCCTCCAGGGTCGTAGGGACACTGCAGTGACGAACGTTGCACCAGTTGGCTCCATTTGCGGCGGTTGTGGGCAAGTGCCTGGGTTGTGGAGAAGCTCTTCCCGGTCCATTCAGTGATGTTGTCTGCCCATTTCTTCTTCGGCCTGCCTCGCCTTCTCTTCCCCCTGCACTGTTCCTTGCAGTATGGTACCATCTGAGCTTCCTTTTCTTGACTTGTGGTCAGCAGGTCTTCGTAGTGCTTTACTTGTGGGGCATACCGTCAGCGCCTGGGCTTTATCACAGTTTTTGATTAAACCATTGACACTGGGGGCAACAGCAAAGAGAGAGGCTGTATGGTCAGTGGCTTTCCCATTCATGGAATTTTCCCTTTACAAACTTAGTCTTTAGTGATCGACTATGACTTTGACTAGGAGGCTTGACTCGCACAGTCCTTATGTGCTGCAGCCCTGGGGGCTGGTTGGCCTTTGGAGAACATCTCCAACGCTGACTGTCCTTATGCCCTCTTGGCTGAGAGAGTGGGGATGTACTGTGGGCAAGGCATCTCCACTATAATCAAATTTCTGCCCAATTTCAGAAACAGCAGCTGCCTCCTCTGCTGTTTTGGAGGTCGTCGTCAAACACGACGGACAAACAGACACTTGTTGGATGATGGTTTGTCGGAACTTACTAACTTTAAAATCCAGGTTTATATAGAATTTTGATGGAAGTTTTCACACACTTTATAAGGGTTCCATGATCCAGCCCTTTGCTCTGCCATATTCTCGTTCCTGTCGTTTCATCAATGAAATTTGTATCCATCAGTAATGATCATGGCCAGTGTAGCGATAGAGGTGTCTGTGTATACATTCTGCACATTGCTGTCATAACGTCATTTGTAGCAGCTCCTTTGATGAATTACAGAGATTTTTTTTTGGGGGGGGGGAGGTTTTTTGTTTTGGTTTGGATTTGGCTTTGGTTTTGTTTTGGTTTTTTGTTGTTGTCGTTGTCGTCGTTGTTGTTGTGGTGGTGGTGGTGGTGGGTGTGGTGGTTTTTAAGGGGGGCGGGTGTCCTCAAATTAGAGATCCAAGGTTCACTAATGGTGAGATTTTTCGTATGCTACCATTTTTGCCCACCATTCCGATTCCGAGGATGGTGTCTAAACATGACACCTATGAATCACAAGCGGTGTCGTAAATTTGGTCATCCGTTTCTACCAGCCATGAAATGGCCTACTCTTCTGAGAGACAGAAAGGGTTTTAACCTGTATGCAAGATGTTGGACGTGTGTTCGCACCCAGGGCGTCTGTCTATAGCCTCATCCGAAGAACTTTTCGGGAAGTAGAATCGGTACTGGTGTTAACTTCAGGGGCAAAAGTCCCCTCGAACAG
>CM054147.1:48431620-48444120 GCA_028751875.1 Rapana venosa
GGGGTGGGAGGGTATGTGTGTATGTGTGTGTGTTGTGTTGTGTTGTTGGGCTGGGAGCTAGTCGTTCAGCTGAGATGGCAAACCGAGGTCCAGTATACAACACGCATTTAACCCACGTAAGAGAACCTACGGCAACAAGAAAGTTTACCCAGGTCAAAATTCAGTAGAAACAAGCTACTCTGATTAGCACCAAAAAAAAATACACAATGCAGACAGGAATAAAGAATAAATGATATGTGGCGCTACTCTTGTGGCGACGCGACGCGTTCTTCCCCGGGAAGAGCAGCCTGAATTTCACGCAGGGAAATCTGCCGTGAGTTAAAGTGTGTAAAAAAATACAAATAAACACAGCTTTTCTTGAAACCTGATGCAGAAAAGGGAAACAGACAAAGGGAAAAAAATCTTTTAAGGGCCTTTCAATAAGTGCGGTGTTGCAATTCGGAATAGGTTTTGCGGGGCAGGGCAGGCGGGGGAAAGGGCAGGGCAGTGCATTTGGTTTTTAAAATTTTTGCATGCTTTGTGCCGCCAGTAAAAGTTTTTTTGATCCTCTCCCCTCTCTTTTCCCTTTTCCTTTTCTCTCTCTCCCCAAATTCTCTCTCTCCTCCCCCTCTCTCTCTACCTTCGTCCTCTCTCTCTCTCTCACTCACTCCTCCTCTAGGGTTCAAACAAGATTTTTCCCTTGTTTTCCAAACTTTTGGGTTTTTACAGCAAAAAAATTTTTGGGATTAAAACAAGTTTGGGTGTCCTGCAAAAAAATTTCTCTCACCCATGGCGGGAAATTTCCCTGGAGGAGTTTTATTGTTTTGCGTGGGAGTTTGAAAAAAATTTAGAAGAAATTAGGGCTAGATTGTAATAACAAAATTTAGCTAAAAAGAATAAATAAGATTTTTTTAAACTTAGTTTAAAGAGTTATTTTGCTAGTTGCTATTTTTGCCCCGGAAGGAAGCCCTTTTTTATAAAGAAAAGAGGGTTTAAAAAAAAGGGTAAAATTATTATTAAGGGGGAAACACTTTTTACAATACTTCAAAAAAAGGACCCCAAATGAAATCTTATGTTTAAGGGAGACTTAAAGGGCGGGGAAAAAGGTCATGAACAACTGACCCGAAAAAAATTAAAAATTTAAATTTTAAAGTTTCTAAAATTTGATAGAAAGGGAAAAACAAAATTTTGTGGGCTTTTCCAAAGGATTGTAAAATTTAAACATTTTGGTAAATTTTTTTTTTATTTTATTTTTAATTTTGTTATGGTATTTTAAAATGGGGGCTGTGGGGAGAAAAAGGGGTTTAACTAATTTTTGAAATCCCCCAAACGGTTCATTGTTATCGATTATTTTTCTTTTTCCCTTTGAAAAAATTTTAATAAAGTTTGGATTTTTTCATTGAGACTGTGTTGTTTACGTGGAAATTTTTCCATTGAAAAAAACCTGGAAAAGGGCCTACAAATTGTCCTAAAACCCCACAGGATACAGAGAAAAGGGAGGTGAAGGAGAAAATCATTTTGGTCTGACAGTAAAGGGGCGAACATAAAAAAATGAGCAACACTTTTGGAATTTTTTTCCAAAAGAAAACAAAAATTTTTTTAAAAACTCATTGCCGACTGTTTATAAATGAAAGTGTAAATATTTTTGAAAATTTCCTTTATGGGGGGCAGCTGCCATGCAGGGTCCGAAAATTGGTGGAAAAAAAGGGAAAAATAAAAAGACTTTTTTGAAACGAAGCAAACAAAAAAAGAAAGGGAAGTAAAGAGGTTACTAAAAAGATTTCAGCTTTTCCCAGACAAATCATATAAGTTTGAAAAAGGGGTTTTTAAAAACACTACAGGGGCGAAAAGAAAATGTCAAATTAAGGAAAACTAAAGAACAAATTTGAACTGAAAAAAATTGGAAAACAAAAATTTTCCTTAACGACGCCAAAAACTTTTTTGTCAATAATTGGGCCCGTGAATCGAAAGGTTTCTTGTATAAAATTTAAAAAATATCAAATTCAAAAAGGTTATGACCCACTTCTTACACTTTTTTAAAAAACACTCGGATAATGGTAACACAGAGGGATATATATGTAACGGAAGAAATAAATTTTTCCCGAACCATTGTTTAATGAGGCCTATCAAAAAAAAAGAATTTATTCCCGGGGTACCCCAGCATTTAAAAAAAAAAAAAAGGCGGCCAGACAAAATAATGGGGAAATGTTTAAAAAACGCCAACTCAATTTTTTTTTTCCTTTTCCCTAACTCAACTTTTTTAAAAACGATTTTTTTTTGAAAGGGGTGCTTTCCCTTTGGAGGGGGGCCAAGTCAATAAAATTCCTATTTACAAAAAAGGCGACAGAAACTAAAACAGACAATTATCGTGAATTACCCCCCCCTCCCCCCTAGCATCGTCACAAAATATATATTTTATTTTTAAAAAAAAAGGCTAACTAGAGGGCTGAAGAGAAAAAAAAAAACCGTTTTGGAAGAACAAGCAGGTTTTCGACAAATTAGGGAAAAAAACTGATCAAATATTCACCCGATCCCTATTTTCAAAAAAACTTGCAATCAAATAAAAAAAAAATTTTTTGAAATTTGTCGTTTTTTTCTAGCTTTCGATTCGTTAACCCGTAATTTTCTTAGGGGACTGTTTTTGCAAAAAATGGAAAAAAGGGAAAAATTATATAGGCAAAAAGGGAGTGTTTTTAAAAATCATTTTAAGCATGTGAAACCCCGCGGGAAATAATTTTTCGGAAAAATTTCAAAAGCCCAAAAGGAGTAAGAAAGGCGAAATTAAGTCCAAAATTTAAATTTTTCTTTTTTTTGAAAACAAAATTACCCTTTTAATTTTAACAAAAAAAAGGAAAAAAAGGTTATTCATTTTAAACTCGGGAGCAATGGGGGTTTTTTTAAAACCTTTTTTTGCCGAAATATGATTCCCCTTGTTTTGACAGGGGTACAAAGGTTTTTACAAAACCACAAGATAAATTAAAAAAGGGGCAGATCCCTAGTTTTTTCCACCCAATAGGGAAAAAAACGAACATAAAGGTTTTTAAAAATTTGGGGGGGAAAATTTATCATGCGTGAAAAAGGGTTTTTAAAGGGGAAAATGCTGAAGTAAAAAGTCGTGAATTTTTTAAAGAAACCAAATTGACTTTTTTCAACAAAACTAAGTTTAATTTTTAAAGGGCGTGAATTTTGCCGGAAAGGAAAAAAGGGTTTTAAACGAAATCTTAAAAACGTTAAAAGAAAGCTGAATTCAGTAGATTGTTCTTTTTTTGGAAATTGTTTGATGTTTAAATAGAACCTTTACTTACATAGCCTCTTAAATATGGGGCTTACTGTTTTTTCCACAAATGGAAAAAAAACATACAAATGCTAACAAACGTTTTTTTTTAAAAGTCCCAATCCATTCGTCCAAAAACTGTACAAAATGGGGAAAAAGGGAAAAATATTTCCCTTTAAAAATCAAACGGCTGTTAAGTGTAATTTAATAAATGGGAAAAACTACTGAAAATTCCAGGGTCACGTTTTTTGGGAGGGATCTTAAGACATGAAAGGTTTTAAAAAAATGGGGCTGGGTAAGAAGAATTGGGCATATCAAGTTTAAAAAATTTTTTAAACAGAACATGGTTTTTGGAATCGGGGGTTGTCTCCAGGGGGAAAAAAGGTACGAGCAAAGGGGTTTTTTTTTTGAAATTTAAAGACAGACCCTTTTTTCAAAAATTTTAAAAAAAATTGGCACTCGGACAAAGGGAAAATAAAGATAAAATACTGCTTGTTTTTTTCGTTTTAAAGTGCTTTTCAAACGAAAAGTAACTTCGAATAGTCACTGACAAATGGGATCGACTAATTTAAAGCAAGATTTCCCACTAAAGAGCACTCGGGTAATGCCCAAAAAAAGGGTGGTTTTTAAACCAGAACGCCACAAAAGTTTCCCCTGCCCAAAGTGGGTCATTTCTGATGAAAAGAAGTGGGAATTTTCCTTTTACATTGCAATTTAAATTTCCATACGGGAAAACTTTGTCCAAACAGAAGCTTTCCCAAGGCAAGATAATTTTTTTTTATCTTATCGTCCGATGAAGAAAATTTTAACAAAACGGGTTTCAAATTTTTGCGAAGCACTGAAAATTTAAAACAATTACAGGGTAAGTTTTTCCCAAATTTGTTAAAAAAAAGTGACCCAAACTAAAAAAAACATTTAAAAATTATTAAACTCCCCCGCATTTTTGAAACACCTAAAGAAAAATTTTTAAAAAAACCCCTGTAGTCCCACAAGAAATTTTTTGAAAAATTTTACATACAATGTTTAATGGGTGGTCTAAAATACATTCTAAATGTTCTTTTCATTATTTTTAGTTATTGGGTTATTGGTTCTTATTGTTAATCCTTGTTATTACTTTTTTTTTCAATTTGAAACTGATTTTTCCACACTTAAAGTCTATCCGTTCAAAGAGCCATTTTTTGGGTTTTTTTGGGTTTTTGTTACGGGTTTAAAAAAATTCCCCTTTTTTTTTTTTTTGTAATTTTTTTTGTATTTACAAAAGAAATTTGTGAAAAACCCCCCTTGCCCAAAAGGGCCCCTTTTGGGGAATAACAAAAATTGGGCAAAGCGTCAAAGCGTCAAAACGTCACCTCTCTCTCTCACCCCCCAATCCCCCCCGACCTACTCACACCACACATACATACACCTCACGCGCGCACACACACACACACACACACACACACCTAGATAGATAGATAGATAGACAGACAGACAGACAGACAGACAGACAGACAGACAGACAGACAGATAGATAGATAGATAGATAGATAGATAGATAGATAGATAGATAGATAGATAGATAGATAGATAGATAGATAGATAGATAGATAGATAGATAGATAGATAGATAGATAGATAGATAGATAGATAGATAGATGGTTGGATGGATGGGTGGATGGATGGATGGATGGATGGATGGATGGATGGATGGATGGATGGATGGATGGATGGATGGATGGATGGATGGAGAGAGAAATAGATAGATAGATAGATAGATAGATAAGATAGATAGATAGATAGATAGATAGATAGATAGATAGATTAGATAGATAGATAGATAGATAGATAGATAGATAGAGAGAGAGAGAGAGACAGCCAGACAGACAGACAGACAAGACAGACAGAGACAGACAGACAGACAGATAGAGACAGACAGACAGATAGACAGATAGATAGATAGATAGATAGATAGATAGATAGATTAGATAGATAGATAGATAGATAGATAGATAGATAGATAGATAGATAGATAGATAGATAGATAGATATGTATATATGTATGCGTGCGTGCGTGCGTGCATGTGTGTGTATGATTATAATTATCTTTAATATTTGATTATATAATTACAAATATACACACACATACACACTAAGGCCAGTAAGCCATTTTGTCATTACTCTCACCATTGATGTTTCCCTGAGCGGTCCACAGACCGATGCATGTGTCAACTTTAATCCACAAATTCATCTGCGCTAACCGCCATAGCACGGCGCTTAGTAGATTGGATTCCTGGCTAGAGGGTCGCAGGTTTGAATCCCTTAAGAGCAATACGGTTTCCTTTTCTTTTTCTTTTTTCTTTTTCTTTTTTTCTATTCTGGCTGGCTCTTTCCCAGAGTGAGTGAGTGAGTGTCCTATAGGCTTTTGAATGGGAAGACTGGGACCGCACAGTCGAGTGTCATCATCCCACTTTAGAGACGCAGTTCCGAGAATTATAATTATAATTATGCTTTACATCCGAAATGACTTCGTCACAACTCTCTCGGGCTCGGTTTGATGCCTGGATTAATGGAGGGGGGCAGGGAAGACTAGTGGTTAGAGCGTTGTGGTCATGATCTGACCGCCTTGGGGATCGAGCCACCACGTAATATGAGGCGCCCATTGTAGGGAGTGTTATTCTTGAGTTACGCCGTCAGCGCCTGGGCTTTATCACAGTTTTTGATGAAACCATTGACGCTGGGGGCAACAGCAAAGTGAGAGGCTGTATGACCAATGGCTTTCCCACTCATGGAATTCCACTTTACAGCTTAGTCGTTAGTGATCGACTATGACTCTCTGACTAGGAGGCTTGACTTGCATAGTCCTTATGTGCTGCAGCCCTGGGGGCTGGTTGGCCTTTGGAAAACATCTCAAACGCTGACTGTCCTAATGCCCACTTGGCCGAGAGAGTGGGGATGTACTGTGGGCAAGGTATCTCCACTATAATCAAATTTCTGCCCAGTTTCCTAGACAGCAGCTGCCTCTTCTGCTGTTTTGTAGGTCATCGTCGGACACCGACCGGACAAACTTAAATCAGTACTGACTCCACTTTTCCCCGAAAAAAAACAACAAAAGTTCTTCGAATAGACTGTAAAACCGAGGTCTCCGTGTGTACGAAACCCACGTAGAACATCTGCGCACTCAACGTTAAAAACCCTGTTCTGCTTTTGGAAGAGTAGGCCATTTCCTGCAGGTAGGAACGGATGACAGCATTGGGTTTGTTTTTTTAAAAAACCTGCATGCACACAGGTGTCATGTTTAGACACCATCCCCAAAGACGGAATGCGGCTACCTTAATGGTAGGAAAATACGATCACTCTCACAAGCATCTCACCTTTTGTGAACCTCGGATGCTTAGCCGCGAAACGAAATTTTTTAAAAAAACAAGATACCTGGACATAATTTATCATACCGGCGAATGTTCAGCACAGTTCCATCATGAAGCCTCAAAGTTGGTACACTTTCAATAGCGTCAATATTTTTATCATCCTTATCCCCGAAAAGTCGGAATGCGGCTACCTTAATGCTGGCTAAAACGGGCGCACCCCTCCCTTCCCCTCCCCACCCTCTCACGACCCCCCCCCCCCCCCGCCCCCCCCCCCCCCCTCCACCCACCACTAGCAACCGAACGGCGCACCATTCCGGTATTAGTTCAGGATCTGAGAGTGTGTGATCAAGTGATTTCGCAAAGTCTTCCTAATTATTTTAAGTTTTCCACCTCCCAGCTTCTCTTGACCTAAAGCGCGTTATTGAAACAGTTTTTTTCTGAGTTTTTCGTTGGGTTGGTTTTTATAATTGAGTCTTTGATTAATCATTTTCCAAGTGATTGAAGGCTGTAGATGGTGCCTGCGTTATTTCCTTCTCTGCTATTTGTACATTAAAGTCTTACAAGTGGTAGATGAGCCTGAGAGCTCTAGCCGAGAATATATATATATATCTACATATATATATATAGTAATATATATATATATGTTCTTTAATATCACAAAAAGGCGATATATGTATACACACACGTATTTACACACACAACACACACACACACACCTATATAGTAATATAATAGATTATTATATATATATATATATTTAATATATATATATATATATATTTAATATATATTATATATAATATACTATATACACAAACATACATATAGACACTCAAATATGTGTGTGTGCTTGCAGCGTGCTTCGTGCGTGCGTTGCGTGCGTGTCGTGCGCCGTCGCGTGTGTGTGTGTTGTGTGTGTGTGTGTGCATATATATATCCCCTTTTTGAGATGTTAAAGAGTTATATATATATACATACACTCGCGCGTATTCATATATATATAAATATAATATATATATATATATATATATATATATTACCCGTACAACAACGCGCGCGCGCGTACGCACCCAATTTGCCGCGCGCGTACAACACATGCAAAGCATCCATCCACCACATCCATCTCCTTCAGACAGGAAAGAGAGAGAAACACATGTACCACGAACTAGAATTCTAGAGGAAAACACACACTCCATGCTACGCAAACACACACAACACAGAGTCATTAGTCAAACACACACACACACAAGCACACACATGCACACACACCACACACCGCAAACACAAACACACAAAAGCACACAACGCACTATCTCAAACACAGTCACACACATACACAAACACACACACATCACACACACGCACAATACACACACACACAGAGTCAACACACATACACACATACACACACAACACTCGCACACACACATCAACACACGACAGTCACACACACACACACGCACGCACACACAGAACAGTTACACAGTCTCAACACAAACAAACACAGCACACTTACTTAAATGCGAAGCAAACCATCTCAGCATCCCAGCCCCACTCCTTCAAGACAGGAAGAGAGAGAGAGAGAGAGAGAGAGAGAGAGAGAAGAGAGAAGAGAGAGAGAGAGAGAGAGAGATACATGTGATCACGAAAAACCAGATTCTAGAGGAAACACACACACACAAAAGGAAAAACTCACCCACCACACACACAACACACACACACACAAACTCACAACACACACACACACAAAAAAGAGAAAAACAACACACACACACACACACACAGAAGGAAGAAGAGAGAGGGGAGAGGAGGAGGAGGAGAGAGAGAGAGAGAGAGAGAGAGAGAGAGAGAGAGATAGAGAGAAAGAAAGAGAGATGAGAGAGACCCGACAGACAGAAAAGACAACAGACAGAGCAGACAGAGAGCAACAGAGAAAGAGACAGACCAGAGAGAGAGAACACAGTGTCAATGAAATATCAGATTCCTAGAGGAACAAAACGAATGTCACGAAAATGGCCAGAAAATCCAAGTTGTTCTGCATGCACACATCATTGCAGGGGAAAAAACACAATGACAGAGCTAGAAGAGATGAATACACACACACACACACACACAAAACACAGCACAACACATACACAACGCGCGCGCGCGTGCACGCACGTACGCACGCACGCACACACACAAACACGCCACGGAGGCAACGCCGCGGCACGCACATACACACCAGCATAGCATACATACCACACATGCATGCACGAACATACACAAGCATGCATACATGCAGATAGATAGATAGACATACAGACAGACATACAGAAAGACAACAGACAGACAGATAGATAGATAGATAGAAATAGATAGATAGAATCTATAGATAGATAGATAGATAGATAGATAGATAGATAGATAGGTAAGATAGATGGTGGTAGATAGTAGATAGATAGATTAGATATGATAGATAGATAGTAGACCATTAGACAGAACCAGATAGGATAGATAGATAGATATATAGAGAGATAGATAGATAGATAGATAATAAGTATAGATAGATAGAAATATAGAGAGACAGAGACAGATAGCGATAACCTTCTGCAAACACACTGCTGTCGTGTTTTAGACATCATCTCCGAAGATCGGAATTCGGTACCTTAATGGGGACATAAATGGACGCGTACGCAAAATCTCTTACACTTGGTGAATCTTGAAGCACTAGCCAAGGAATGGAGTAAAACAGAAAAAAAATCCCTCCCACCACAATATCCCTAATAACACTGACATACTTTTCAGTTGAGACCTATAGACGTGGGCTTCTTCCATTTTGGCTTGATTGTATTAGTGCCCAGCGGAGTTATCCAGTTTCAGAACTGTACCATGACCCAACCATACCATTCTCGTTGTGTCTGTTGTTGTGTCGTATACTGCTTTTGATCACGGCAACATTTCTCTCTGTGTAACCTTAGGGACGGGGACGGTACGATGGGATATGCTCAGTGGTCAGTGCACTCGCTTTCCCCAGCTAGGTAATTGCAGCATCGAGCGTGGTTACCACTTGGGTGGGTGACCGTTTTCGCGCCCTTGGCTTCAGTACGTCCCCTCGTTCACCCAGTTCAGGTACCTGCCTTTTTAGGTCAGAAGAAGGTAAAGCAGCGAGGAAGGAATGGCGACCGCCCGCAAATATGCTGGCCCCCTAAGAAGTTGAGGTCCTCTTGACGCCTCGCTCCCCTACGACCTTATAGGTTATAGGACACGTTTACCTTAAAACCTTAGACTGCTCTCCCCAAGGCCATGTAGAGCGAGTCGCCACAAGATCAGCGCCACCCATTTAGTCCTGCTTTAATTGTATTTAATTTTGCAAAGGATAGCCCTCTTGTTGCCATGGGCTTCTTTTGACAGAGTATGGCACGAAGGCCTGTGGCAGGTCCTCAGAATGTTTGGCATTGAAGAAGGACTAGTGCAAACCATTCAAGCACTATACAACACCACAAGCAGTGCAGTCCTTCTGAACAATCAGGTTGGAGACTACTTCAAAACCACAGTTGGGGTCCGACAAGGATGCCTTTTATCTCCAGTCCGGTCAATCTGTTCTTGAAAACATTAGAGAGAACCCTCCATGACTTCCACTCTACCATATCCATTGGCGCAGACCCCCAAACAACATACGGTATTTGCCGATGACCATTGACCTCATGGGCGGATAGAACACAAGCTGCCATGATCTTACGACCAGACATGAGAACAGAGCTGGACAAATGGGATGGAGGTGAGCTCGGAGAAAAGTAAAGTACATGGTGAACGGGGGACAGCCACGAGCAACACCACTGCTAAAATTTACATGAACGCCAACACCTGGAGAGGTAGACGCTTTAAATACCTTGGCGCTAACACTCACAAAGGAACGGGCGATCGAACGACAGAAATCAAAGTCCGAGAATATCCATGGCAACAACTCCATGACAAAATCTCACCAACCAAATGGAAAAGTAAAGAGATCAGACTTTCCCAATCCAACCTAAAGCTCTACAAAGCCCTAATTCAGTCGATCCAGCTGTACGGATGTGAAACCTGGAAAATGACAGCTGAAACAGCACAGCGAGTCCATCAATCGAAACAAATCCAAAAAACGACTGGGGCATATCCTGGAGAGAACGAAAGAACCAATGAAATTTGTCAAGAGTCAAATAACCGACTGGCAGTCCACAGGACCCCCTTCTCACCATCGTCAAGAAGAAAAAGCTGACATGGTTCGGCCACGACACCCGCCACAACACTTGCCCCAAAACAGTACTGCAGGGAAACACACGAAGGTGGCAGAATGAGAGGGAAGACAGAACAAGTTATGGATGGACAACATCAGAGAATGGACCAGGATGAATGACTCGGCACTACTGCGCAGAGCCGAGGACCGAGATGGATGGAGGAGGCTTACCACAGCATCGTCTTTCATGTCTCCCCCACGACCGCCAAGGTCACGGGTCTGATGATGATGAATGAGTATTTTACATATCTCGGTTTTTCGTCTCATCCGAAAGACTAGCACCAAGACCACACAACTCAAGGTCTAATGAGACAGAAGGAGAGAGAGAACTCGAGTACAAATTGGGGGGGTTCTTCTTTGTCAAACGCTTCAGACAGCATAAATTGTTGTCTGTCAGGTGAGCAAAAATATGTTGCGCTGCCGTTAAGCGCCTGACAAGACAGGCCCAGCGCATCCACTTCGAGTGTGGAAGAGAACTGTTAGTCTTTTAAAACCTTTTCTGGGGGGGGGGGGATAGAAGACAGAAGAATGGACCCAAGAAGGAAGAAAGTGGACAAGACAAGCGGTAACAGGAATGAACAGGAACAAGGCAGAAACAGAGGGATGAAAAAGAAGAACATGCCTAACACATAATTTTTTTTTGAAGGTGGGATGCTATTTATACTGACAGCTACAGGCAGAGAGAGAGAGAGAGGAGAAGAGAGAGAGAGAGAGAGAGAGAGAGAAGAGAGAGAGAGAGAGAGATGAGAGAGGAGAGAACCGAGTGATTTGAACCCGCAACTCAATCGTACTCTAGGGCTAGCGGTGCTGTCTGTAGACCACAGAAAGCGAAGTCTGATAGATTGTGATAAAGCGAGAGTGCAGTGCAGTGCAGTGCAGTGTGGCCTCAGACCAATCTATTTGATTACTTGATGAGTTTTTGGGTGGTGGCTTTTCCCATACATAGTCAAGAAAAGGTCTGCTTCTAAGTAAGTATTCCCGTCATCTATCTATCCCTTCCTCCCAGTAGACATTCCTGTGTGCATGTGTGTGTGTGTGTGTGTGCGTGTGGAGGGGGGGAAAGGGGAGGGTAGTGTGTGTGTTTGTGTGTGGTGTGTGAGTGTGTTTGTGTTGTGTTGTGTTTGTGTGTTTGTTGTGTGTGTTTGTGTGTGTTGTGTGTGTTGTGTGTGTTTGTGCGTGTGGGGGTGGGGGTGTTTGTGTGTGTGTGTTTGTGTGTGTGTGTGCGTGTGTGTTTGTGTGTGTGGCGTGCGCGTGTGTGTGTGTGTTTGAGTTTGTGTATGTGTTGGGTGGGTGGGTGGGTGGGTGAGTAAGGGTGGGGTGAGGTGGCGTGGGGGGGAGGTGGGGGAGGGTTGGGTATGTGTGTTGGGTGTGTATGTGGGGCGGGAGGGTATGTGTGTGAGTGTGTGTGTGTGTGTGTTTGTGTGTGTATGTTGTGGTGTTGTGTGTGTGTGTTGTGGGGTGGGTGGGGGAGGGGTGGGGGAGGGATTGAGGTGTGTTTGGGTGTGTGTTTTGGGAGGAAGGAGAGTGCGTGTGTGTGTGTGCGCGCGCGCGAGCATATACGTGTTGTGTCCGTGTCTATGTGTCCGAGTCTACGTCTGTGTGTGTGTGTGTGTGTGTGTGTGTGTGTGTTGTGTGTGTGTGTGTGTGT
>CM054147.1:48446620-48449120 GCA_028751875.1 Rapana venosa
TCTCACTCTCCCCCTCTCTCTCCTCTCTCTCCCTCACTCTCTCTCCCTCTCTCTCCTCTCTCTCTCTCTCCCTCTCTCTCTCTCTCCTCTCTCTCTCTCTCTCCTCTCCCCCCTCACTCTCCTCTCTCTCTCTCTCTCTCTCTCTCTCCTCTCCCCCCCCCTTCTTTCCCTCTCTCACTCTCTCTCTCTCTCTCTTTTTTTTTTTTCTCTCTCTCTCTTTTTCGTATTTGGGGGGGATTTGATAAAATATTTTTCCATATACCTGTTATGTATTGCTATGGCTTTTTTTATTTTATTATCATATATTTCCCTAAGAGGGGACGGGTTTAAAAAACACATGGGTGCTTATTCATTACCCTCGAAATAAAAGAATTTGTCTTTGTCATTTCTCCCTCTTTCTCTCTCTCTCTCTCCATCTTTCCCCTCTCTCTCTCCCTCTCTCTCTCTCTCACTCTCCTCCCCTCCCCTCTCTCTCTCCATCCCCCTCCTCTCTCCCTCTTTATTTTCCTTTCTCCTCTCCCTCTTCCTCTCTCCTCTCCTCTCTCTCATCTCCCCTCCCCCTCTCTCCCTCTTCTCTCTCTCCTCCCCTCTCCTCTCCCTCTCTCTCCCTCTCGCTCTCTCTCTGCCCTTCTCTCTTTCTCTCTCTCACTCTCTCTCTCTCTTACTCTCTTCCTCTCTCTCTCTCTCTTTCTCACTCTCTCTCTCCCTCACTCTCTCTCCCCTCCCACTTTCCCCTCCCTCACTCTTCTCTCTCCCTTTCTCTCCCTCTTCTCTTCCCTCTCTCTCCTCTCCTCTTCTCTACTCTCTCCCTCCTTCTCTTTTCCCCTTTTCTTTTCTCCCTCTTTCTCTCTCTCCCTCTTCTCTCCCCCCTCTTTCCTCTCTCCCCCCCTTTCTCTCTCTCTCTCTCTCTCTCTCCCCTCTCTCTCTCTCTCATTCCCTCTCTCTCTTCTCTCTCTCCTTCTCTCTCTCTCTCTCTCTCTCTTTCTCACCCGCTCCCGTCGTCGTATAGCCTAGTATGGAGCGTTTTCTTAAACAACCGCTTCGCAAATGACAACCGACCTCCCCCCCCCGATCTCTCCCCTCCTCTCTCCCCTTTTCTTTTTCCCTCTCTGCCCTCTCCCCCTTCTCTCCCTCTCCTCTCTCCTCTTTCTCCCTCTCCGCACTCTCTCCTCTCTATCCTGCTCTCCCTCCCACCCATAGCTCTTCTCTCCCCCCCCCCCTCTCTCCCTCTGCCTCCTCTCCCCTTCCCCCTTCTCCCCCCTCTCCCCCTCTCTTTCCCCCCCCCTTTTTCCCCCCCCTCTCTCCCCTCTACCCCCCCTCCTTCCCACATGCCTCCTCTCTCCCTTATTTTACACCCAGTTACATAGCCAATGTATGGTCATCTAAACCCACCACCCACCCCACCCCTCCTCCTATCCTCCCAGAGAAAGAGAGGGGGCGGAGTGGTTGAGGGGGAGGAGAGAAAGATATAAGGAAATAAGGAGAGAAAGAGGGGGAGGGAGAGAAGGAGAGAGAGGAGGGGAGAAAGAAGATATGCATTCATTTCTATATATGTCTGTATTCTATTGCTTTCTTAGATCTATATGTTTGAATAACTGCAAAGCAGATTTCCTTTAAACAGAGGACAATAAAAGAATTGAATTAAATTGAAAGAGAGGGGGAGAGTTGTTTTTTTTAATTTATTCTTTTATATCGAGAATAATGGAATAAGCGCTTATGTGCTTTTTTTACATCGAGTCCCGGTGTGTATGCGGTTTTGTAAATTGTGTCATCTGTTCCCACCGGCACACAATGGCCTACTCTTAAGAAAAGCGGAACAGGATTTAACGTGTGCGCAAGAGAAAGATTGAGGGCAGGCGAGAAAGAGTGATAAGGAAAAAAAGGAGAGAGAGTGGGAAAAAAGAGAAGGAGAGAGAGGGGGGGAGAAAAGGGGAGAGGGAGGGGGGGAAAAGAGAGAGAGAGAGAGAGAGAGAGAGAGAGAGAAGAGAGAGAGAAAGAGAGAGAGAGAGAGAGAGAGAAGAAGAGAGAGAGAGAGAAAAGAGAGGAGAAGAGGGAGAAAGAAGAGAGAAAGAAGAAGAGAGGGCGGGAAGAATACGAATACGAACACGAATACGAACATTTTTATTGAGGGTAGATGGATAAGCTTACGATTACAGCTTCTTTACACCATGCCCTCAACCCCATCCCACCCCAACCGTTCTTTCTGTGCAGAAAAATAAAAGGCAAAAAAAAAAGCCGAGAAGAAGAAGAGCCATGTCAATTGGAAACAATAGCATAACAAATTTCGATCTAAAGCAACAAACATGGAATTCTGATCAAACACACTGACGTCATTTCAAACTGTCCTCAGCAATCCCTTCATCTCCCCACCCCTTCTCTCTCTCTCCCTCTCTCTCTCTCTCACCCTCTCTCTCTCTCTCCTCTCTCCTCCCTCTCTCTCCTCCTCTCTCTCTCTCTCTCTCTCTCTCTCTTCTCTCTCTCTTTTACAAGTAACACCGTA
>CM054147.1:48454120-48456620 GCA_028751875.1 Rapana venosa
ACAGAGTGGGCAAAAACCGGATAACATACACAATACCAAGCTCACTTTCAGTGAAAGAAATAATGAAGACAATGCACAAGAGAGAGACGAGAGAGAGAGGATAAATAAAGCACATAAACAATATAAAAAGTTATATTAATCAGCAACAAGACTTGTTGAATAAAGACAAACTGCAGAGGGAAGACGGAATAGGGGAGGGGAGGAGGTGAGAGGAATTTGAATACGAATAAAAAATACCGAAAAAAATATTAAGGGTAAAGGGATAAGCTGACAGCTTCTTTACGCCATGCTCTCTCTCTCTCTCTCTCTCTCTCTCTCAATCTCTCCTCTCTCTCTCAATCTCCTCTCTCTACCTCTCTCCTCTCTCCATCTCTCTCCTCTCTTCTCTCTCTCTCAGGGGGCTGGTTGTTAAAAAGCACGTTTGCTTATGCCATAACCCTCTTTAAATAAAATTCATTCATTTCACTTCATTCAATTCTCTCTCTTTCTCTCTCTCCTCTCTCTTCTCTCCTCCTCTCTCTCTCTCTCTCTCTCTTCATCTCTCTCCTCTCTCTCTCTCTCCTCCTCTCTCTCTCTCTCTCTCTACCTCTCCCCCCCCCCTCTCTCTCTCTCTCTTCTGTCCTCGTCTGTCTGTCTGTCTGTCTGTCTGTCTGTCTCATTTGCAAAACACCCTAACCTCTTTAAAACTTACTCCCTACACAGAGAAAAGAAAAACAGCCGAGAAAAACAAAAGCAATGAATGCCTTTTTCCATCTCTCTTTCACCCTTGTCCCCTCTTTGTGCTTTCTGCCTTTGATGCCACATTTTTTTCTCTTCAATTTTTCAGTTTTCGATTTTCTTCTGTGATTTTTCAGTTTTTAAATTCTTCTGAAAGTGTTAAGATTTCCATTTCCCTGCAAGTGTTAAGATTTCGATTTCCTTCTTCAAGTTTTCAGTTTTCGATATCTTCTTCAGATTTTAAGTTTTCGAGTTCCTCTTCAAGTTTGTTTTAGTTTTCAATTTCTTTTACAAGTGTTGCGTTTTCGATTTCCTCTTCAAGTTTTCAGGTTTCAATTCGTTTTTCTAGTTTTCAGTCTCCGATTTTCTCTTTAATTTTCAATTTCCTTTTTTGTGTTTTCAGTTTTTGATTTTTTCTTCAAGTTTTTATTTTTCAATTTCCTCTTCAATTTTTCAGTTTTCTATTTTCTTTTCAAGTTGTCATTTTTTTTATTTCCTTTTCACAATGTGAGTTTTCACTTTCCTCTGCATGTGCTCAGTTTTTTATTTTATTTTCAAGTTTTCAGTTTTCGATTTTTGTCTTCAAGTTTTCAGTTTTGAATTTCCTCTCCAAGTTTTCAGTTTTGGATTTCCTTTTCAAGTTTTCAATTTCTTATTTAAGTTTTCAGTTTTAAATTTTTTACTCAAGTGTTCAGTTTTCAACTTCTTATTCAAGCTTTCAGTTTTCGATTTTCTTTTCAAGTTTTCAGTTTTCGATTTTTTTCTTCAAGTTTTTTTTTTGGAATTTCCTCTCCAAGTTTTCAGTTTTGAATTTCCTTTTCAAGTGTTCAGTTTTCAATTTCTAATTCAAGTATTCAGTTTTCAATTTCTTCATGAAGTTTTCAGTTTTCAATTTCTTTTTCGGATTTTCAGGTTGTTTTTTTTAATTTCCTCTGTAAGTTTTTTGTTTTTTTACTTCCTCTTCAAGTTTTCACTTTTATTTTCAAGGTTTCGTTTTAGATTTCCTCCTCTTTAAGTTTTCAGTTTTACTCTTTTAACTTCACTTTTCGATTTTTTGTCCAAGGTAATCCTCCAAGCGGAATAATATCTAGTGGTTGACGGGATAGCCTAGTGGTTAGAACATTGCGCTCGCAATCTGACGACCCGGGTTCGATTCCCGTTCAAGGGGATATTTTCCCATGGAGTTAACATCAGTGCAGACTCCAGTCTCCCTAAAAGTCCTTCGGATGAGACTATAAACCGAGGCCCCGTATGCGAACGCACGCAGAACATCTTGCGCACACGTTAAATCCTGTTCCGCTTTTCGTAAGAGTAGGCCATTGTGTGCCGGTGGGAACAGACGACAGAATTTACAAAACCGCATACACACGGGGACTAGATCTTTAAAAAAAAAAGCACATAAGCGCTTATTCCATTATCCTCGATATAAAAGAATAAAATAAATAAATAAATAAACATGCACTTCAATACTCTGGCCACAAGGCAGACACTTCACCGTATGACCCACTGCACTCTTCTTTTTCTCCTTCTTCTGCTACACCTCCAAGGTTCACCAATGGTTTAAAAAAAAAAATTGGCGTGAACGACCGTTTTACCTATGATTAAGGTAGCCGCATTCCGACTTCAGAGACGGTGGGTCTTAACACGACATCTGTGTGCATGCAGTTGTTATTATTTTTTTTAATTTTTGTGAACCATCCCTACTGGTACAACTTAGCCTATTCTTCGAAAAAAAGACGGAACAGGGTTTTTTTGCACGCGTGCGCAGCAAAAGATATTTTGC
>CM054147.1:48461620-48466620 GCA_028751875.1 Rapana venosa
TTATTTCTTTTACTTACCTTTCTTTTGTGTGTGCATTATTTATTTCTTTTTCTTTCTTTCGTGTGGCGTGTGTGTGTGTATTGTGTGTGTATGCATGTGTGTGTATCTGCATGTGTGTGTGTGTGTGTGTGTGTGTGTGTGTGTTGTGTGTGTGTGTGTGTGTGTGTGTGTGTGTGTGTGTGTGTGTGTGTGTGTGTGTGTGTGTGTGTGTGTGTGTGTGTGCGTATGCATGCAGATATGTGTGCTTTCGCGCGTGCGCACGTATGTGAGTGTGTGCGTTCGTACCTACGTATGCATGTAAGTATATGTGTGTGTGTGCGCGCATGTGTGTGTGCACACGAATGTGTATGTGCATGCGTGTGTGCGCACGTATGTGTGTGTTAGTGTGTTAAGGGGGGTTGGTGGGGGAGGGGGGGGACAGAAGAAGCCAAAGAATTAGAAAAGGAAAGATAGTGCATCAACATTCTGCCAGTTCACAAGGG
The DNA here is from genome assembly GCA_028751875.1 of Rapana venosa. Classification (NCBI taxonomy): domain Eukaryota; kingdom Metazoa; phylum Mollusca; class Gastropoda; order Neogastropoda; family Muricidae; genus Rapana; species Rapana venosa. The sequence goes on from CM054147.1 coordinate 48,462,103, forward strand.
TTTTGAAGTGTGCAAAGAAATCGAGCGGTGTGAAACGGTAAAGCTTTTATAGCAGACAAATAAAATGTCAATAATGCTCTGTCCCTGTCTGTCTATCTATTTGACTCTCTCTCTCTCTCTCTCTCTCTCTCTCTCTCTCTCTCTCTCTCTCTCTCTCTCTCTCTCTCTCTCTCTCTCTCTCTTCTCTCTCTCTCTCTCTCTCTCTCTCTCTCTCTCTCTCTCTCTCTCTCTCTCTCTCTTTCTCTCTATCTCTCTCTTATCTCTCTCTCTCTCTCTCTCTCTCTCTCTCGCTGTCTCTCTGTTTATTATTTGTTCTTTGTTTATTCATTATTTATTTGATTATTGATTGATTGATATATCGATGTATTCTATAGCGTGTTGAAATTCCACGCTACAAGAACACAAGCCTTGCTTTGACATTGAATATCCCTGTTCTAGAATACGTGTTACCTTGTGAATTAGAAGGAGGAGGAGGAGGAGGAGGAGGAGGAGGGGGAGGAGGAGGAGGAGGAGAAGGAGAAGGAGGAGAAGGAGGAGGAGGAGAAGGAGGAGGAGGAGAAGGAGGAGGAGGAGAAGGAGGAGGAGAAGGAGAAGGAGGAGGAGAAGGAGGAGGAGAAGGAGAGGAGGAGAAAGGAGGAGAGGAGAGAGGAGAGAGGAGGAGGAGAGAGGAGGAGGAGAAGGAGGAGGAGGAGAGGAGGAGGAGGGAAGGAGGAGGAGGAGGAGAGAGGAGGAGAGGAGGAGGAGAAGGAGAAGAGGAGAGGAGGAGGAGAGGAGGAAGGAGGAGGAGGAGGAGGAGGAGGAGAGAGGAGAAGGAGAAGGAGGAGAAGGAGGAGGAGGAGGAGAGAGAGGAGGAGGAAGGAGGAGAGAAAGGAGGAGGAGGAGAACGAGGAGATAGGAGAGAGAAGAGGAAAAGAAGGGAGAAGAAGAAGGAAGGAGAGGAAGAGGAGGGAGAAAGAGAGGAAGGAGGAGGGAAGGAAGAAGGGAGGAGGAAGGGAGGAAGAGAAGGAAGGAAAAGAGAGGAGAGAAGGAGCAGAGGAGGAAGGAAGAAGAGAAAGGAAGGAAGGAAGAGGAAGATGAGAGAGACAGAGGGAAGGAGAGAGAAGGAAGGAAGGAGAGAGGGAGAAGGGAGGAAGGAGAGGAAAAGGAAGGGAGGAAGGAAGGAAGGAAGAGAAGGGACAGAGGCAAGGAGAGAGAAAGGAAGGAAGGAAGGAAGGAAGAGAGGGACATAGGCAAGGAGAGAGAAAGGAAAGGAAGGAAGAGAGGGAAGGAGAGAGAAAGGAAGGAAGGGAGGAAGGAAAGAAGAGAGGGACAGAGGGAAGGAGAGAGAAAGGAAGGAAGGAAGAGAGAAACGGAGGGAAGGAGAGAGAAAGGAAGAAAGGAAGAGAGAAACGGAGGGAAGGAGAGAGAAAGGAAGGAAGGAATGAAGAGGGGACAGAGGGAAGGAGAGAGAAAGGAAGGAAGGAATGAAGAGAGGGACAGAGGGAAGGAGAGAGAAAGGAGGGGAAGGAAGAGAGGGACAGAAGGAAGGAAGGAAGGAACAGAGGAACAGAGGCAATGAGATAGAAAGGAAGAAAGGTTTGTTTTTTCTATTTTATTCTTTTATTTCGAGGATAATGGAATAAGCACTCATGTGGGTTTTTTCATCTAGTCCCCGTGTGTATGCACTTTTGTACATTTTGTCATCCGTTCCTACCGGCACACAATGGCCTACTCTTCCGAAAAGTGGAACGGGTTTTAACGTGTAGGGAGGAAGAGAGGGGCAGAGGGAAGGAGAGAGAAAGGAAGAAAGGGAGAAAGAGAGGGACACAGGGAAGGAGAGAGAAAGGAAGAAAGGGAGGAAGGAAGGAAGGAAGAGAGCGACAAAGGGAAGAACAAGACACAAGAAGCAGTACTTCTAGGCAGAAGAGAGGAACAGAGAAAAGAAGAGAAAGGAAGGAAGGAAGGGAGGATGAAGAGAGGGACAGAGGGAACGAGAGAGAGAGAAAGGAAGAAAGAGAAGAACAGAGGGAAGAAGAGAGAGAAAGGAAGGAAGGGAGGATGAAGAGAGGGAAAGAGGGAACGAGAGAGAGAGGAGAGAGAGGAGAGGGAGAGAGAGGGAGAGAAAGGAAGAAAGAGGAACGAGGAAGAGAGAGAGAAAGGAAGAAGGAAGAAAGAGAGGACAAGAGGGAAGAAGGAGAGAAAGGAAGGAAAGAGGAGAGAAGAGAGGAGCAGAGAGGAGAACGAAGAAAGAGAGAGAGAAGAGGAAGAGAGAGAGAAGGAAGAAGAGGAAGAAAGGCAGAGGAAAAAGGAGGAAAAAGAGAGAGAACAGAGGAAGGAAGAAAGGAAGAAGAAGAGGAAACAGAGGGAAGAAAGAGAAAGAAGATGAAGAAGGGAGGAGAAAAGAGGAAGAAGAGGATAAGAAAGGATGATGAAAAGAAAGGAAGAGGGAAGTGGGGAAGGAAAGAAGACGACAGAGAAGAGGACGAGTGAGGAGGGGGAGAACAAGAAGAAAAGAACAGAAGGAACCGAGGTCTACCCAAACAACAACATGACTTGGCCAAGCAGGAGAAAGAGAAAGAGGGAAAGGGAAGAGATAGAGTAAAGATGAAAAAGATGAGGGAAAAAAAAGATAAAACACAGCGAAGGAGAAGAAAGGAGGACAGTTGGGGAAGGAAGAGAAGGACGACAGAGGAAGGGACTGAGTGGGGGGGGGGGGGGGGAATCAGAACAACAACAAAAACAAAAAACCCATCTTACCCCCAAAACCAACAAACATCGTACTTGGCCCCAAACAGAGAGAGAAAGAGGGACATAGGAGAGCTCCTAGATTAGATGCTATCGATCGTAACCCCACATCTATTTCCATCCAACGACAGACACAACCCAACCCCCCCCCACCCCAAATCCCCCACCACTACCCCCACCCCAACCACCACCCTTCCAATCCTCCTGCCTTCTCCCATCCCTCCCCCCCCCTTCCTCCTCGTCCCTCCTTCTCATCTCCTCTGTGTTTGTGTGTGTGTGTGTGTCTCTCTCTCTCTCTCTCTTCTCCTCCTTCTCTCTCTCTCCCTCTCTCTCTCTCTCTCGCTCTCTCTCTCTCTCTCTCTCTCTCTCTCTCTCTCTCTCTCTCTCTCTCTCTCTCTCTCTCTCTCTCTCTCTCTCTCTCTCTTCTCCTCCTTCTCTCTCTCTCCTCTATCTCTCTCTCTCGCTCGCTCGCGCGCTCTCTCTCTCTCTCTCCCTCTCTCTCTCTCTCTTCTCTCTCCCTCTCATTCTCTCTCTCTTTTCTCCCTTCTCTCTCTCACTCTCTCTCTTCTTCTCCTCCTTGTCTCTCTCTCTCTCTTCTCCCCTCCTCTCTCCCTCTCTCTCTCTTCCCCTCCTTCCTTGTTTCTCTCTCTCTCTCTTCTCCTCCTTCTCTCTCCTCTTCTCTCTCTCTCTCTCTCTCTTCTCCTCCTTCTCTCTCTCTCTCTCTCTCCCCACCTCTCTCTCGCTCTCTTCTATCCCCCCTTCTCTTCTCTCTCTTCTCTTTTCTCTCTCCTTTTTCCCCTCCTTCTCTCTCTCCCTCTTCTCTCTTCTCCTCCTCTCTCTCCCCTCTCTCTCTCTCTCTCTTCTCCCCTTCTCTCTCTCTCGCTCGCTCTCTCTTCTCCCCCTCTCTCTCTCTCTCTCTCCCCCTCTCTCTCCCCTCTCTCTCTCTCTCTCTCTCTCATCTCCCTTTTTTTCCCTCCATCCGATTCTCTTCAGGGTTTTTTTTTCCCTCGGACTCATCATATTCATGTGCAACTCTAGCCGAGCGGCTCCAGTGCCTTGACAAGAAACTAATGCCGTCCCATTGCTCCTGGAAAGATACCGCGAGGAGTTGGGAGTAGTAGTAGTGGTGGTGGTGGTGTTGGTGGTGGTGGTGGGGGTTTGGTGGTGGGGTGGTGGTGGTGGTGGGGTGTGGTTTGGGGTTGGTGGGGTGGTGGGTTGGTGGGTGGTGGTGGTGGTGGTGGTTGGTGGTGGTGGGGGGTGGTGGTGGTGGTGGTGGTTGGGGGTTTGGGGTGGTGGTGGTGGTGGTTTGGGTGGTGGTGGTGGTTGGTGGTGGTGGTTGGTTGGTGGTGGTGGTGGTGGTTGGTGGGGTGGGGGTTTGTGGTGGTGGTTGGTGGTGGTGGTGGTGGTGGTTGGTGGTGGTGGTGGTTGGTGGTGGTTGGTGGTGGTGGGGGTGGTGGTGGTGGTGGTGGTGGTGGTGGTGGTTGGTGGTGGGGGTTGGTGGTGGTGGTGGTGGTTGGTGGTGGGTGGTGGTGGTTTGGGGTGGGGGTGGGGTGGTTTGGTGGTGGGGTGGTGGTGGTGTGGGGGTTTGGGGGTGGGGGGGTGGGGGTTTGGTGGTGGTTGGGTTGGTGGGGGGGGTTGGTGGGGGGGGGTGGGGGTGGTGGTGGGGGGGGTGGTTTTTTGTGTAGTTGTGTGTGTGGGGGGGTGGTGGTGGTTTTGGGGGTGGTGGGGGTTTGGGGTGGTGGTGGTGGGGTTTTCTCCTTCTTCTCTCTCTCCCTCTCTCTCTTCTCTCTCTTT
>CM054147.1:48474120-48481620 GCA_028751875.1 Rapana venosa
ATAACGAATGAAGGAAGGAAGGAAGAAAGGAAGGAAGGAAGGAGGGATGGAAGGAAGGAATTACAAAGCAAACGAATGAATCAATCAATCAATAAACGAACGGACGAACGAACGAACAAATGAATGAATGAATGAATGAATGAATGATGTACGAACAAATGAATGAACGAGTGAATGAATGAAAGAACGAATGAATGACAAAGCAAACGAATGAATCAATCAATCAGTAAACGAACGGACGAACGAACGAACGAGTGAATGAAAGAATGAATAAATAAATAAATAAATAAACGAACGAACGAACCAACAAACGAACAAACAAACGAACAAAAGAACAAAACGAACGAAAGGCAAACCAAACCTAACCAACAAAACTAAAGAAGCAAAATCTCACCCTGACTGCTTTTGGGGTTGTTGTTTTTTTCCCCTTGTGGTTTTGTTATTTTTGTCTCTCTCTCTAACAATGTGCGGTCAATGACACTAGCGCTTCCAGTCAGCAGGTGGCTTCAAACTCTTGAAAAAAAAAACTTTTTTTTTTCAATCACACAAGACAAGATGCGAAGTCAGAAATCATTTGAAAACGATTTCCCCACATGTCTAAAAGATTTAGTTGGTTGGTTGGTGTGGGGTGGGTTTTTTTTTTAACCTTTCCTCGGCTACATCTCCAAGGTTCGCCAATGGTGAGATTTTTGCGTATGCGACCGTGGTTGGGTTTGGGTTTTTTGTGTGCCAAAAACAGTATTGCAGGGAACACTCGAAGGTGGCAGAAAGAGGAGAAGACAGAACAAACAAGTTATGGATGGACAACATCAGAGAATGGACCAGGATGAATGACTCGGCACTACTGCGCAGAGCTGAGGACCGAGATGGATGGAGGAGGCTTACCACGGCATCGTCTTTCGTGTCTCCCCCACGACCGCCAAGGTCACGGTTCTGATGATGATGATGATTAAGGTAGCCGCATTCAGACTTGGTTAATGATGTATAAACACGACAGCAATGCGCACGCAGTTTTCTAAAATGTCGCCATCCCCGAAGTCGGAATGCGGCTACCTTCGTGATAAGCAAAATCTCAAAATTGGTGAACTCAATGTGTCGTCCATGCCATCAACAACAGGTGGAAGGGGGAGGGGCACACTCTTCTATGACAGAGGGATTCGTTGTTAATGCCAAAAAATCGGATACGCTTGGGCCTGATTTTTGCCAGGCGCTTAACGGCATCGGGGCGGCATGGCAGCGAGATGCATTTTTTCGCTCGTATAACAGAGAACAATGGTTGCTATCTGAGCGTTCTACAAAGAAGTATTGTGTGTGTTGTACAATGTTTTATGGGTGAGAGGGAACACACAGGGCTTCAGTTTATAGTCCCTGTTTCCTCGTTCCTCGGCTAGATTCCGAAGTTTACCAATGGTGAGATTTTTTTTTTTGCGTATGCGACCGGTGGGTTTTTTTCTAATCATTAAAAGGTAGCCACATTCCAAGTTCGGGGAAAGTTTATAGTGTAGACATGCATGGTGGATGGGGGGATGGATTCAGATCCAGTGTTGACTGCAGGGAAAAGTGCCCTCAAAGAGATACTTTATCCCCGCTTCCCACGATTTTCTCTGTTCCCTGTCAATTCACAAGTCTGACCTTCTGAGAAGTATGTTATTGCATCCCCAACCATAATCCTTTCTCTCTCTGCCTTTCTCTGTCTCTGTCTCTGTCTGTCTTTGTTGCTGCCTGTCTCTGTCTGGCTGGCTGGCTGGCTGTCTCTCTCTCTCTCTCTCTCTCTCTCTCTCTCTCTCTCTCTCTCTCTCTCTCTCTCTCTCTCTCTCTCTCTCTCTCTCTCTCTCTCTCCCTTCAGTAAGGGGCCATAGCCTATACTGAATAAACCATTTTGAGTTTCGAGTTCTCTCTCTCTCTCTCACACACACACACACACACACACACACACACACACACACACACAAGCACATCCACGTACACACACACACATGAACAACACACACACACACACATGCATGAACAACACACACAACACACACACACACACACACACACACACACACGCGCGCGTTAGCTTTACTTTGAGAACTGTGGTTTTCCTGTGAAGGAGAAATGATCAATGAGAAACGTGGTGTGTGTGTGTGTAGAAATGAAGGGAAGATCAGAGGGAGAGAGAGAGAGAGAAAAGAAGAAGGAAAAGAGCAGACATGATTGTTTCCCAGAGGGGGTCAGTGACACATGGGTAAAATGTGCAGCTGGTTTCGTATCACACACACACACACACACACACACACACACACACTTTATATTACAAAATATAGTTATATGGAACTCTGCTTTATCATCAATATAGGCAAGGACTGAATGTTGTTTTTTGTTAAATCTTCCCACTACCCCCCCCCCACCAAGCTACCTCCCCCCCCCCCCAGCAATCCCTACCTTAACCCCCCCCTAACCCCCCCCCCTCCTTAACCCCTAGCAACCCCCACCCTCCCTAACCTATCCCCTTAACCCCTAGCAACCCCCCCACCCTCCCTAACCTATCCCCTTAACCCCTCTCTAACCTATCCCCTTAACCCCCCTACCCCTAACCTATCCCCCTAACCCCACCCTCCCCAACCTATCCCTTAACCCCTAGCAACCCCTCCCTAACCCCCACCCTCCCTAACCTATTGCCCCCCTAACCTAACCCAACCCCCCTCCCTAACCTATACCCCCCTAAACACCTAGCAACCCCTCCCTAACCCCCACCCTCCCTAACCTATTGCCCCCCTAACCTAACCCAACCTCCCTCCCTTACCTATACCCCCTAACACCTAGCAACCCTCCCTAACCCCCACCCCCTAACATTGCCCCCCTAACCTAACCAACCTCCTCCCTAACCTATACCACTAACACCTAGCAACCCCTCCCTAACCCCCACCCTCCTAACCTATTGCCCCCTATACTAACCCAACCTCCTCCACTAACCTATACCCCTAACCCTAGCAACCCCCCCTAACCCCCACCCTCCTAACCTATGCCCCCCTAACCAACCCACCTCCCCCCTAACTTACCCCCCTAACACCTAGCAACCCCTCCCTAACCCCCACCCTCCCTAACCTATTGCCCCCCTAACCTAACCCAACCTCCCCTCCCTACCTATACCCCCTAACACTAGCAACCCCTCCCTAACCCCACCCTCCCTAACCTATGCCCCCTAACCTACCCAACCTCCCTCCCTAACCTATACCCCCTAACACCTAGCAACCCCTCCCTAACCCCCACCCTCCCTACCTATTGCCCCCCTAACCTAACCCAACCTCCCTCCCTAACCTATACCCCCTAACCCCCCTAGCAACCCCTCCCTAACCCCCACCCTCCCTAACCTATTGCCCCCCTAACCTAACCCAACCTCCCTCCCTAACCTATACCCCCTAACACCTAGCAACCCCTCCCTAACCCCACCCTCCCTAACCTATTGCCCCCCTAACCTAACCCAACCTCCCTCCCTAACCTATACCCCCCTAACACCTAGCAACCCCTCCCTAACCCCCACCCTCCCTAACCTATTGCCCCCTAACCTAACCCAACCTCCCTCCCTAACCTATACCCCCCTAAACCCTAGCAACCCCTCCCTAACCCCCACCCTCCCTAACCTATTGCCCCCCTAACCTAACCCAACCTCCCTCCCTAACCTATACCCCCCTAACACCTAGCAACCCCTCCCTAACCCCACCCTCCCTAACCTATTGCCCCCCTAACCTAACCCAACCTCCCTCCCTAACCTATACCCCCCTAACACCTAGCAACCCCTCCCTAACCCCCACCCTCCCTAACCTATTGCCCCCCTAACCTAACCCAACCTCCCTCCCTAACCTATACCCCCCTAACACCTAGCAACCCCTCCTAACCCCACCCTCCCTAACCTATTGCCCCCCTAACCTAACCCAACCTCCCTCCCTAACCTATACCCCCCTAACACCTAGCAACCCTCCCTAACACCCCCACCCTACCTAACCTTCCCCCTAACCTAACCCCAACCTCCCTCCCTAACCTATACCCCCCTAACACCTAGCAACCCCTCCCTAACCCCCACCCTCCCTAACCTATTGCCCCCCTAACCTAACCCAACCTCCCTCCCTAACCTATACCCCCTAACACCTAGCAACCCCTCCCTAAACCCCCACCCCTCCCTAACCACTTAACTATTGCCCCCCTAACCTAACCCAACCTCCCTCCCTAACCTATACCCCCCTAACCCTAGCAACCCCCCTAACTACCCCCTAACCCCCAACCCCTCCCTAACCTATTCCCCCCTAACCTAACCCAACCTCCCTCCCTAACCTATACCCCCCTAACACCTAGCAACCCCTCCCTAACCTTCCCTAACCTATCCCCCTTGTTGGGGGAAGGGGGGTGGGGGGTTAACAGATCAAGGATCTCCTTGGCACGTTCTGGTTTTATTGGGCTTACGGGATGAAGGAAGAACATCTTGCACACACGTTAAAACCCGTTCCGCTTTTCGGAAGAGTAGGTCATTGTGTGCCGGTGGGAACGGATGACAAAAATTGACAAAACTGCATACACACGGGGACTGGATGAAAAAAAGCACATGAGTGCTTATTCCATTATCCTCGAAATAAAAGAATAAATAAATAAATAAAGTAGAGAATTAATGTGATCGTTTTTCAGGTTGGAGGGATTGGAAAGTCTTGATCCTAGATTTGAAATGAAAGTTATTGTTATACATTAGAAACTAAATGAGGTAACAGTCTTACTATGACATTTTTTTTTTATATCGAGGATAATGGAATAAGCACTCATGTGCTTTTTTTTCATCCAGTCCCCGTGTTTATGCAGTTTCGTAAATTTTGTCACCCGTTTCCACCAGCACACAATGGCCTACTCTTCCGAAAAGCGGAAGGGCGTTAACATGTGCGCAAGATGTTCTGCGTGCATTTGCATACGGGACCTCGGTTAATAGTCTCATCCGAAGGACATTCCTAATCAACAGGCTATAAACAACATGAAATAATAATGATAATATTGATAATGATAACAATAACAATAATAATAATTTAACAAAGATTTATGTAGCGATATATCTTGTCAAATCAAATCAAAGCTCTTGCATGCAACCAAACCACAAATAGTTTTAACAAATTCACATTTACACACATAATATCATGTGTGTGTGTGTGTGTGTGGTGCGTGCGTGCGTGCGTGCGTGCGTGCGTGCGTGCGTGCGTGCGTGCGTGCGTGCGTGCGTGCGTGCGTGCGTGTGTGTGTGTGTGTGTGGCGGCCAGGTGATGGGAATTTTTGGCTGTTGAAGACACAAAGACAGATCTGTATGAGATGAGACAGAAGGGGACATCGTAGGTTTGAAATAGGTATGTCTGGAAGTTGGATTTCAAAGTTGCATCAGAAGGCTTTTGGCGAAGGAAGAGAGGAAGGTAATTCCGGATCGATGGACTAGAAATAGAGAAAGAGAAACACACACACACACACACACACACACACACAACACACACACACATTGTCTACGCATACATGAAAACATACGGCCATGCACACACGAACTTATTAAAGTGCACAAGTTATTATCCGATATTTAGACACGTTATGTTTATATGTACATACCGTGAGAGAGAGAGGGGGGGGGATGGAGAGAGAGAGAGAGAGAGAGAGAGAGAGAGAGAGAGAGAGAGAGAGAGAGAGAGAGACAGACAGACAGACAGACAGACAGACAGACAGACAGACAGAGAGAGATTTTCGAAAGATATTTCTCCTATTCAATAATGAAAATGTATGCATTGTGTAATTCCAAACTCTCCTCCGCCATTTCATTTTCTTGTCCTTGTCCAGATTTTACCATCTCCGGGATCAACTTCAAGTGCAGACCTGCCAGTGCCTTATGTCCTTTCGATGTGAGTGTGTTGTGTTGCGTGAGTATAAGTGAGTGAGTGAGTGAGTGAGTGAGTGCGTTTGAAAGAAAGAAACAAACAGACAAAATAACGATGAAAAAGAAGCGCAGTGTCTAGCTGTCTTACGTACCAAAAAGAAAGATATTTTCCAGCAAGGTATTGTGTATCAGAGGAAGAAACAAACAAACAAATAGAGAAAGAAATAAAAAGATAAGAAAAAAAGAAATGAAGGAGAGATCGAAAGAAACAAGTAAACAAACAAAGACAGGCAGACAGAAAAGCAAAAATGCAGACAGAGAAAAAGAATGAAAGAAAAACAGAAACAATTCACGAACAAACAAACAAAAAACCACGCTTTTTAGCAAGATCATAATGTAAAGAAAGAAGGAAAGAAAGAAAGAAAGAAATTAAGGAAGAAAGTGAGGTGAATAAGGTACAAGATACAGAAAAGAACAAAGAAAGAAATACACTTTCTTGCAATATCATAAAGAAAGAAACAAACAAACAAACAAACAAACGAAAGAAAGAAAGAAAGAAAGAACACAAGAAAGAACACAAGAAAGAAAGAAAGGAACACAAGAAAGTACACAAGAGAGAAAGAAAAAAAGAAAAAAAGGAAAGAAAGAAAGAAAGAAAGAAAGAAAGAAGTACACAAGAAAGAAAGAAAAAAAGAAAGAAAAGAACACAAGAAAGAAAGAAAAGATAAGAAACACAAGAAAGTACACAAGAAAGAAAGAAAGAAAAGAAAAGAAAGAAAGAAAGAAACAAGCAAACAAAAGAAAGAAAGAAAGAAAAACAGAAAAGAAAGAACGCAAGGAAAGAAAGAAAGTAAGTAAAATACACTTTTCTGGCAAGAAAAGTCCTGCAGTATCTTTCAGTTCTCCTTGATCCCTGTCAGTTCTCAGCCACATGAAGATTACAGCGCTCAATACGTCTGGTCTTTTGAGGGAGATTGAAATATCCTGAATTCGCCGGACTTGGCTAAAGGTCATAGCTTCAATTCAGTGCAGTGTCCGCTAGAACCAAAAGATGGGTTACGTCTGATAAACCGCGACAGTACACTGACTGTGCATTATGTTAAACATTATGTTAACCATTGCATTGCTTTGGAATTGTTACGTTACCCAACCTTTGGCGTTGAGTTTGGGATGGCCCAGGGAGCCAAAGTGGGACAGACTTGTGGCTACCACTGTCCCTAAATCGGATATCCCGCTGGGACTGTACTATAATCTAAAACAAAAAACTGGAAAAACTGTTCTAGGAATTCCCTCTTTTCTATCCCTCTCTTTGTTTCTGTTTTGTTCCTTTTTTTTTTTTTTTACTTCCTGTCACTTCACTTCTTGTCTATTTTCTGCCCTCTTGGTCCATTCTCCCGCTTTTTTTATTTTTAACCAGGAATACTTAAAAGGTAGAACAATTCTCTCCCACGCTGAAGTCGGATGTGCTGGGCCTGGCATGTCAGGCGCTTAACGGCAACGCAATGCATTTTCCTTCATGTGACAGACAACAATAGTTGCTGTCTGAGCGCTCGACAAAGACGAAGAAGAGCGAAGCATGACGAATTTTGATGCCGACAATTATGTTATTGTTAGCAACTTTAAAACTA
>CM054147.1:48486620-48489120 GCA_028751875.1 Rapana venosa
GTAACGCGTGTTGCTTCCAGGTTTGAAAGAAAGAAAAACGAAGTTTTAGAAGAACAAGAAGAAAAAAGGAAAAACGAAAAGCCTAAACTGGCGTGTTTGAAGCTAAGGTTTATATCGATTTTGAGACACATGCGCACACCACGCACGCACGCACGTACGCGAGCGCGCGCACGTACGCGAGCGCGCGCATGCACACGCACGCTACACACACACATGCACACACATGCACACACGCCACACACACACACACACACAAAGCTGAAATGGTCGAAATGTTCTTTACATTCCTAGTCGCTGTGTGAAAGAAGACGTTTTTCAAAGATTTGTCTTCGAGTTTCGTGCAGTGTTTATTTTATTACAAGACGAAACAACTTTGCTAAAACAAAAAAGTCTTTTGTGCTGATTTTCTGATCTATCTTAAAACTATAAGGTCAATTTCATAGACAGAAGATAATTTCAAATACTTAAGTTATTGTCGTTAATGTATCGCAGAGTGATACTAGTAATTTAACTCATGATGCTTATCTTATATTTTTCACGTAAAGAAGATTTTTCATCCAGTTAATATTTCTTTAAAGAATGTATACACATACTCGCACACGACACGCGTGTGATGCCACAGAATATAAATAACCAGCGAATTGTTCAAAGGTCATAAACGAACGATCTTTAACCTTTCGTCACAACCTACAAGAACAAAGCAGGTCTACGTTGTCATAACTTGTCAGTTCGTAATAAACGCAGCCGTTTTAAAATTGCATTTGACCCGTAACACAGAACAAAAGAACAATAATTATTAGTTGATACACTTTGTATCAAATGTACAGCAAGATTAGATGCCTGGTGAATTATTTCAACGGTTGGAACGACAGTTAAAAGGTAGTCAGTCATTCTTTGTCAGTTCTGTGTGTGTGTGTGTGTGTTGTGTGTGTGTGTGTGTGTGTGTGTGTGTGTGTGTGTGTGTGTGTGTGTGTGTGTGTGTGTGTGTGTGTGTGTGTGTGTGTGTGTGTATGTGTGTGTGTGTGTGCGTGTGTGTGTGTGTATGTATGTGTGTGATCACAAATGTATCCACACATCACAAATCCACCACGGAACATGAATCTCTAATAAGTAGTTGGAACAATTACCTCTCGAGTCATAACTTAACAGAACAAGAATAAACTGAAAATATGAACACACAGACTTACTTACTTACACACTCACTTACTTATTCACTTAGTTACTTTCTTACTTACTTGCTTGCTTACACACTCACTCACTTACTCACTTACTTACTTACTTACTTTCTTACTTACTTCCTTACTTACTATTCACTTACTTACACACTCACTTACTCACTTACTTACTCGCTTACTTACTTACTTCCCTACTTACTTTTCTTCCTTCCCTCCTCCCTTCCTCCCTCCCTTCCTCCTTCCTTCCTTCCTTCCTTCCTTCTTCCCTCCCTTCCTTCCTTCCTTCCTCCCTTTCCTCCTTCCTTCCTTCCTTCCTTCCTCCCTTTCCTTCCTTACTTCCTTCCTCCCTTCCTTCCCTACTTACTTACTTACTTCCTCCCTCCTTCCTCCCTTCCTTCCTTCCTCCCTCCCTTCCTTCCTCCCTTCCTTATTTCCTTACTTACTTATTTCCTTACTTACTTACTTACTTACTTACTTAAATTGCACCGCTTGATTTAAATTTTTCCATCCTAAAACCTTGCCAGCATTCGATATATATATAATATACTTTCATCATGTCATGCCGATTCTCCACTCCACACCTCACCTCGCCTCGCCTCGATTTATCCAGGCCTAGTTGAAAAGGTTAACCTAGAGAAGTGGGAGTGGGGAATGGATGGGGAGGAGGGAGAGAGAGAGAGGGGGGGGGGGGGAGAGAGAGAGAGAGAAGAGAGAAGAGAGAGAGAGGAGAGAGAGAGAGAGAGAGAGAGAGAGAGACTTCAGACTTTTACTGTACATCGGCCTTAGGCCACAATACAAAGGAACGATGGGCGTATGGAGTGGACATATGACATGAGTGTTATAAACACACAGAGAGAGAGAGAGAGAGAAGAGAGAGAGAGAGAGAGAGAGAGAGAGAGAGGAGAGAGAGAGAGAGAGAGAGAGAGAGAGAGAGAGAAGCACTGACCCCTCGTCTGGTCACAGGCAGTAAACAGCCACTGCTACAGGACTGTGGAGACTGGCCACAACATCAAAGCCCCCCGACATTTAGTGGGTGGTGGTGCCAGACTGGGGCTGAGCTACAGCTAGAGCTAGCGCTAGCTAGACTGGTACCGCTGTGGGGATGCTGCTATTAGTCAAGTTAGTGCACCCCGTAGGGCCGTCGTTCACAAGTGCACACAGACACAGAGAGAGAGGAGACACACAGACACAGACAGAGACACACAGACACACAGAGAGACACAGACACACAGAGAGACACACAGACACACAGACACAGACACACACAGACACAGACAGAGGAGACACAAAGACACACAGATACAGACACATACTCACAGACACAG
>CM054147.1:48491620-48501620 GCA_028751875.1 Rapana venosa
GAAGGGAGGGAGGGAAGGAAGGAGGGAGAGAGGAAGGAAGGAAGGGAGGAAAGAAGGAAGTAAGGAACGAACGAACGAACGAACGAAGGAAGACAGAAAGGAAAGAACGAAGGAAGGAACGAAGAAAGGAAGAAGGGAGGAAAGGAACGAGGAAAGGAAGGAAGAAAGAAAGTAAGAAACAAACAAACAAAACAAACAAAACAATGAAAAAACAAACAAAGAAGAAAGGAAGAAAAAAGAAAGAAAGAAAGAAGAAGAAAGAAAGAAAGAAAGAAAGAAAGAAAGAAAGAAAGAAAAGAAAGAAAGAAAGAAAGAAAAGAAAGAAAGAAAGAAAGAAAGTAAGAAACAGGATTTCTATCTAGTTTACAGCCTCTAGTTTCGCGCAAATTTTCGGATGCATCATATAAGCCATAATGGGACTTCAAGACTTCGATGAATTTGTATATTATGTAAACTTTATAACCCTTAACTTAGATAGTTACAATACTACGGTTTGCTTTCAGTCCAACATTGCTATGGTTTGCATTCTAACATTGCTGCTACGGTTTGCATTCTGTACAACAATGCTATGGTTTGAGTTCTGTCTTGCACTGCTGTGGTTTGCATTCTAACATTTCTACTATTTGCATTTTAACATTGCTACTGTTTGCATTCCAACATAGTTACTGTTTGCATTCTTACATTGCTGATATGGTTTGCATTCTGTCCAACAATGCTACAGTTTCCATTCTGTCTAACATTGCTCTGGTTTGCTTTCTGTACTACAATGCTACGGTTTGAGTTCTGTCTTGCATTGCTACGGTTTGCCTCCTGTCCAACAATGCTTCGATTTGCATTCTGTCTTACAATGCTTTGGTTTGCATTCTGTCCAACAATGTTTCGATTTGCATTCTGTCTTACTATGCTACGGTGTACATTCTATCTTGCAATGGTCTGGTCTGCATTCTGTCCAACAATGGTACGGTTTGTATTCTGTCTAGTATTGCTATGGTTTGCATTCTGTACCCCAATTCTACAGTTTGCATTCTGCCTTAAGTTGCTACGGTTTGCATTCTGTCCACTAATGCTACGGTTTGCATTCCGTCCACTAATGCTACGATTTGTATTCTGTCTTACTATGCTACAGCGTACATTCTATCTTGCAATGGTCTGCATTCTCTCTAACAATGGTACGGTTTGCATTTTTTTCTAACATTGCTATGGGTTGCATTCTTTCCCCCAATTCTACAGTTTGCATTCTGTCCACTAATGCTACAGTTTGCATTCTGCGTTACGATGCTACGGTTTTCATTCTGTCCAACAATGCTACAGTCTTCATTCTGTCTAACATTGCCATGGTTTTCATTCTGTCCAACAATGCTACGGTTTGCATTTTGCCCAAACGATGCTATAAAAGGGTTAACACATTCTTAAATATTTGATCATTTAGACGATTTTCTTTTCTTTTCGTTCTTCGGCTAGAGCTCCGAGGTTCATCAATGGTGAGATATTGCGTATGCGACCATCTTTGCCCACGATGAAGGTAGTTACACTCTGACCTCAGGGATCAGGACTGTTTCAATGTCGTAACCGAAAAAGGACGTGGCTAGGTCATTTGCTGTACGCGAGAATAACAACAAACATCAGCATTTGTGTACACACAGTTAAACCCTTCAACTTTCTCAGAATACAATAAATTGACAGTCCGGTTATCACGCGCAGGCTATCTAGAGCAATGTCCGAAGTACAGATTTTCTGCCCCATAATCGATTAATGTCCTACCTCTGGACCCTTTCTCCTATCGCTACACAACCACCCATTCAATAGCTCTACAAACCAACGTCGCTAGGACAGATGTAACAACACTGCACAATCACTGAAGAAGAATATCAGGAAAAGGTTGCAACAACTACCCTATACTTTTCCCAAGCCATTATTTACCAAGTTCATTATCTCACCCACCCCACCCACAACCTCACCCTTTAACACAGCACACTCCAGATAAACAGATACACACTCAAGGATAATCTTCACCTTGTTTAAAAAAATATATATTATTATTACTCTTACCTTCTTCGTCATCTTAACTTCATCCTTCTTCTCTCAATTCCTCTCTCCCATGTTTTTTTTTAAAAAGCCTTTTGAAAGAGGAAAAACGAGATCATAAATACACACACACTTACACACACATAAGAACACTCTCTCACACTCCGGCACACATCCACACACAGATATATCACAGACCCCCGGAAAAATCTTTGATACTAGTGTTTCCGTCTCACACTGAGAACATCGCTGCTACCACCGCCACCGCCACAACACTACAACCACCATTCCTATAGCACTCATCCTAGGTTTGTCGGGGCTGGCATATCCAGAGTGAGAGAGAGAGAGAGCAGACGGAACGAATGGCTCGCTCAGTTCAGTGTTCTATCTATGCCTTTGGTGGAAAACGCTCCTGGGCAAGAAGAGAACGCATCTGTCGGTCTCTCCGCGTGAGTTTTAGCCCATCCATATTCGCTACGCCTCGTCAATTATGTCTTTTTTTTTGTTTGTTTTAGAGGTTGGGGGGGTGGGGGGGGGGGGGTTGTTGGATGGGCGGGGTGCTTTGCTGGGCCTGTCATCAGGATGGGAAGGAGGGGGGAGGGGGTGGGGGGGGGTGGATTGGGGATTTTGTCTGACAGGGCAGACTTTTCGATCAAAACTGTTGTCAGGGTTTTTGGTGGTGGTGTTTGTTGGTTTTGTTGGTGGTGGTGTTGGTGTTGGTGTTGTTTAGTGGGGTGGGGGGTGTTTGGGGATTTTTGAAGTCTGTTTTGTCGCATCGTTTTGGTTTTGGGGGAGGGGGGGGGGGGGGGGGGAGTGGTTGTTGCGTAATTGTGGTTTTTGTTTGTCTGTAATTAAGGGGATGTTTGTTGCTGGGTATTGTTTGTTTAGGTTTGGGTTTTTTGTTTGGTGATTTGTTTGTTGTTGTTTGGTTTGTTTGTTGTTGGGTTTTTTTGGGGGGTCTGTCTGTTTTGTTGTATATCCTTTTTAAGTTGTTTGTTTTGGTATATAAATACACTATCCCGGAAGTCGAAATGCAGCTACCTTCATGATGGACAGTTCTTTCTTTTTTAAACGGTTGTATATATATATATATATATATATAATATATATATATATATATATATATATATTATATATATATATATATAATCTCCCCATTAGTCATCCTCGGAGCTCTAGCTGAGAAACGGAAGGGGGGGGAGAAGTGGGGGTGGGGAGAAGGGGATGGGAGAGTGGAGAGCCTAAAATTACGGTGGATATAGTTAAGGGGGAGGGGGGGAGGGGGGTTTTCCAGGCCAAAATGGATATACTTTTTCTGCCTTGTTCTTTCCTCGATGTCATTGACACTGAAGAGAGCACACGGAAAGAAAGACAGACACATACAAAACAAAAACAAAACAAAAAAAACGAAAACAAAAACAAATACAAGTTTAGCTTTGTTGTTCTCTCTCTCTCTCTCTCTCTCTCTCTCTCTCTCTCTCTCTCTCTCTCTCTCTCTCTCTCTCTCTCTCTCTCTCTCTCTCTCTCTCTCTCTCTCTCTCTCTCTCTCTCTCTCTCTCTATATATATATATATATATATATATATATATATATATATATATATATAATATATATATATATATAGATAGATAGATAGATAGATAGATAGATAGATATAGATATAGATATAGATATATATATATATAGATAGATAGATATATATAGATATATAGAGATATATATACTTCTTCCCTCCAGGTCTCTACGAGCAGTTGAGGGATGCTTTCTGGTGGTTTGCAGCAATACGGATGAGGATCGAGATGGGGAGGAAAAGGAGGGATGAGGGAAGGGGAAGAAAGGTAGGGATGGAAGGAGGGAGGAGGGAGGGAGGAGGGAAAGGGGGTAAGCTGTGGCAGTATGTTGAGTGGGGGGGGGGGGGGTGGAGAGGGAGGGTAGGGGCCGGGAGGGGTGGGAGGGGGGAAAGAAGGGAGGGGGGTATGGGTGGTAAATCGCCATGCCTGCAGCAATCGATGACACTGTCCTGTTTCTTCGCTCCAGTGGCGCGCGGGACTGCCAGTCTCTCTGTCTGTCTTGTCTTGTCTTGTCTTGTCTTGTCTGTCTTGTCTGTCTTGTCTTGTCTTGTCTGACTTGTCTGTCTTGTCTGTCTTGTCTTGTCTTGTCTGACTTGTCTGTCTTGTCTGTCTATCTTGTCTTGTCTGACTTGTCTGTCTTGTCTGTCTGTCTTGTCTTGTCTTGTCTGTCTGTCTGTCTTGGTCTTGCTTGTCTGTCTGTGTTTCTCCTTGTCTTGTCTGTTCTGTTTTGTCTTGTCTTGTCCTGTCTTGTCTGACTGACTGTCTTGTCTTGTCTGTCTTGTCTTGTCTGTCTGTCTTGTCTTGTCTTGTGTGTCTGTGTTTCTGCTTCTGTCTTGTTCTGTCTTGTCTTGTCTTGTCTGACTGACTGTCTTGTCTTGTCTGTCTGTCTGTCTTGTCTTGTGTGTCTTGTCTGTCTGTTTATGTTTCTGTTTCTGTCTGCTCTGTCTTGTCTGTCTTGTCTGTCTGTGTTTCTGCTTCTGTCTGTTGTCTTGTGTGTGTCTGTCTGTCTGTCTTGTCTTGTCTGTCTGTCTTTGTTTCTGCTTCTGTCTGTTCTTTGTCTTGTCTTATCTGTCTGCCTTGTCTTGTCTTGTCTGTCTGTCTGTGTTTGTTTCTGCTTCTGTCTGTATTGTCTTGTATTGTATTGGCTGCCTGTTTATGTTTCTGTTTCTGTCTGTTCTGTCCTGTCTTGTCTTGTCTGTCTGTCTGTGTTTCTGCTTCTGTCTGTTCTGTCTTGTCTTGTCTTATCTGTCTGTTCTGTCTTGTCTTGTCTGTCTGTCTTGTCTTGTCTGTCTGACTTGTCTGACTTGTCTGTCTGTCTGTCTGTCTTGTCTGTATGTCTGTGTTTCTGCTTCTGTCTGTTCTGTCTTGTCTGTCTGTCTGTGTTTCTGCTTCTGTCTTGTCTGTCTGTCTGACTGTCTGTCTTGTCTGTCTTGTCTGTCTTGTCTTGTCTTGTCTGTCTGTGTTTCTGCTTCTGTCTGTTCTGTCTTGTCTGTCTGTCTGTGTTTCTGCTTCTGTCTGTTCTGTCTTGTCTGTCTGTCTGTGTTTCTGCTTCTGTCTGTTCTTGTCTTGTCTTGTCTGTCTGTCTGTCTTGTCTGTCTGTGTTTCTACTTCTGTCTGTTCTGTCTTGTCTTGTCTTATCTGTCTGTCTTGTCTTGTCTGTCTGTCTGTGTTTCTGCTTCTGTCTGTTCTGTCTTGTCTGTCTGTCTTGTCTTGTCTTGCTGTCTGTGTTTCTGCTTCTGTCTGTTCTGTCTTGTCTGTGTGTCTGTTCTGTCTTGTCTGTCTGTCTTGTCTTGTCTTTCTGTCTTGTCTTGTCTGTCTGTCTTACTTGTCTGTCTGTTTGTCTTGTCTTGTCTGTCTGTCTGTGTTTCTGCTTCTGTCTGTTCTGTCTTGTCTGTCTGTCTTGTCTTGTCTTGCCTGTCTGTGTTTCTGCTTCTGTCTGTTCTGTCTTGTCTGTGTGTCTGTTCTGTCTTGTCTGTCTGTCTTGTCTTGTCTTTCTGTCTTGTCTTGTCTGTCTGTCTTACTTGTCTGTCTGTTTGTCTTGTCTTGTCTGTCTGTCTGTCTGTCTGTCTTGTCTTGTCTGTCTGTCTGTGTTTCTGCTTCTGTCTGACCTTGTCTTGTCTGTCTGACTGTCTGTCTTGTCTGTATGTTCTCTGCCTCGTCTTGTCTGTCTGTCTGTGCTTCTGCTTCTGTCTGTTCTGTTTTGTCTGTCTGTGTTTCTGCTTCTGTCTGTTCTGTCTTGTCTGTCTGTCTGTCTGTGTTTCTGCTTCTGTCTGTTCTGTCTTGTCTGTCTGACTGTCTGTCTTGTCTTGTCTGTCTGTCTGTGTTTTTGCTTCTGTCTATTCTGGCTTGTCTGTCTTGTCTTGTCTTGTGTGTCTGTCTGTGTTTCTGTTTCTGTCTGTTCTGTCTTGTCTTTCTGTCTGTCTTGTGTCTGCTTCTGCTTCTTCTGTTCTGTATCTCGGTCTTTGTTTCTGCTTCTATCTTTTCTGTCTGTCCTGTCTGTTTTCTTCTTGTGTCTGCTTCTTCTTCTTCTGTCTAGTCTGCCTTGTCTATGTTTCTGCTTCTGTCTATTCTGTCTTGTCTCTGTTTCTGCTTCTGTCTATTCTGTCTTGTCTGTGTTTCTGCTTCTGTCTGTTCTGTCTGTTTTTGTTTCTTCTTCTTTCAGTGTGTTCTGTCTGTCTCTCTGTTTCTGCTTCTGTCTGTTCTGTCTGTCTTTTATTTCTGCTTCTGTCTGTGTTCTTCTATCAGTGTCTGTTTCGTCTCTCTCCGTTTCTGCTTCTGACTGTATGTTGGTCTCTGTTTCTGTTTCTGTCTGATTTGTCTGTTTCTGTGTTTCTGCTTCTGTATGTTGTGTCTGTGTTTGCGTTTCTGCTTCTGTCTGTTTTGTCTGTCTCTGTGTTTCTGCTTGCGTCTGGTCTGTCTTGTCTTTGATTCTGTATGTCTGTCTTGTCTGTCTGTCTTGTATCTGTTTCTGTCTGTCTCTGTTTCTGCCTCTGTTTGTCTCTGTTTCTGCTTCTGTCTGTGTGTTCTGTCTGTCTTTGTTTCTGCTTCTGTTTGTTTCTGTTTCTGCTTCTGTCTGTATGTTCTGACTGTCTTTGTTTCTCCCTCTGTTTGTTTCTGTTTCTGCTTCTGTCTGTTTTGTCTGTCTTTGTTTCTGCTTCTGTCTGTTGTGTCCTGTCTCTGTTTCTGCTTCTGTTCCGTCTGTCTGTTACTGCTTCTGTCTAATCTGTCTTGTCTCTGTTTCTGCCTGTGTGTTCTGTCTGTCTTTGTGTTTCTCATTCTGTCTATTTTATGTTTTCTGTCTGTCTCTGTTTCTGCTTCTGTCTGTTCTGTGTGTCTCTGTTTCTGCTTCTGTCCGGTTTGTCTGTCATTGTGTTTCTGCTCCTGTCTATTCTGTCTTGTCTCTGTGTTTCTGCCTCTGTCTTTCTCTGTATTTCTGCTTCTGTCCGTTCTGTCTGTCTCTATGTTTCTGCTTCTGTCTTGTCTCTGTGTTTCTGCTTCTGTCTGTCTCTGTATATCTGCTTCTCTCTGTCTCTGTGTTTCTGCTTCTGTCTGTCTCTGTGTTTCTGCTTCTGTCTGTCTCTGTGTTTCTGCTTCTGTCTGTCTCTGTGTTTCTGCTTCTGTCTGTCTCTGTGTTTCTGCTTCTGTCTGTTCTGTCTATTCTCTGTGTTTCTGCTTCTATCTGTCTCTGTGTTTCTGCTTCTGTCCGTTCTGTCTGTCTTTGTTTCTGCTCCTATGTTCCTCTGTTAGTGTCTGTTTCATATCTCTCTAGTTCTACTTCTATCTCCTGTCAATGTCTGCTCTGTCTGTTTTTTTCTCTCTGAATGTGCTCGCTCTCTCTCTCTCTCTCTCTCTCTCTCTCTCTCTCTCTCTCTCTCTCTCTCTCTCTCTCTCTCTCTCTCTCTCTCTCTCTCTCTCTCTCCCTGACGCTCTCTCTCTCTCTCTCTCTCACTCTGACGCTCGCTCTCTCTCTCTCTCTCTCTCTCTCTCTCTCTCTCTCTCTCTCTCTGTGTCTCTCTGCCCCTTCTCTGTCTCTGTCTCTCTCTCAGATTATAGCATATGAAACTATACGTCAGAAACATAACTTTCCAACCTGACAAATAGCAGAAAGTCGAAATATCGTGTCTATCATGTCGTCTGGAAATAGACATGTAATTCGATCAGTAGCTAAGTTTAGCGCAGAAGCAGATAAAAAAAAATAATAAGACAAAGCAAAGTCAGCACTAATTGTATCATTATGTGATGATATAGTCAATATAAAAAACAATTTATTTTCTAGTAAGAAGCTTTAAATGGTTTTGTGTTTAACTCATGAAATTTCAATGGATGGTCGGTTCTGAATCTGATCTTGCATTTCAATTTGATTTTTTGATTTTTCATTTCTTTTAATTTCTCCTCCTGTTTCATCTCATAATTATCTGTCCCTGCCTTTGACAGCCGAAATCCCCATCACCCTGTCAAAGTGTATAACTTTTATGTGTGTGCGTGCGTGCGTGCGTGCGTGCGTGTGTGTGTGTGCGTGTGTGTGTGGTGTGTGTGTGCGTGCGTGCGTGCGTGCGTGCGTGCGTGCGTGCGTGCGTGTGCGTGCGTGCGTGTGTGTGTACATTTGAATTTGATAAAACTATCAATTGTTATTGGTTGCATGTGTAAGTATATGTATATGTTTTTACAAGATATAGCGCTATATGAATTCTATCTAAACAAATTCTTTTTTTTAACTGGATTAACGCCAACCTGGTGATTACTTAACATAAATCGACTGATCTGTTCATTTTCATTCAACTTAATTGTTATGATCGCGCATTTCATTCACCCTTGTGTTTTGCTGTTTTCATGAAATAAGATTTTATTTTTTTTCTTGGTTCTTCTGCTAAGGCTGTAAGGTTCACCAATGCTGACACTTTGTATAGCAACCGTGTTTGCCCACAGTGAAGGTAGCCGCATTCCTTCTTCTGGGATAAATGAAATTTCTGTTTTCTCCTTTATTAACAGACCGAGGCGGCCAGTTTCTGTGACAGTCTCTGTTGAAGTGTTAAAGCGTTTCTCTTAGAGTCTGTGTCTGCCTCTGTTTCTCTGTATTTTGTGTCAATGTCTGTTGCTCTGTTCCTGTCTCTGTAGCCTTGTGTCGGTATCTGTGTCAGCGTCGGGGGGGGGGGGGGGGGGGGGATGGGATAGCCTAGTGGTTAGACCTCCTGATCTGGTGGCCCGTGATCGAGCCACCACCGAGGTACCCGTTCGACGGGGGACTTTTTTTCTCTCCCCCTGGAGTTAATGGCAGTACCAACTCCACTTTCTCGAAAGTATTGTGTTTCTGATTTTGTACTTTGTCTGTCTGTATCCCTATGTTTCTGTCTCTAATTCTGTTCTATGTCTGCTTCTCGGATTCTGTGTTTGTCTATGATGTTGTTCTATGTCTGTCTTTCTGATTCTGTTTCTGTCTGTGATTCTGTTCTATGTTTGTCTCTCGGATTCTGTTTCTGTCTCTGTTTCTTTTCTATGTCTGTCTCTTTGACTATGCTTCTGTTTCTGATTCTGTTCTATGTCTGTTTCTTTGACTCTGTTCTGTTTCTGATTCTGTTCTATGTCTGTCTCTTTGACTCTGCTTCTGTTTCTGATTCTGTTCTATGTCTGTCTCTCGGATTCTATGTCCGTCTCTGATTCTGTTCTATGTCTGTCTCTCGGATTCTGTGTCTGTCTCTGATTCTGTTCTATGTCTGTCTCTTTGACTCTGCTTCTGTTTCTGATTCTGTTCTATATCTGTCTCTCGGATTCTTTGTCTGTCTCTGATTCTGTTCTATGTCTGTCTCTCGGATCCCGTCTGTCTCTGATTCTGTTCTATGCCTGTCTCTCGGATTTTGTTTTTGTCTCTGATCTTTTCTATGTCTGTCTTTCTGATTCTGTTTCTGTCTCTGATTCTGTTCTATGTCTATCTCTCGGATTCTGCTTCTGTCTCTGATTCTTTTCTATGTCTGTCTTTCTGATTCTATTTATGTCTCTGATTCTGTTCTATGTCTGTCTCTCGGATTCTGTCTGTCTCGGATTCTGTTCTATGTCTGTCTCTCGGATTCTGTGTCTGTCTCTGATTCTGTTCTATGTCTGTCTCTCGGATTCTGTGTCTGTCTCCGATGTTCAATGTCTGTCTCTCGGATTCTGTGTCTGTCTCTGATGTTGTTCTATGTTTGTCTCTCGGATTCTGTGTCTGTCTCTGAATCTTTTGTTTTCAGTCTGTCTGATTCTGTTTCTATCTCTGATTCTGTTTTAGTCTGTCTGTTTTGTTCTGTTTCTGTCTCTGATTCTGTTTTCATCTGTCCCTTTGATTTTGATTCTGCTCTGATTCTGTTCGTTGCTCTCTGACTCTGTTCCTTTTCTCCGATTCTGTTTTTGCCTGTCTGTCTGATTCTGCTCC
>CM054147.1:48511620-48519120 GCA_028751875.1 Rapana venosa
AGTACAGCTGCCCTTTCTCTCCAGGCAGCTGTGGGTGTGTTGTTCCTCTCCAGCCTTGTCCTGGTCAGCTCATCTCCTCAAGGGCAAGAGAAAGTAGACAGCCAGCCAGGCTAGGCCAGTATATAATTATAGTCATTCTGCAGTCTGTATTGTGGTTGGGGTTTTTTGTTGTGTGTTCTAATTAGTGGTGATGTTATTGTTGTTACCTCCATCCCTTGTGCGTGATGGTGTGTGTGTGGGAGGGGGGGGGAGTATGGGTGTGTGTGTAAGTCTGTGTGTGTATGTGTGTATGTGTGTATGTGTGTATGTGTGTGTGTCTGTGTGTGTATGTGTGTAAGGGGAAGGGGGGGGGGTATGTGTACATGGTTGCTTGGATAAATGTGCTTGTGCAGGCATACATAATATGTGTTCATGCATGTGTGTGTGCGTATGCACACTTGTGTATATGAGTGTGTCTGTCTGTCTGTCTGTCTGTCTGTCTGTCTGTCTCTCTCTCTCTCTCTCTCTCTCTCTCTCTCTATGTATGTATGTCTCTGTCTGTCTGTCTGTATGTCTGTCTGTCTATGTGTATGTATGTATGTATGTATGTGTGTGTGTATGCATGTGTGAGTATGTATGTATGTATGTACGTACACATGCACGCATCCTCGCGCATGAATGCACATGAATGTGCAGATATGTGTGTATTTCTCTGCACACACACAAACACACAAACACAACACACACACACACACCCCAGCATCAAAGGGAGGGTATCATCATGCTCACATATATGTGCAGTATGCACAGGTGAAAGCAAAAAATACCATCATAAATGACAGGCTCTATCACTTCGGTATGTTAATTCTTCTCCCCCCCCCCCCCCCATCTCTCTCTCTCTCCTCTCTCTCTCTCTCTCTCTCCTCTCTCTCTCTCTCTCTCTCCTCTCTCCTCTCTCTCCTCTCTCTCTCTCTCTCTCTCTCTCTCTCTCTCTCTCTCTCTCCTTCTCTCTCTCTCTCTCTCTCTCTCTCTCTCTCTCTCTCTCTATCTATCTATCTATCTATCTCTCCTCGGCTAGAGCTCTTGGTCTCTCTAAGTCCTTCGGATGAGACTATAAACCGAGGTCCCGTGTGCCAACGCACGCAGAACATCTTGCGCACACGTTAAATACTGTTCCGCTTTTTGTAAGAGTAGGCCATTGTGTGCCGGTGGGAACGGATAACAAAATTCACAAAACTGCATACACACAGGGACTGGATGAAAAAAGAGCACCTGAGTGCTTATTCCGTTATCCTCGATATAAAAGAATAAAATAAAATAAAATGAAATAAATAGAGCTCTGGGTCTCATTATAGCCGAGAGTGTTTGCACTTGCGATCGTTTACCCACGGTTAAGGTAGCTGCATTCCGACTTCGGCGATGATCTTTCAACCCGACATCAGTGTGCAGGTGTTGTTTTCTTTCATTCTATTGTCACCTATTCCTACCAGCATGAAATGGCCTACTCTTTGGAAAGGTGGAACGTGTGGGCAATAATTATGTTCTGCATGCTTTTGCAACACAGTACG
This sequence comes from Rapana venosa, assembly GCA_028751875.1. Classification (NCBI taxonomy): domain Eukaryota; kingdom Metazoa; phylum Mollusca; class Gastropoda; order Neogastropoda; family Muricidae; genus Rapana; species Rapana venosa. Next base: position 48,513,168 of record CM054147.1, read on the forward strand.
ACAGTTTATAGTCTAATCTGACAGATTTTTTTGTGGGACTGGAGTCAGTACTGGTGTATTCCCCCGTGGAGATGCCAGGGGCCTGTCAGTATAAATAGCATCCCCACCTGCTTGGAAATTCTGTGCTCAGAAATTCCCTCTTTTCTATCCCTCTCTTTGTTTCTGCCTTGTTTCTTCTTCTTTTTCTTCCTGTCACCTTTTTCTTTGTTTATTTTCTTTCTTCTTGGTCCATTCTCTGCATTTTTTCCCCAAAAAAATGACTTAGAAGATAAACGATTGTCTCCCACGCCGAAAGTCGGGTGCGCTGGGCCTGACTTGTCAGGCGCTTAACGACAGCGCAACGCATTTTTTGGCTCATAATTATGACAGACAGCTATAGTTGCTGCCTGGCGTTTTGAAAAGAAGAAGAAGAAGAAGCGCTGATATTAGTTCCAGGGAAAATTCTGCTTAAACTGATGCGTCAGTGGTGGCTTGGAACCAGACCAACAAATCACAAGGTCAACGCTCTAACCACTAGGCTATCCTACCCCTCCCCCCCCCACCCCCTCCCCCACACACACTTATGTGTGTCTATTGTCTTTTCCCCTGTGAGGATGCCGGGGGCTCTTTCAGTATAAACATCTTGCGCACACGTTAAATCCTGTTCCGCTTTTCGTAAGAGTAGGCCATTATGTGCCGGTGGGAACAGATGACAGAATTGACAAAACCGCATACACACGGGGACTGGGTGTTTTGTTTTGTTTTAAAAAAGCACATAAGTGCTTATTCAATTATCCTCGAAATAAAAGAATAAATTTTAACAAATTAATTGAATTAAACGGCATCCCCACCTTCTGGAAATTCTGTGCAAGAAATTTCTTCCCTCCCCTCTCCCTCTCCCTCTCTCTCTCTCTCTCCTCTCTCTCTCTCTCTCTCTCTCTCTCTCTCTCTCTCTCTCTCTCTCTCTCTCTTTCCCTCCCTCTCCCTCCCTCTCTCTCTCTTTCCCTCTCTCTCTCTCTTTCTCTCTCTCTCTCTCTCGTTGTTTATGTCTTTCTCTTTACTTTTCTATCATCTCTCGTGCTTATTTTTCTGCCTTCCCGGTCCATTCTTCTGCCTTTTTTACAAGCAAATCTTTCAAACGATATTCTGTTTTCATTGTATGACATTTTTGCTTTGTGGTTTTTTATTTTTTTTTGTTCTGGCAGCCATGTAATGATATTTAAACACTAGGATGGGCACAGGATGCTCATTCTGCAGTGTTATTTGCCCAAGTTGCATTTTTGTACTTCAAAATTATTCTCTTTTTTAACGTTTTTGGGGTGATGATAACTTAAGCAGAATGGCTGGCATCCTCAGCACAGCCTGATTTTGTCAGCCTTAAGTGATGAAATGATTTAGGTAGTGTGTCATTTAATGTTGGGGTTTGCTGGTTTCCTTTTCCAGAGAGACAGTGTTGGGTATTTTGAAGGTATCAGGAAAGTTTTGGTTTTGAACTTGAAGCGAAAACTACTGGAGCCACTGAAAGTGAATGAGGTGACAGCTCTGATGTGACTTTCGTGTCGGTAGGGCTATAAAGAATAGGGAATGGAATTGAGTGGAATGGATTGGAGTGGAATGGAATGGATTGGAGTAGAATGGAATGGATTGGAGTGGAATGGATTGGAGTAGAATGGAAAGGAATGGAGTAGAATGGAATGGATTGGAGTAGAATGGAATGGAGTGGAATGGAATAGAATAGAATGGAATGGATTAGAATGGAGTGGAATGGAGTGGACTGGAATGGAGTGTAGTGTAATGGAATGTAGAGGAAGGGTATAGAATGGAGTGGAATGGAATGGAGTGGACTGGACTGGAATGGAGTGGAATGGAATGGAGTGGAGAGGAATGGAGTGGAATGGAATAGAATAATAGAATTGAATGAAATAGAATGGAAGGGAATAGAATAAGAATGGAATGAAATTGAATGAAATAGAATGGAAGGGAATAGAATGACATGGAATGGAATGTCGAGTGTCTTGCCCCCCTTCCACGTTCCGTCAGAGATAGCGGCAGTGACGGTGGTTCAAACGGCGATTCTCTCCAGGCGAGGCAGACATGGGTGTGCTGTTTCTCTCAGGTTCGTCTCGGCTGATCTTCTCTCTGGAAAAGGGCAAGCCAGCTTAGCCTAGAAGCATGCAATACCAGAATTGATTCTGTCCCTGTTTGTGTTGGGGGTTTTTTGGGGGTTTTTTGCTTTTGTGTTCTGGTTAGTGATAATAATGTTCTGTGTGTGTGTGTGGAGGGGGGAAGGGTGGAGGGGGGAGTGCGGAGGGATGTGTGTGTGTGTGTGTGTGTGGGGGTGTGTGTGTGTGTGTGTGTGTGTGTGTGTGTGTGTGTGTGTGTGTGTGTGTGTGTGTGTGTGTGTGTGTGTGTGTGTGTGTGTGTGTGTGTGTGGTGGTGTGTGTGTTGTGTTTGTGTGTGTGTGTTCGTTCGTTCGTTCGTTCGTTTGTCCGTCCTCTGATTTAAAGTCTTTTCACTTTAAGTAATGCGAGAAAAATGTGTGCATTACTGATGATGATGATGATGATGATGATGATGATGATGATGATGATGATGATGATGATGATGATGATGATGATGATGATGGTGATGGTGGTGGTGGTGGTGGTGGTGGTGGTGGTGGTGGTGGTGGTGGTGATGATGGTGATGATGGTGATGATGATGATGATGATGATGATGATGATGATGATGATGATGATGATGATGATGATGATGAGGATCATCGTGTGTGTGCTTGCGTATGCGTGTGTTCGCACATACATGCTGCTACATTCTCACTTAGAATCTCAATCTCTCTCTCTCTCTCTCTCTCTCTCTCTCTCTCTCTTCCCTCTCTCTCTCTTTCCCCCCTCTCTCTCTCTCTCTCTCTCTTTCCATCTCTCTCTCTCTCTCTGCTTACCTGTGTGTATGTGCAGGAATTCAAATGTTTTCTAATTCCTGCAACTCTATGCGTGCCGTAGTGTGTGCAGGCGAGTGACAGATTACACCATCACGAATCACTGATTCTGGGACTTTCGGCTCTTACATCTGTACTGCTTTCCTGCTATATGCTGCCAGAGATAAGCGGCATTAGTACCAACACACCTGGCATTAGCGGCAGCATATTAGTGGCAGCACACCTGGCATTGGTGGCAGTGCACCTGGCATTGGTGGCAGTACACCTGGCATTAGTGGCAGTATACTTGGCATCAGTGGCAGTAGATTAGTGGCAGTACACCTGGCATTAGTGGCAGTACATTAGTGGCAGTACACCTGGCATTAGTGGCAGTACATTAGTGGCAGCACACTTGGCATTAGCGGCAGTTTACCTGGCATCAGTGGCAGTACATTAGTGGCAGTACACCTGGCATTAGTGGCATTACACCTGGCATTAGTGGCATAACATTAGTGGCAACACATTAGTGGCAGCACACCTGGAATTAGTGGCAGTACACCTGGCATTGGTGGCAGTACACATGGCATTAGTGGCAACGCATTAGTGGCAGTACACCTGGCATTAGTGGCATAACATTAGTGGCAGTACACCTGGCAATAGTGGCAACGCATTAGTGGCAGTACACCTGGCATTAGTGGCAACACATTAGTGGCAGTACACCTGGCATTAGTGGCAACACATTAGTGGCAGTACACCTGGCAATAGTGGCAACGCATTAGTGGCAGTACACCTGGCAATAGTGGCAACGCATTAGTGGCAGTACACCTGGCAATCGTGGCAACACATTAGTGGCAGTACACCTGGCATTAGTGGCAACACATTAGTGGCAGTACACCTGGCATTAGTGGCATAACATTAATGGCAGTACACCTGGCATTAGTGACAGTACACCTGGCATTAGTGGCACAACATTAGTGGCAGTACACCTGGCATTGGTGGCAGTACACCTGGCATTAGTGGCAACACATTAGTGGCAGTACACCTGGTATTGGTAGCAGTACACCTGGCATTAGTGGCAACACATTAGTGGCAGTACACCTGGCAATCGTGGCAACACATTAGTGGCAGTACACCTGGCATTAGTGGCAACACATTAGTGGCAGTACACCTGGCATTAGTGACAGTACACCTGGCATTAGTGGCAGCACACCTGGCATTAGTGGCAGTACACCTGGCATTAGTGGCAACACATTAGTGGCAGTACACCTGGCATTAGTGGCAGTACACCTGGCATTAGTGGCAACACATTAGCGGCAGTACACCTGGCATCAGTGGCAACACATTGGTGGCAGTACACCTGGCATTAGTGGCAGTACATTAGTGGCAGTACACCTGGCATTAGTGACAGTACACCTGGCATTAGTGGCAGCACACCTGGCATTAGTGGCAGTACACCTGGCATTAGTGGCAACACATTAGTGGCAGTACACCTGGCATTAGTGGCAGTACATTAGTGGCAGTATACCTGGCATTAGTGGCAGAACATTAGTGGCAGCACACCTGGCATTAGCGGCAGTTTACCTGGCATCAGTGGCAACACATTAGTGGCAGTACACCTGGCATTAGTGGCAGTACATTAGTGGCAGTACACCTGGCATTAGTGACAGTACACCTGGCATTAGTGGCAGCACACCTGGCATTAGTGGCAGTACACCTGACATTAGTGGCAACACATTAGTGACAGTACACCTGGCATTAGTGGCAACGCATTAGTGGCAGTACACATGGCATTAGTGACAGTACACCTGGCATTAGTGGCAGCACACCTGGCATTAGTAGCAGTACACCTGGCATTAGTGGCAGTATATTAGTGGCAGTATACCTGGCATTAGTGGCAGTACATTAGTGGCAGCACACCTGGCATTAGTGGCAGTACATTAGTGGCAGTACACCTGGCATTAGTGGCAGTACATTAGTGGCAGCACACCTGGCATTAGTGGCAGTACATTAGTGGCAGCACACCTGGCATTACCGGCAGTTTACCTTGCATCAGTGGCAACACATTAGTGGCAGTACACCTGGCATTAGTGGCAGTACATTAGTGGCAGTATACCTGGCATTACCGGCAGTTTACCTGGCATCAGTGGCAGTATATTAGTGGCAGTACACTTGGCATTAGTGGCAGTACATTAGTGGCAGTACACCTGGCATTAGTGGCAATATATTACCGGCAGTACACCTGGCATACGTGGCGGTGCATCTATCATTAGCGGCAGTTACACCTGTCATTAGAGGCAGTAGACCTGGGCCTTAGTACAGTGGCAGTACACCTGGCACGAGTTGCAGTACACGTGGCCTTAGTGGCAGTACACCTGGCACGAGTTGCAGTACACGTGGCCTTAGTGGCAATACACCTGGCACGAGTTGCAGTACACGTGGCCTTAGTGGCAATACACCTGGCACGAGTTGCAGTACACGTGGCCTTAGTGGCAATACACCTGGAGGCTTCTCTCAAGGAAGATGCGGGCGTGTGCCTCTCACATTTGACCCAGCTGCTTTTTGCTAAGGGCAAGGAGGATTAGAAAGCACGCAATACCATGATCGATTCTGTCCGTGTTATTCTTTTTTTCTTTTTTGAGTTTTGTGTTTTGGTTAGTGATGGAGATGATTATCATGTATGTGTGCGTGGGTGGGTGTGACAGAGAGAGAGAGAGAGAGTGTGTGTGTGTGTGTGTGTGTGTGTGTGTGTGTGTGTGTGTGTGTGTGTGTGTGTGTGTGTGTGTGTGTGTGTGTGTGTGTGTGTGTGTGTGTGTGTGTGTGTGTGTGTGGTGTGTGTGAGAGAGAGAGAGAGAGAGAGAGAGAGAGAGAGAGAGAGAGAGAGAGAGAGAGAGAGAGAGAGAGAGAGAGAGAGAAAGAGAGAGAGAGAGAGCAATGGCATGGTGACTTCGATTTTACGTCTGTTCACTTAATGTGATATTGGACGAAGAAATGGCGTGTGTGCGGGTGCCTGTGTGGTCTTTAATCTGATGTCTTTCACCATGCATGATATTAGAAAGAGAA
>CM054147.1:48526620-48546620 GCA_028751875.1 Rapana venosa
TACAGCTTAATCTTTAGTGATCGACTATGACTCTCTGACTAGGAGGCTTGACTTGCACAGTCCTTAATATGTGCTGCAGCCCTGGGGGCTAGTTGGCCTTTGAAGAACATATCCAACGCTGACTGTCCTTATGGCCACTTGGCCGAGAGAGTGGGGATGTACTGTGGGCAAGGCATCTCCACTATAATCAAATTTCTGCCCAATTTCCGAAACAGCAGCTGCCTCCTCTGCTGTTTTGGAGGTCATCGACGAACACGACGGACAAACGTTAACACATGAATATGGATAATGTATGAGGGACTCATGTACAAGCTGGTAATCCGATCATTTTTCTGATATTGTCATATTGAGACCATTTTCCCCATGTTACAGCAAATCTAACACACACACACACACACACACACACACACACACACTTTTCAGCCTAGGTGAACCCCCTCTGCTAAAGACTGTTTACACATCAGCCACCTTAGCGCAGTTGTTAGCCCCTTGGGTCACAGACTTTAAGGTCGAGGGTTCGAATCCCATGAGAGTCATGAGGATTTTTTTCGGACTCCGGCCAGCTCCTACCCAGAGTGAGTGTGCTGTGGGCTCAGTGGGAAGACTGGGACCACACAGTCGAGCTTCATCCACTTTACGGATACAATTTTGAGGGTGTTGCTCAAATTACCTGAACAACACTGCGGGTGTCTGTATCTCTTGAGCCCAGTTGATGCCGGAATGTATTATGATAGAAAGCCTACAGCCCTGTCAAGCAGTCTCAAAGCATATTCACTCCCACAGCAGCAGCATCATAGCATCATCTTCATCGTCAACGATCATCCTGCAATAAAAAAAAAAAAAACAATTGCCTCTGATTCGTTGGCCCCGACTGATCTGGTCTCACGGTGACCTCAGATTCGGTGTCCCTATACACTTCTGTTCCTGTGGTGAGTTTGGGTCAAAGCCTCTAAGGTTGGAGGGTATCAGAGGAAGGCCGTTGGTGGTACAATGCGGTGGTCGCCACCTCGAATGGGTGACTCACTCGGTCTGGCTCCAAGAACTGAGCTAACACTGTCGTTAGTAAGGGGCTTAGTAAGTCGTGTCGCGCGTATATTACCTTAGAACAGGCACCACTGACTACAACCAAAGCGACCCAGCAGCAGTGCAGGGTTATTATGGCTGGTAGCCTCACGACGACCTGACATTAATGGGCTGGCTCCCTATGGACTTCCAACCTGAAGATGCGATATAATGAATCTGGATATGAACTGGGTGGAAGTATTAAAATGAGCGGCGTCGGAACAACAGGACAGGAACATCACAGAAGATGAGGCAGCAAAATAAGAAGACGATCGTTCAGCCAGAAATCGGAATTGGCCTTTTAGTTCATATACAGGGCAGTGGATTGTGAAATGTCTTCCACTATGACATTTCAGCAAGCTGGTCAACGACCCCTTCTACCTTAATAAAATACATGCTGACGTGATGTGGAATCAAGGGGAACATGATTTATTTTTTATTTTATTTATTCGTTTATATCGAGGATAATGGAATAAGCACTCATGTGCTTTTTTACATCCAGTCCCCGTGTGCATGCGGTTTTTGTAAATTTTGTCATCTGTTCCCACCGGCACACAATGGCCTGCTCTTCCGAAAAGCGGAACAGGATTTAACGTGTGCGCAATATGTTCTGCTTGCGTTCGCACACGGGGCCTCGGTTTATAGTCTCATCCGAAGGACTTTGACATGATGTTATTCCCAGTGTGTTTTGTAGTGATGTATCAGTCTTGTAAAGTCCGGGTGGATAGACTCGTTGATATTTTCACTGGCAGTAGCTACAAACATATATATACACGTGCATGTGCACGCACACACATACACGCATGTGCACATTGCGTGCGCATGGATGCACGCACGCATGCACGCTAACATACACACAGCATGCACGCACGTATTCACGCATGCACACACGTACACATACAAGCACACACACACACGCACATGCACATACACGCGCATGCACATACACAGACGCGCGCACACACACACACACACACACACACACATAAGCACCCAAGCACAGCTATACCCACACACGCGTTCGCATCATGTGCATGCAGCACGCACACAGACACATACACACACACTCTGTGTGTTTATTTATTTATTTGTTTTTTTATATCGAGGATAATGGAATAAGCAATCAGTGCTTTTTTACATCCAGTCCCCGTATGTGTGCGGTTTTGTAAATTTTGTCATCTGTTTCCACCGGCCCACAATGGCCTACTCTTCCGAAAAGCGGAACAGGATTTAACGTGTGCGCAAGATGTTCTGTTTCGGTTCGGTTTATAGTCTCATCGAAGGACTTTGACATTCACTTTGAAGTCCTTGTGTGTGTGTGTGTGTGTGTGTGTGTGTGTGTGTGTGTGTGTGTGTGTGTGTGTGTGTGTGTGTGTGTGTGTGTGTGTGCATGTGCATGTGCGTGTGTGTGTGCGCGCGCGCGTGTGTGTGTGTGTGTGCTCTCTGTGTCTGCGGAAGACTAACAGCCAGGCAGACTCAGCCAAAGAGCAACAGACAGACAGACAGACAGAGACAGAAAGTTCATAACACGTGCATGTACTTATGTAAGCACGTTTACATGTTTACCAGAAATCCTCACGTGCTGAAGCTTCTCAGGGCCCTATCCACTATAAGGAATAATGATTTTTCCATTGGTGGCACTTACTGGAGCAAACTGTCGGAGAAACTGTGTAGAGCTGACCTTTGGAACATTCCATAATCTGCTTTTAGCCATGGTTCACTGGCGCTTGAGTGTAGAGGTGTGCCCCTACTCTTTCCGTGGCTATTTTATGAACCACATCTCTTGCTGAAAATATTTGAATAAAACCTAGGCTGCCAAAAACATCAAGAAACAAGGAACATAGTGGGGTTTTTAAAGAAGAGACAAATCCAAACATTCTTAGTTTATAAAAGGACTTGCTCTTAGCTGTTACTTCCTCTTTGGTAACAATCAATTATGGGTATCTACTTTCCGGTGTCCCGTTTATTTTTAGAAAGTCTTCTATGCTCTAAAATGTCACTTAGCATTTCAAAAGGATAATTGTACATTATGACAGTCACGTTTCTGTTTGCTCTGTACAATGTTTGTCAGACACAGCATCATGACAGACCCAGTTATCTAGTGGTTGAAAGTTGGATCCTCTCTATTCTCCCTTAAGAAAACTGAAAGTTCGACCTCAGAGTAAAACCTATAAAGTTTAGATCGACCCAAAATTTCATTTCTACCATTCCCCCCCACCACCACCCCCCAACCCCAGGATGCTAGGGGTCCGTCAGTATAAATAGCATCCCTACCTTCTGCAAATCCTAAGCTAGGAATTCCCTTTTTTTCTATCCTTCTCTTTGTCTCTTCCTTATTCCTTTTCTTCCTGTCACCTTTGCATTTTCGCTCATGGCAAACAGCAATAGTTGCTGTCTGAGCTCTTGACAAAGAAGATGTCCAAAAACAATTTTAAACAGTCTTATGACTTAAATATTTGATTCATGACCTGACTTTTCCCTTTAAACTATTTGATACTTGGAGGCTGGTTTGTGGGCACTAGGGCATATGTATCCACACACCAGTGGACCTGCATGCCATACATTAAGGGGCCCAAGTCTTTTTTACTCAAGGGCTTTATACCAGACTTTTTCTTGTCTAGGATTTCATGGTTAGACTTCTTTAGATCTCTTGTGTTCAGTCATACAGGTGCAAGCTACCAAGTCACAGCGATCACCACTAGAAGATCACGGCAAAATGGCTCGGGCATAACAATCTTGATATGAGAGAAATAGCCAGTCAGGGGATAAACAGCTGTAGCATGCACTTTTCACACCAAAGTGCTAGATCATAGCAGTGCCAGTGAGAGAGAGACACGCTGGGTAATCTATGTCATACTACCTATACTTCTATCGCATTATCATTCCCTGGGACTCCAGTACCATTGACCACCATAATGGGAATAACATCTGCTTTGATGCCCAGTTCATTCAGGTTTAAGATTGTACATGCTCATGTTAGCAGCTGAGAGAGAGAGACATAGAGAGAGAGAGAGTGTGTGTGTGTGTGTGTGTGTGTGTGTGTGTGTGTGCGTGCGTGCGCATGCGTGCGCGTGAGTGTGTGTGTGCTGTCTGTGTCTGAGGGAGACTAACAGCCAGGCAGACTAAGCCAAAGAGCAACAGACAGACAGAGACAGAAAGTTCATGACACGTGCTCCTACTTATGTAAGCATGTTTACATGTTTACCAGAAATCCTCAGTGCTGAAACTTGTCAGGGCCCTTTCCACTATAAGGAATAATGATTTTTCCATTGGTGGCACTTACCGGAGCAAACTGTCGGAGAAACTGTGTAGAGCTGACCTTTGGAACATTCAATAATCTGCTTTTAGCCATCGTTCACTGGCGCTTGAGTGTAGAGGTGTGCCCCTACTCTATCCGTGGCTATTCTATGAAACACATCTCTTGCTGAAAATATTTGAATAAAACCTAGGCTGCTAAAAAACATCAAGAAACAAGGAACATAGTTGAGTTTTTTTAAAGAGGAGACAAATTCAAATATTCTTAGTTTATAAAAAGAACTTTCTCTTAGCTGTTACTTCCTCTTTGGTTACAATCGATTATGGGTATCTACTTTCCCCGGTGTCCCGTTTATTTTTAGAAAGTCTTCTATGCTCTAAAATGTCGTTTGGCATTTCGAAAGGATAATTGTACATTATGACAGTCACGTTTCTATTGCTCTAAACAATGTTTGTCAGACACAGCATCCTGACAGACCCAGTTATCTAGTGGTTGAAAGTTGGATCCTCTCTATTTTCCCTCAAGAAAACTGAAAGTTTGACCTTAGAGTAAAAGCTAAAAAGTTTAGATGGATCCATAATTTCATTTCTAAAATTTCCACCCAACCCCCCAACCCCAGGATGCTAGGGGTCTGTCAGTATAAATAGCATCCCTACCTTCTGCAAATCCTAAGCTAGGAATTCCCTTTTTTTTCTATCCTTCTCTTTGTCTCTTCCTTATTTCTTTTCTTTCTGTCACCTTTGCATTTTCGCTCATGGCAAAAAGCAATAGTTGCTGTCTGAGCTCTTGACAAAGAAGATGTCCAAAACCAATTTTACAGTCTTATGACTTAAATATTTGATTCATGACCTGACTGTTCCCTTAAAACTATTTGATATCTGGAGACTGATTTCTGGGCACCAGGGCATATGTAGCCCACACACTGGTGGACCTGCATGCCATACATTAAGGGGCCCAAGTCTTTTCCCTCAAGGGCTTTATACCAGACTTTTCCTTGTCTAGGATTTCATGGTTAGACTCCTCTATATCTCTTGTGTTCTGTCCTAGGGGTGCAAACTACCAGGTCACAGCAGTCACCACTAGAAGAGCATGGCAAAATGGCTCGGGCATAACAATCTTGAGATGAGAGAAATTGCCAATCAAGGGATAAACAGCCGTAGCATGCACTTTTCACACCAAACTGCTAGATCATAACAGTGCCAGTGAGAGACACACTGAGTAATCTATATCATTCTGCCTATACTCCTATCGCATTATCATCCCCTGGGACTCCAGTACCATTGACCACCATAATGGGAATAACATCTACTTTGATGCCCAGTTCATTCAGGTTTAAGATTGTACACACTCATGTTAGCAGCTGAGAGAGAGAGACACACACAGAGAGAGAGAGAATGTGTGTGTGTGTGTTTGTGCGCACGCGTGCATGTGTGTGTGTGTGTGTGTGTGTGTGTGTGTGTGTGTGTGTGTGTGTGTGTGTGTGTGTGTGTATGTGTGCTCACTGTGTCTGAGGGAAACTAACAGCCAGGCAGACTCAGCCAAAGAGCAACAGACAGACAGACAGACAGACAGAGACAGAAAGTTCATGACATGTGCACATACTTATGTAAGCACGTTTACATGTTTACCAGAAAACCTCACCTGCTGAAGCTTGTCGGGGCCCTTTCCACTATAAGGAATAATGATTTTTCCATTGGTGGCACTTACCGGAGCAAACTGTCGGAGAAACTGTTTAGAGCTGACCTTTGGAACATTCAATAATCTGCTTTTAGCCATCGTTCACTGGCGCTTGAGTGTAGAGGTGTGCCCCTACTCTTTCCGTGGCTATTTTATGAACCACATCTCTTGCTGAAAATATTTGAATAAAACCTAGGCTGCCAAAAACATCAAGAAACAAGGAACATAGTGGGGTTTTTAAAGAAGAGACAAATCCAAACATTCTTAGTTTATAAAAGGTCTTGCTCTTAGCTGTTACTTCCTCTTTCGGATGGTAACAATCGATTATGGGTATCTACTTTCCCGTGTGCCCGTTTATTTTTAGAAAGTCTTCTATGCTCTAAAATGTCATTTGGCATTTCGAAAGGATAATTGTACATTATGGCAGTCACGTTTCGGTTTGCTCTGTACAATGTTTGTCAGACACAGCATCATGACAGACCCAGTTATCTAGTGGTTGAAAGTTGGATCCTCTCTATTCCCCCTTAAGAAAACTGAAAGTTCGACCTTTAAGCTATAAAGTTTAGATCGACCCATAATTTCATTTCTAAAACTTCCCCACCCCACCCCCTTCCCCACACCCCCACACCCCCTCTCCTAGATGCCAGGGGTCCGTCAGTATAAGCAGCATCCCTACCTTCTGCAAATCCTAAGCTAGGAATTTCCTTTTTTTTCTATCCTTCTCTTTGTTTCTTCCTTATTCTTTTTCTTCCTGTCACCTTTGCATTTTCGCTCATAGCAAACAGCAATAGTTGCTGTCTGAGCTCTTGACAAAGAAGATGTCCAAAAACAATTTTAAACAGTCTTATGACTTAAATATTTGATTAATGACCTAACTTTTCCCTTTAAACTATGTCATACCTGAGGGGTGGTTTGTGGGCACCAGGGCATATGTAGCCACACACTGCAGGACCTGCATGCCATACGTTAAAGGCCCCAAGTCTTTTTTACTCAAGGGCTTTATACCAGACTTTTCCTTGTCTAGGATTTCATGGTTAGACTCCTCTAGATCTCTTGTGTTCTGTCCTAGGGGTGCAAGCTACCAGGTCACAGCGGTCACCTCGTGAAGAATGCAGCCAAATGGCTCGTACACAACAGTCTTGAGATGAGAGAAATTGCCAATCAGGGGACTAACAGCCGAAGCATGCCCTTTTCACACCAAAGTGCTAGATCAAAGCAGTGCCAGTGAGAGACACGCTGGGTAATCTATATTACACTGCCTATACTTCTTTCGCATTATTATCCCCTGGGACTCCAGTACCATTGACCACCATAATGGGAATAACATCTACTTTGATGCCCAGTTCATTCAGGTTTAAGATTGTACACACTCATGTTAGCAGCTGAGAGAGAGAGAGACACAGAGAGAGAGAGAGAATGTGTGTGTGTGTGTGTGTTTGTGCGCACGCGTGCATGTGTGTGTGTGTGTGTGTGTGTGTGTGTGTTTGTGTGCTCTCTGTGTCTGAGGGAGACTAACAGCCAGGCAGACTCAGCCAAAGAGCAACAGACAGACAGACAGACAGAGACAGAAAGTTCATGACAGTGCACATACTTATGTAAGCACATTTACATGTTTACCAGAAATCCTCACGTACTGAGGCTTGTCAGGGCCCTTTCCACTATAAGGAATAATGATTTTTCCATTGGTGGCACTTACCAGAGCAAACTGTCAGAGAAACTGTTTAGAGCTGACCTTTGGAACATTCCATAATCTGCTTTTAGCCATGGTTCACTGGCGCTTGAGTGTAGAGGTGTGCCCCTACTCTTTCCGTGGCTATTTTATGAACCACATCTCTTGCTGAAAATATTTGAATAAAACCTAGGCTGCCAAAAACATCAAGAAACAAGGAACATAGTGGGGTTTTTAAAGAAGAGACAAATTCAAACATTCTTAGTTTATAAAAGGTCTTGCTCTTAGCTGTTACTTCCTCTTTCGGATGGTAACAATCGATTATGGGTATCTACTTTCCTGTGTGCCCGTTTATTTTTAGAAAGTCTTCTATGCTCTAAAATGTCATTTGGCATTTCGAAAGGATAATTGTACATTATGGCAGTCACGTTTCGGTTTGCTCTGTACAATGTTTGTCAGACACAGCATCATGACAGACCCAGTTATCTAGTGGTTGAAAGTTGGATCCTCTCTATTCCTCCTTAAGAAAACTGAAAGTTCGACCTTTAAGCTATAAAGTTTAGATCGACCCATAATTTCATTTCTAAAACTTCCCCACCCCCACCCCCTTCCCCACACCCCCACACCCCCTCTCCTAGATGCCAGGGGTCCGTCAGTATAAGCAGCATCCCTACCTTCTGCAAATCCTAAGCTAGGAATTTCCTTTTTTTTTCTATCCTTCTCTTTGTTTCTTCCTTATTCTTTTTCTTCCTGTCACCTTTGCATTTTCGCTCATAGCAAACAGCAATAGTTCCTGTCTGAGCTCTTGACAAAGAAGATGTCCAAAAACAATTTTAAACAGTCTTATGACTTAAATATTTGATTAATGACCTAACTTTTCCCTTTAAACTATGTGATACCTGAGGGGTGGTTTGTGGGCACCAGGGCATATGTAGCCACACACTGCAGGACCTGCATGCCATACGTTAAAGGCCCCAAGTCTTTTTTACTCAAGGGCTTTATACCAGACTTTTCCTTGTCTAGGATTTCATGGTTAGACTCCTCTAGATCTCTTGTGTTCTGTCCTAGGGGTGCAAGCTACCAGGTCACAGCGGTCACCTCGTGAAGAATGCAGCCAAATGGCTCGTACACAACAGTCTTGAGATGAGAGAAATTGCCAATCAGGGGACTAACAGCCGAAGCATGCCCTTTTCACACCAAAGTGCTAGATCAAAGCAGTGCCAGTGAGAGACACGCTGGGTAATCTATATTACACTGCCTATACTTCTTTCGCATTATCATCCCTGGGACTCCAGTACCATTGACCACCCATAATGGGAATAACATCTACTTTGATGCCCAGTTCATTCAGGTTTAAGATTGTACACACTCATGTTAGCAGCTGAGAGAGAGAGAGACAGAGAGAGAGAGAGAGAATGTGTGTGTGTGTGTGTGTGTTTGTGCGCACGCGTGCATGTGTGTGTGTGTGTGTGTTTGTGTGCTCTCTGTGTCTGAGGGAGACTAACAGCCAGGCAGACTCAGCCAAAGAGCAACAGACAGACAGACAGAGACAGAAAGTTCATGACAGTGCACATACTTATGTAAGCACGTTTACATGTTTACCAGAAATCCTCATGTGCTGAAACTTGTAAGGGCCCTTTCCACTATAAGGAATAATGATTTTTCCATTGGTGGCACTTACCAGAGCAAACTGTCAGAGAAACTGTTTAGAGCTGACCTATGGAACATTCAATAATCTGCTTTTAGCCATCGTTCACTGGCGCTTGAGTGTAGAGGTGTGCCCCTACTCTTTCTGTGGCTATTTTATGAACCAGGGCTCTTGATGAAAATATCAGAATAAAACCTAGGCTGCTAAAAACATCAAGAAACAAGGAATATAGGTTGTTTTTTTAGAGGAGATAAATTCAAACATTCTTAGTTGATAAAAGGACTTGCTCTTAGCTGTTTACTTCCTCTTTGGTAACAATCGATTATGGGTATCTACTTTCCGGTGTGCCCGTTTATTTTTAGAAAGTCTTCTATGCTCTAAAATGTCACTTGACATTTCGAAAGGATAATTGTACATTATGGCAGTCACGTTTCTGTTGCTCTGTACAATATTTGTCAGACACAGCATCCTGACAGACCCAGTTATCTAGTGGTTGAAAGTTGGATCCTCTCTATTCCCCCTTAAGAAAACTGAAAGTTCGACCTTAGCATAAAAGCTATAAAGTTTAGATCGACCCATAATTTCATTTCTAAAACTTCCCCCCACCCCCCAACCCCAGGATGCTAGGGGTCTGTCAGTATAAATAGCATCCCTACCTTCTGCAAATCCTAAGCTAGGAATTTCCTTTTTTTCTATCCTTCTCTTTGTCTCTTCCTTATTCCTTTTCTTCCTGTCACCTTTGCATTTTCGCTCATGGCAAACAGCAGTAGTTGCTCTCTGAGCTCTTGACAAAGAAGATGTACAAAAACAATTTTAAACAGTCTTATGACTTAAATATTTGATTCATGACCTGACTGTTCCCTTTAAACTATTTGATACCTGAGGGGTGGTTTGTGGGCACCCGGGCATATGTAGCCACACACTGGTGGACCTGCATGCTATACGTTAAGAGGCCCAGTCTTTTCCCTCAAGGGCTTTATACCAGAATTTTCCTTGTGTAAGATTTCTTATCACAGTTAGACTCCTCTAGATCTCTTGTGTTCTGTCCTAGGGGTGCAAACTACCAGGTCACAGCGGTCACCACTAGAAGAGCACGGCAAAATGGCTCGGGCATAACAATCTTGATATGACAGAAATAGCCAGTCAGGGGATAAACAGCTGTAGCATGCACTTTTCACACCAAAGCGCTAGATCATAGCAGTGCCAGTGAGAGAGACACGCTGAGTAATCTATATCACACTGCCTATACTTCTATGGCATTATCATCCCCTGGGACTCCAGTACCATTGACCGCCATAATGGGAATAACATCTGCTTTGATGCCTAGTTCGGCCTGGTTAAAGAGGGTAAATGCTCACTCATGCTAGCAGCTGTGAGAGAGGGAAAGATAGAGAAAGAGAGAGAGAGAGAGAGAGGAGAGAGAGAGAGAGAGAGAGTGTGTGTGTGTGTGTGTGTGTGTGTGTGTATGTGTGTGTGTGTGTGTGTGTGTGTGTGTGTGTGTGTGTGTGTGTGTGTGTGTGTGTGTGTGTGTGTGTGTGTGTGTGTGGTGTATGTGTGTGTGTGTGTTGCAGGTATGGGTGTGCGTGCACGCTTCTATACATATGTGTACTACGTGTGTGTGTGCCCCTATAAAATGTATATATCTACACACATAAACGTACACATGTGAAAATGCTTATTCATGCATAATGTTTGGTTGTTGAGTAATCACCCATGCCCAAGCAAGCAAGCGTCTTTCCCCTACAAGCAATAATGATTTTCTAGTTGCGACACTTACTGGAGCACACAGTTGGAGAAACTGTGAACAGCTGACCTTTGCAACATTCAATAATCTGCTTTTAGCAATCGTTTCTTTGCACTTGAGTGTAGAGGTGTGCCCTTATGCTTTCTGTGGCTATTTTATAAACCACACCTCTTAGAGAGAATGCTAGAATCAAACACGGACTGTCAGCATATGGAAAAACAAGGAGAAATCATCAAACATTCATTCTGAAAAACGATTCGCTGTCAGCCTGATATATATTTTCTCTTGGGTTGTAAAATCGATTCTGTGTATCTTGTTTCCTTCATTTTGTTTCGTTTCTCAATGTCCTTCATGCTCCAAAATGTCAGGGCGTGACAAGAGGATATTTATAATTATCACTGTGACAGTCACGTTTTGGTTTCTCTGTGCAACACAGGTCAGGTGCAACATTATGACAGACCCAGCTGTTTAGCTTGAAATTTGATCAGAGAGTCAAAGTTTCTAAAGGTAAGATTTTTTTTTTGATTTTTTATTTATTCTTTTATATTGAGGATAATGGAATAAGCACTTATGTGCTTTTTTACATCCAGTCCCCGTGTGTATGTGGTTTTGTACATTTTGTCATCTTTTCCCACAGGCACACAATGGCCTACTCTTACGAAAAGCGGAACAGGATTTAACGTGTGCGCAAGATTAAAATATGTGTGTGTGTGTGACAGCATGTGTTGTGTGTCTGTGAGCACATGTGAGTGTGATGTGATGGTCAATGCTCATCTATACTTTAAAAACAAGAATTAATACTGATAGGATATCATGATGTAACAGTCAATGTTAAAAAATGGGGCATGTCATTTGATATCAACGATCACGTTTCACAACTACAATGTAACACAACAAAGATAACTAGGACAAAGACCAAACCTATCTCTCTCTTTTTTTGGATTATACTCTTTTCATACACACAAAAATAACAACAACAAGAAATGAGCTACTCTGACAGGTGATATTTTGAAGTTTTGTCATAACCACCGACACATATGCATTCATGAATAAGGTATGTACAGATATTACAAGAAGGGATAGATGCCTATATAATAACCAGCCATCGTGGTGCCGTGGTTACTGCTTTGGGTTATGGACTGGAAGGCAGTGGGTTGGAGTTCCACAGAGTCAGAGGGATTTTTCAGACTCTGGCTGACTCCAGCTGACTCTGGCCAGCTCCTACCCACAGAGAGAGTTTGCTTTGAAGTCTTTTGTATCTACATGGTTTTGCTATCATGTGTGTGCACATGCATACACGTGTGTGAGTGTGCATGTGCATCATGCATGCATATGTGAATGTAGAAATGCTTCTTCATACATAATGATTTGTTCATGAGTAATCACACAAGCTCGTTCATATAAGCATCTTTCCCCTACAGGGAATAATGATTTTTCAATGGTGGGCACTTACCGGAGCAAACTGTTGGAGAAACTGTGTAAGCTGACCTCTGGAACATTCCATAATCTGCTTTTAGCAATCAATGGCTGTGGTACTTTGAGTGTAGAGGTGCGTTCATACTCTTTCCTTGACTATTTCATAAACCATGCCTCTTATTGAAAAATGTTAGAGTAAAGTTTAGGCTGCACTGAAAATATGGGAGGAGAAGACGAATTTGAATGACATTGTAATTTTGGTTATTTATTCCTTAGCTATAGATCTGCAAGGTTCTTCAATGGTGATGTTTTGCATATGCAACCATTTTTTACCCACCATCATAGTGGCTGGATTCTGACTTCAGAGATGGTGTCTAAATACAACTCCTGTTTGCATGCATTAAAACAATATATCTGTCATCCATTCCTACCTAAAAACAAGCCTACTCATAGATTGTCTTTGCACAGGCCCCATAACAATCTCTGTAAGTCAAGCCTTGCTTATTCAGGAAGAACAGTGTGGAATAGTCTACCTATCTCTTTAAAATCAGCTCCTTCGAAACAAACGTTCAAGAAACTCTTGAAGAAACATCTGATGGACAAATTGTAAGTCCACTCTTATACCCGAGGTTATCTTACATCAGGCTACCTTGTTGTTATTCCTACCTTTGTTATTTGTATTTTCTTCATTTGTTGTATGACTTGAGCTTACTGTCTTGGTTTTGTTTTATCTTGTCTTGTGAGTCTTGTTTTTGCTTGTTTTTGCTTTTTTGTTTTTGGTGGGGTTTTTGTTTGTTTGTGTGGGTTTTTTCTTGTTTGTTGTTTTTATGGGGTTGTTGTTGTTGTTGTTATTGTGTTGTTTTTGTTGGGGTTTTTTGTTTGTTTTTTTGTTTGTTGTTGTTTTTTAAATTTTCATTTATCTGTATGACTTGAGCTTATGTTATACTGTCTTGATTTGCTTTATCATGTTATGTTAGTCTGGATTTATATTTTTTTTAAATCTCCATGGATTTTGTCTTCAACATGCGAGAACATTGTATTTTGATTGCTTTTCTATGTCAAATTTCTTGATGTTCTTTTTGTTGTGAGGGCAGGATGAAACAAAGCTGTATAAACTTCATCTTTTACTCTCAATAAAGATCATTTTCACTTGACTTGACTTGACTTGACCTGCATAAAATGGCCCACTCTTCCTAAAAGCGGGATTTTAACGTGTGCTCAAAATGTTCTCTGTATGCATGCAAACTGGGCCTCAGTTTTTAGACTCATTGGAAGGACTTTTGGAGAGTGGAGTCAGAACTTATGTCAACTCCACGGTAAAGTTCCCTAAAACAGGCACTTCCCGTGATGGCTGGAACCAGCAATGTAAGATCACAAGTGAAAATGCTCTAGCCACGAGGCTTTCCTGCCCCGTATTTGTATATGATTAACCGCACAAGCTTGTTCATGTAAGCATCTATCCACTACCAGGACTAACGATTTCCATAGGGTGGCACTTACCCGAGTAAACTGCCAGAGAGAAAGTGTGTAAAATGCCGGCCTTTGGAACATTCGATAATCTGCTTTTAGCAAGCGTTGGTGGCTTACGTGCCCTCAGCTTTTCAGTGGCTATTTGATGAACCACGCCTCTCTCAGGAAAAGGGGAGTTTTTTGCTGTTATGAAAACGAGAAAAAAAAACAGAAGTAAAAAGATCCATAGAAACGGTGCTGTGGTTATTTTTAATGATGATGAGCTGTTGCTGCTGGCTGGCTTTGTCTTGTTAATGTGTCGTAAGACTGTTTTTTGCTTGTTACTACGTTTCGTTTCTGTTTCTAAAATGTTGTAGAGAAAATTATCACGATTCACAATTATCAATTGGCAACATAGAGGATGTGTACCTATATGTATGTATGTGTGTGTGTGTGTGTGTGTGTGTGTGTGTGTGTGTGTGTGTGTGTGTGTGTGTGTGTGTGTGTGTGTGTGTGTGTGTGTGTGTGTGTGTGTGTGTGTGTGTGTGTGTGTGTGTGTGTGTGTGTATGCGCGTGCGTTTGTGTAGATAGATAGATAGATAGATAGATAGATAGATAGATAGATAGATAGATAGATAGATAGATAGATAGATAGATAGATAGATAGATAGATAGATAGTAGATAGATAGTAGATAGATAGTAGATAGATAGACGGACGGACGGACGGACGGACGGACGGACGGACGGAGGGACAGACAGACAGACAGACAGATAGAGAGATAGAGAGAGGAGAGATAGATAGATAAATAGATAGATAGATAGATAGATAGATAGATAGATAGATAGATAGATAGATAGATAGATAGATAGATAGATAGATAGAGAGAGAGAGAGAAAGAGAGAGAGGGAGGGGATACATACATACATACATACATACATACATACATACATACATACATACATACATACATACATACATACATACATGGACGGACGGACGGAGAGAGAGAGAGAGAGAGAGAGAGAGAGAGAGAGAGAGAGAGATAGATAGATAGATAGATAGATAGATAGATAGATAGATAGATAGATAGATAGATAGATAGATAGATAGATAGATAGATAGATAAGATAAGATAAGACAAGACAAGACAAGACAAGACAAGACAAGACAAGACAAGACAAGACAAGACAAGACAAGACAAGACAAGACAAGACAAGACAAGACAAGACAAGACAAGACAAGACAAGACAAGACAAGACAAGACAAGACAAGACAAGACAAGACAAGACAAGACAAGACAAGACAAGACTAGACTAGACTAGACTAGACTAGACTAGACTAGACTAGACTAGACTAGACTAGACTAGACTAGACTAGACTACACTAGACTAGACTAGACTAGACTAGACTAGACTAGACTAGACTAGACTAGACTAGACTAGACTAGACTAGACTAGACTAGACTAGACTAGATTAGATTAGATTAGATTAGATTAGATTAGATTAGATTAGATTAGATTAGATAGATAGATAGATAGATAGATAGATAGATAGATAGATAGATAGATAGATAGATAGATAGATAGATAGATAGATCCTTCTTAGGTGTATCTAAGATAATGCTGTTTTATTTTCATCCTCTATATCGTTGTTTCAACAAGGTTTAACTTGACTTACGGCATTCAGAGAAAAATGAGCTAGCCTTCAAACGATAGGAGAACTGACAAAGTCAATGTTCCTCTACATGGGATTGTGACAGACCCTGTGATCAACAGGCTGAATCAAAGCTGGAGAAGAAGTGCCAAGATTTAGATTAATCAATCGTTTTATCTATACAGCTATTTTTTAAATAGTTAAACACATTAAGTAGTTTATTTATACCCGTCAATCGATTAGAGACTATATCGCATGTTAGTATAGATATCCATACCACACAATGACAGTTTTGGTCCACATTACGACTAAAATAGTGTTATAACTAAATCCCCGAAGACGGTATACGCTACGTAAATAGTGGGGGAATAAATGGTCGCGTACGCAACAATCTCACAATTGGTGAACCACGGAACTCTAGTCAAGGAATGGAAAAAAAACCCAAAGCAACTAAATGTTCATGAAAAAAGATGTGCTATCTCCAAACAAAGATGCTGAGAGAGAAAAAAAATTTAAGTCAACTATTTTTTATAGATTTTTGCGGTATTCAGATGTTTCAGGCTTGCATTAGTTATTTTGCTGAAATAGTTCTTAACTGGCATTTGTTATAATGTACATGTATATCTGAAGGGGGGAAATGTTTTCCTTTGTAATGTCTATCCAAAATTTTTAAGCTGATTCGTGGCGATCCACGTGTGGGCTATCCTTCTAGTGACCCTATAACTGATAATTTCCTTATCTTCCAAACCACAACCAAAAGCTTCTACAAATTTCAGTATGTGCTTTCTTGAAGAGCTAAAGAAGAAAGCTCGTTTGCTGAGAGTAACCCAGACTTCACACTGGAAGTGAGAATAAGGGTAATAAGCGCATCCACCAAACCTTTTCATTATGCCCAATTCTTTCCACTCTCAGTCTGCGTTTGAACTCAATTCCTCCGCTGATTATTAAGCTAATTGCCTGATTTGACCGTGTACGGTACCGAACAAGCCGACAGACAGACAGAAGTGTAATTGCTAGAAGTGCCAGTTTTTAAGCAGTTTTCCTTGTCGGTCCATTTCTACTAGAGCTTTTAGACTTTTTACCACTTGCTAGTGTTTCAGCTGCTGTGTAGCCGTGTTTAAGTCTTACTTTGGGGTGATTTTGGTGTGTTTTAGTTACTGTTTAACACCGGTTCTTGGTCTTGTAGAATACAGTCAAACCAAAACTGTTTTGAGCTTGCAACAGGCGAGAAATCAGTTGACCAACAAAAACCAAGCAAAAATAGTCCGAAACTGGTTTATACCAAAAGCTGTCCGTTATTGATGCAAAGCAAAGACGAAGATCTATGACTATTTAACTGTCGCTTTGCTTTGAAATGTCAAGCTGAGGTTGTCTTCATCCATGACAAGCTCTTATTAGCACAACAGTCTATAAAAGGTAAAGGTGTTACCAGAACCTATTCAATCGCTGAGGAGAGAGGTGTCACAGACTTCATTTTCTCCAGGGGCCAGCATATTGAGAGCGGCGCCCATCTCCTCTCCCTTGCTGCTTTACCTTTCCTGACCCTAAAGAGGGCAGGTACCCATTTACAGCTGGGTACAGCCTGTATTTTCCAATAAAGGGGACTAAAGTTCTCTCAAGATGACAGAATTTACAAAGCGGCATACATACGGGGACTGGATGTAAAAAAAAAAGCACATAAATGCTTATGCCATTATCCTCGATATAAAAAAAATTGTTTTAAATCAAGTCGTCATATGGTTATCTGCATGGCAAGGTATTTGAAAACAGCTATGCACGCATCTTTCTCATCCACAGCATACTTATAGTATCACGGTGATTTACAGGTATCATCACGAAGTCAGAGTACATATTTTGGATGGCGATCAGAGTGTTCAACTTAGAAACGCCTGACAACAACAACAACAACAACAACAACAACAACAACAACAACAGCAAAACAAAAAAACAACAACAACGGACACTTAATCCAAACTAGAACTACCAAGCTTTTGATTAATCTACACAGCTGCATCGCAGGAACAAGAACAGATCTTCTTGGTGATGCAACGCACCCCCAATTTTCCAGAAAAGACGCTCAGCTCAACACCAGTCAGTCAGTGTGTTCTCACAGAAACTGAGAGCGTCCTATCTAAGTCTGGCATCAAGGATACTTTACTACGCGCGTAAAGGCATGACCCACCTTCGCCCATGTGCGCCGATTCGCTATCAATCTGGCAACCTGAAGGAATTAAAGACAGGCATTCCCTCGCATCATCCACCCACACACTGCACCACCCTAAAGCACTCACAGACATCTCCCGATAAGCACGTAGCCCCTAGATACAATTTTGTATCTGCCTTCATTACTCTTAATCCACCCTTATTCCCCCCACTTCCAGTTGTGGGCTTAGAGAGTGACTAGTTTTTGCTAAGGAGTGGTAGTAGGGAGGAGGGGGAGTAGGGGAGATACTGTTGCAGTATTTTAAGTCAGTTTTACATCAAATGTTCTTTCTTGGTGGATCGGTGATCTTAGAGATAACGCACCTGCCTAGAAAGCGAAATGTCTGGGTTCGATCCCCGTTTGCGCCTGAAAAATCCCCCCCCACCCCCCACCCCCCTATCTACTAAACCGTGAGTGGTGGTCTGGCTGTGTGATAGTCTTTCGGATGAGACAATAAACAGATGGCCCGTGTGCAATGCAACGGGTATTTGGGCCTAACGATTGTAAAAGAGCCCACAGCAACAAGAGTATAGTCCCGGGCTAATTTCTTCAACAAAAAACCCACTGTGATAGGGAAACAAACATACATGCAGATAGGTAAAGGTAAAGGAGTCCCATAACCTATAAGGTCGTAGGGGAGCGAGGCGTCAGAGACCTCACTTCTCTAGGGCCAGCATATTGAGGGCGGCGCCCATATCCTCTCCCTCGCTGCTTTACCTTCCCTGACCCTAAAGAGGGCAGGTACCCATTTACAGCTGGGTGAACTGGGGGAACTGTACTGAAGCCAAGGCGCGCAAACGGTCACCCATCCAAGTGGTAACCACGCTCGACGCTGCTTAACTTGGCTGGGGGAAAGCGAGTGCTCCGACTACTGAGCTATCCCGTCCCCATCTGCAGATAGGACAATAAGAAAAAAAACTCATGGGTGACGCTCCTCTTGTGGCGACGCGTTCTCCCCAGGGAAGAGCAGCCCGAAGCATGGTCAGCTGTGTACTCAGATCCCATTGACACAAAGCAATGGTCAGTTGTGTGCAAAAGATCCTATTGAAACAAAGCAATGGTCAGTTGTGTGCAAAAGATCCTATTGAAACAAAGCAATGGTCAGTTGTGTGCAAAAGATCCTATTGAAACAAAGCAATGGTCAGTTGTGTGCAAAAGATCCTATTGAAACAAAGCAATGGTCAGTTGTGTGCAAAAGATCCTATTGAAACAAGAAAGGGCGTTGTGTGAAAAAGATCCTATTAAAACCCAAAGAAAATGGTCATTGTGTGCAAAAGACCCTTTTGAAACAAAGCAATGGAAATTGGTGCAAAAGATCCATTGAAACAAAGCAAGGGCATTTTGGTGGAAAAAGATCCTTTTGAAACAAAACAAGGGTCATTTGTGTGCAAAAGATCCTTTTGAAACAAAGCAATGGTCGTTTGTGCAAAAGATCCTATTGAAACAAAAATTCATTGTGTGCAAAAGATCCAATTGAAACAAAGCAATGGTCTTTTGTGTGCAAAAGATCCATTGAAACAAAGCAATGTCATTTGTGTGCCAAAGACCTTTGAAACAAAGAAAATGGTCAGTTGTTCCCAAAAGACCCTTTGAAACAAAGCAAGGTCATTTGTTGCTAAGACCCCCCATTCCCTGCCTTCAACACCAAGTTCTATGCCCTGCCAGGGTGGGGGACCTGTGTGTGTGCGTCGTGCGTGCGTGCTGCGGCACATTTGGACTTGATGGAACTTTTCTTTTGTTACTGGTTGACGACTGGTAAAAATGAGATGAGTGCAAGCCTTTGATTTGTCTCTGCAAGATATAGCCTATTAAATTCCATTTTTTATTATTATTATTACATTATTTTTTATTTTTTAAAAATTTTTTTCCCATTTAAACAAAAACCATTCACTGCGTGTAAAATCCCCCTTTTTTTTCCAACAAAGCATATCCCTGGTGCTAAGATCCCGCACACAAAGCAGGGCGGGGTGTGTGCAAAACCCCCATTTTTTTACAAAAGTAGGGTCAATTGTGTTTGGATCTCCTTTTCACACAAAGCATGGTAGTTAATTGTGTCCAAAGGGTCCTTTTTAACACAAAGCACAGTCGGGTTTTTCTAAGATCCCATTGACACACGCACAATTAATTTGTGCTAAGATCCCACTTCACAAAAAGTACGTCGGGTATTGCAATCCCATCTTTAACACAGCAGATCAGTATTGCTAAGATCCCATCGACCCAA
>CM054147.1:48554120-48584120 GCA_028751875.1 Rapana venosa
GGAAAGAATGTTTATGAGAGGTTAGGGGTGATGTACCTGGGGTGAGGCTTAATTGTACACATATACATACACACACCACCCTGGAATGGTGCCAACACTGAAGAGGTACCGGGGTGTAGGGTGCGGGGTGGGGTGGGGTGGAGGGAGAGAAGAGGGAGAGAAAGGGGGAGGTAGGGAAGGGGTAAAGGGAGGAGGTGTGTTTTCTTCTGAGAGGGAAGCTTGTTGCTGTTGTCAAGAGGTGGCAGAAGAGCGGAAGACACCTGTTGCAGCCAGCCACCTTGGCGCAGTGGTTAGCGCCTTGGGTTACGGACTGGAAGGTCGAGGGTTCGAATCCCATAAGATGTCATCCCATAAGCTATAAGGATTTTTCGGACTCAAGCCGGCTTCTACTCAGAGTGAGTGTGCTGGTGGGCACGTTGGAAAGATTGGGACCACATAGTCGAGCTTCATCCTCTTACACGGATGAGTGTTTGAGTGTTGCTGAAATTAGCTGACCAACACTGCAGGTGTCTGTATCTCTCGGGCCCGGTTGACGCCGGGATGTATTATGATAGTAAGCGTAGAGTACAACCCTGTCAAGTAGTCTCAAAGCACATACACTTCCATAGTAGCATCATCATTACATCATCCTCATTATTAATGATCATCATGCAATTAAAAAAAAATTTAATTGATTCTGTCGCCCCAGTTGTTCTGGTCTCATGGTGACCTCGGATTTGGTTTCCCGGACATTTCTGTGCCTGTGGTGAGTTTGTGTCAAAGCCTTTGAAGTTGGAGGTTCGCGGGGGGACGGTCGTTGGAGGGACGTTGTGGTGGTGGTCCCCCGAGGGGGGGCGACCCACTCAGTCTGGCTCCACAAAAAAATACTGTCGTTAGTAGGGAAGCTTAGTAGGTGGTGTTGTCCTGCGTATGTTAGCTCAGAACAGGCACCACTGAACACCACCAAAGTGACCCAGCAGCAGCGCTGGGCCCCTCTGGCTGGCAGCCCCGCAGTGGCCTGGTATTGATGGGCTTCCTGTGGACTTCTGACCCTAAAGGATGCAACATATCGAATCTGGGTTTTGGCTGGGCGGAGAGTTTGGGAAAATGAGCGGCGTGGGAACAGCGGGGGACAGGAACGTCACGAAGATGAGGCAGCACAAAAAGACACCTTTGGCAAAAAGTGTCTTCTTTTTATTAATTACCTGTCTGTGAGGTTTAAGTGGGGAATTTTGGGTTACAAAAATTATGTAAAAAGTTTGCTTGAGCGAGGAGAGAGAGAGAGAAGGAGAAGAGAGAGAGAGAGAAAGAAGGAGGAGGAGGAGAGAGAGAGAGGAGAGAAGGAAAAGAGAAGGGGGAGAGGAAGAGAAGAGAGAGGGAGTTCAAACTGCTTAACTATCAATTGCAGAGGACCGCGGAGAGTGGAGGAAGCTGGTTACAAAATCTTCAGTGGTGCCCCTACCGTCTACAGCACTACGGGATAGGTGAAGGTGAAGGAAGAAAAAAAAGAATGGGGAGGGAGGAAAGGGAATGAGGGAGGGGGGTGCAATATTGATCACACGACCACATCCAGCTAGGTGTTAGTGGAGTGACCTAAGAGTAAGGTTACCACTTTCTTACAATCAATAATTATTCTCAAAACTACCAGTCTGGATGGTGGCCTGTTGACAGCTAGCTTTTCCGTAAAATCGAAACTTGCTGTTTGGCTTCACTTTTTGATTGAGCGGCACTTAACTGACTATAGGCCACACAGTGCACAGGGTACTCTTTTTTTTTGGGGGGGGCGATCGTGTTTGCCCATTATTAAAAGGGCAGCCTCATATGCAATCGGTTCTTTTTGCCCACGCTTAAAAGGGTTACTTAATATGCTACCGTTTTTGACCACTCACTTATTTATTTTATTCTTTTGTTTCAAGGATAATGGAATAAGCAGTCATAAGTTTTTATTACATCCAGTCCCCCGTGTGTATGCGGTTTTGTCAATTTCGTCTGTTCCCACCAGCATACAATGGCCTAGTCTTCCAAACGAAAAATGCCGAATGAATTTAACGTGCGCGCATGATGTTCTGTTTAAAATAAAATCAAATTCTTTTATTTCGAGGATAATGAATAAGCATCCATGTGCTTTTTTAATCCCTCCCAAAGAGAGAGAGAGAGATAGAAGAAGAAAAAAGAGAGAGAAGAGATAGAAGGGAAGCAAAGAAGACAAAAAAACAGGCAGGCAGACAGACAGACCCGACAGACAGAGACAGACAAACAGACATGTAGTCAGAGCCTAGCAAAGTAGCCTACCATACCGGCACTAGATAAGTGGACAAATTGAAAGCAGGTTTGATCAAACTGGCAATTTTTGGAGCAGGTTAGTTAATGATTCAGGGTGTTTACACCACCAACCCACTGCAGACCCTTTCCCCTAACACCCTTTAAGTATCTGGGTAATTGCATCCAGAACCCAGGGTGTCATCTTTTTCACCCATCTTCTGCAGTGGTGATTTTGTACAACAACAAACAACAGCAGCAACAACAACAACAACAACAGCAGCAACAATAGCAACAACAACAACATGTTTGCAATGCTTTCAGATAGTACGTAGCTAAACGAAAAGCCACGCAGGCCTAACCGGAATAGCCTGGTGGTTAGAATGATGCGCATTGCGCTGGTGATCTGCTGACCCGGGTTCCAATCTCGTTCGAGAGGATTTTTCCTCTTGAGTTAACATCAGTGCTGACTCCACTACACCCCACACCCCCACCCCCATTCCCCCACCCCCAAAAAAGTCCATAGGATGAGACAATAAACTGAGGTCCGGTGTGCGACTGCACGCAGAATATCTTGCACACACGTTAAAACCCGTTCCGCTTTTTTTTTTTTATTCTTTTATATTGAGGATAATGGAATAAGCACTTATGTGCTTTTCTTACATTCAGTTCCCGTGTGTATACTTTTCGGAAGGGCAGGTCATTGTGTGCCGGTGGGAACGGATGACAATATTTACAAAACTGCATACACACAGGAACTAGATGTAAAAAAGAAAAAAATAAAGCACACGAGTTCTTATTCCATTATTCTCGAAACAAAAGAATAAAACGAAAATCTAATGCTCTTTAAAACTGCAAAAGTAGAAAGTAAAAGGCTAGGAAATTGTCGATATTGAATAAAATGTAAGTCTTGGTCTGCTGTATATTATAGTTTGCAATTTATTAGTTATTTTCTTGTTGTTATTATCTAATTCCAATACATTGTTCAAGACTGATATCACCCCACCGTGGGGATGCCGGGAGCTCTCTCAGTATAAACATCATCCCCACCTTTTGGAGATTCTGTGCTAGGAATGTACCCCCCCCCCTCTCTCTCTCTCTCTCTCTCTCTCTCATTATGTCTAAGTTTAGACTTGGTGTATCAGACATAAATGTTCATAACTTTAGATATATAGAACATAATGATGATGACCTCAGGTTGCTATGCCCATTGTGTAAGCAAACAGTGGAAGATGAAGTTCATTTTGTGCTGTGCTGTCCAGTGTTAGAAGATGTAAGACAGAATTATATTGCAGTAAAGTATAGTAGACAGCCTAATTTATTTAGATTCTGTCTACTCATGGCATCTAGTCACCCTGAGATTGCGCGCAGCCTTGCTTTATATTTGTGTAAAGCCTTTAGAATAAGAGATATTTTGGCTTCTTAAGTCATATTTTTTGTAACTGATTTTTATTGTGGTGGTTGTGGTTATACAATAACATTTTGGTTTTTTGTGTTTATTTATTTTTCTCACTAAAATACTAAGCAGTTTGGCAACCCCCCTCCATGTATGGGCCAATGATCTTTTTGTGAATAAATCTTTTGAGTTCGATGTCTCTCTCTGTCTCTCTCTGTCTCTCTCTGTCTCTCTGTCTCTCTCTCTCTCTCTCTCTCTCTGTCCTCTCTCTCTCTCACTCTCTCTCTCTCTCTCACTCTCTCTCTCTCTCTCTCTCTCTCTCTCTCTCTCTCTCTCTCTCTCTCTCTCTCTCTCTCTCCTCTTGTTTGTTTTTGGGTTTTTTTGGCCTTCTTAGTCCAGTCTCCTGCATGTTTCGAGCAAATCTAACAACTTATTTTTGCTTCAGATATCATAATTATTATGACATGTTGCATGTATTGTTTTATTCTGGCGATCAGGTGGTGCTATAGTAAACATTACGGTGGGCACAGGATGTCATTACTGCAGTATTATTTGTACATATTATGGCATTTTAAAAATGTTTTGTCTAGTATTTCCATTGCCTTGCCTTGCCTTGCCTTGCCTTACCCTGTTGTGTCTTTCCTTCTGTCCATAATCCATAAAATACGTGGACTGAGATATTAATGAGATAAGTCCTCTGTGCACCTCTTCCTCAACAGCCTACACATTATCTTGTACAGCCTTCGCCTATAAGTGTGTGTGTGTGTGTGTGTGTGTGTGTGTGGTGTGTGTGTGTGTGTGTGTGTGTGTGTGTGTGTGTGTGTGTGTGGGTGGTGTGTGTGTGTGTGGTGTGTGTGTGTGTGTGTGTGGTGTGTGTGTGTGTGTGTGTGTGTGTGTGTGTGTGTGTGTGTGTGTGTGTGTGTGTGTGGTGTGTGTGTGTGTGTGTGTGTGGTGTGTGTGTGTGTGTGTTGTGTGTGTGGTGTGTGTGTGTGTGTGTGTGTGTGGTGAGTGTGTGTGTGTTGTGTGTGTGTGTGTGTGTGTGTGTGTGTGTGTGTGTGTGCGCACGCGTATGTGGGGGGGAGGGGGGAGGGGGCACGCGTGCTTGAACTTTACGTTTAACCTGGCTTGAAACAAAATTTGTATTTTAATTTAATTTAATTTTTTTAACTTAATGTGTTGTTGCTGGGAGGATAGGGGGGGGGGGGCAGGGGCTTTAACTAGTTATTTAACTGAGCGACTAGCACAAAAGGTAACCATATGATTCTGACCAATATAAAGATGAGAATTTTTTTTAAAGAAAAATGTACGGACGCACGCATGCACGCACACACTCACGCACGCACCCACCCACCCACCCACACACACACACCATCAACATAAAATCCCTTAAGCTTAGGCATTATTCTCGCAACCGAACGTGTCCTATCACCCGAAACCAGTAACAGAAGTAGTCGCACATGTTTTTGTTCAGATCAAAGCAGACCAGTGGATTAATCAGAAAACGATTAACAACTTTGGCTGAAGCCACTGGTCTGAGAGAATTTTGGCCCCCCCAAAAAAGACGTAGTAGGCGTGTAATAGCGGTAATGGTTACTTCATGGTCCCTAAAAATCCCTAGTTCGAATAACTCCGCAGGGACTCTCATACAACCAAACCCAAAAGAAGGAGATAAGACATGTCCAGCAAGCATAATGTGATCTTTGGGAGGCAGGCAGAGCTAGGGTGGGGGGGGGGGGGGGGGGGGGGTGGGAGGGGTAGGGGGGGTCACTGTTGATTTCTGTAGGGCCGAGAGAGAGCTTTTCAGTTTGTCACTAGAGGCTGAGAGAATTATTGATATCAAAATAATATGTAAGTGGACAATAAAGGATGTATTTTGTATTTTTTATTTCGAGGATAATGGAATAAGCACTCGTGTGCGGTTTTTTTTAATCCAGTCCCCGTGTGTATGCAGTTTTGTCAATTTCGTCATACGTTCCTACCGGCACACAATGGCCTACTCTTCCAAAAAGCGGAACGGGTTTTAACGCGTGCGCAAATTATTCTGCGTGCGTTTGCACACGGGGCCTCGGTTTATAGTTTCATCCGAAGGACTTTTGGGGAGAGTGGAGTCGGCACTGATGTTAACTCCAGAGGGAAAAAAACCTCTTGAACGGGAATCGAACCCAGGGTAGCAGATCACGAATACATCACTCTAACCACCAATCTTGTTTTAATGAGCTACCCTGAAGTCGGAATGTGTCGGCTGATGCCAGCGGGCAGACCTCCTTGCAGAGTTACAAACACAGATGAAGACCAGATACTACGCATTCCACCCAGGGGGGACGGGATAGCCTAGTGGTTAGAACATTGCGCTGGCAATCTGACGACCCGGGTTCGATTCCCGTTCAAAGGGGATATTTTCCCCTGGAGTTAACATCAGTGCAGACTCCACTCTCCCAAAAAGTCCTTCGGATGAGACTATAAACCGAGGTCCCATGTGCGAACGCTCGCAGAACATCTTGCGCATACGTTAAATCCTGTTCCGCTTTTCGTAAGAGTAGGCCACTGTGTGCCGGTGGGAACAGATGACAGAATTGACAAAACCGCATACACACGGGGACTGGATGTAAAAAAAGCACATGAGTGCTTATTCCATAATCCTCGATATAAAACACAAAGAAAGAAAGAAATAGAGTATGGCCATTACATTTTGAAGACTAGAGAATACATACTGATTGATAGATCAGTCATTAATTCACACTGCTACGAGGTTCATTGTAGGCAAGCTGCTCATTCGGGTTCCACACCACTGTTAGCTTTTGCCACTTTTCATTCTGTTTTCCTATAATACTCTTGCATTCATGTAACCGCACGTAGGGCTTACTAAGTAAGGCATCCACAGAAATCAAAACCACTTTTTTTTTTTAAAAGACTAGCTTCTGACTCAAAATTCATGTGATTTTGCACAAATTTGGTAGGTTTTAATATATATATATATAATGTTCACAAAACATGTACCCCCTCAGTCCTTTGTTATCTGCTAGCTTCCTAACCCAATAATAATAATAATAATAATAATGTATGGAATTTATATAGTGCTGAATCTTGCAGGGGTCAACACTGTAGGAACTCAAGCAATCCTCATCTGATGATCATTTCCGACTTTATCATGAATACCTGGTATTGCTCAATGTCCTCAATCCCAAAAACCAAGTACACAGCGCATTTTTTTTCATACTTTACAAAAATCTGTGAAAATCACCTACAATATTTCTCTGACTAGCACTATGCTTATAGCCCACAAGCTAATACAGGAGTGTAACCTATCTATGCACCAAATTGCAAAGTCGAAAAAAAAACCAGGAAGCAGAGGGAGATAACCGCTGCACTATATGACCTATAGTCACTAGGCTAACTCTCACTCACTCATCCCTTGGTTGGGACAACCGTTGGGGTACCCGCATGGACGCTGCAAGTGGACCGCCAAATGGTTCTGTCCTGGGCTGTTTTCAGGAGGCTTGGTACAGTGAGGCCGGTCCACTCCTTGATGTTGGATATCCAGCTTTTGCGTGGTCGTCCCTGCCTCCTTGCTCCTTCCACCATTCCCTGCAGGACTGTCTTTGACAGGCTGTTATGCCTTGTTGTGTGGCCAAACCACTTCAGTTTCCTCCGTTTGACTGTATCTAGCAATGGTTCTTGTTTGCCAGCCAGTGCCTCGATCTGCTGCCAGACGTAGTCATTGGGTTTTGCGGTCTCTGTAGGTGATGTTCAGGATCCGCCTGAGGCACTTCATCTCAAAGGCTTGAATCGACGTTCTAAATCGGCAGTAATGTCCATGCTTCACAGTGTTACAAGGCCCAAAGGATTGACGAGTGCCTGTAGAGTCTGGACCTTTGTGGGTTCGATTTGGGGTTTTTTCCCACTTTCGCCAGCTTAGTCGGGGGGAGGTGCCACAGCAATCATTTTTCCCGGGTGGTGAGACCCGAGTTCTTCTTCCTCGGCCCATAATCAATAGTCTCGAACGAAATTGCAGACGGGCCTTTCCTCCTTTTGTGATTGGGTCTTAAACCCAAGGGGGGCCTCCTGCAGATTTTCCCAGGAACACTTGAAAAGAACGGGGATAGGGGGCAGCCTTGCGAACTCCAACTGAAGCCCGGGAAAAAACTCCCCTTTTTTCTCCCCCTTTGGACTGCACTGTGGGAGCTGTCATACACCCGGGTACTTGAATCAGGCCCTCTCGAAGCATAGTATTCATGACTTGCCAAAACTTCTTGCCACCTCATCGAAGGCCTTCTTAAAAAAATGAGTTGTTGTAGAAGAGCTGATTTTGGAGACTTCCATGACATCTGAGTTAAGATCTTTCGACAGTCTTGGGCCCCTGGCTAATCCTGCCTTTTCTCTGAAATTTCTTCTCTTGGGGTTTTCATCTGTTCAAGGAAATTCGAGCATAACTTGTTTGGGGATGGCTTATCAACGATTTTCTGTTTTTGGCATTTTCTCAGGTCTCCTTTCTTTGAAGGGGAAACTATGATGGATTGGGTCCACGTTCAAAAAAAACCTTTTCGGGTCCAATGCGTTGGCAATGAGTTAATGTTTGACATCTCTGGGCCCCCGTTCTTGATACTCACCCGGGGGATGTTTCAACCCGGGACTTGGGCCCCCTTTCAGGATCTACTGCTTCTTCTCCCTCTTCCTCCAGCCCCTGTTGCTTTCAGGATCGATGGTCTGGGATCTTGCCGTGAAGTTTGTTGGGGTTTCACCTTTCAGCTTGTATTTGTACGGTCTCTGAATACTCGTCCATTCTCATGATAGTGGCGCCCTGAAGGACGACCCTTTTTGTTTCAATAACGGGTCTTGGCGCGGGGACTTGGCTAGTATCTGAGGGTCGGGACCCTCTTGCTGCCCTTTCGCCATTCCCTTTCTCAACCTTGGAGCATTTTTTTCTGACACCATTTCCCAGGGCCTCACACTTTTTCTTGATTGCCTTTGACTGTTCTTACTCTTGGGCCTTTTCGGGTTTTTGTTCTTCAGGGGCTTTAGCTCCCCGGGGGCGCACGGGTCCGGTACTTTTGGGAAACCCCCGGGTTGGGTTTCTTTTTCCCCTTTCCAAGGACCCAGCCTCCCTAAATGGTCTTGCGAAGGCCAGGGTTTTGTTATGCATTTTGGGGGAAACAATCGAAAAAGCCCCCAAATCTCCTTTAAAGATTTCAGCGCCCGGGGGGTTCCTTCAGCTTCCATTTTGAACCGAAACGGGGATTTCTCTCGGGTTCTTTCTTCATTTGACTTTAGGTCATGGACCAGTCGGGTCACTACCAATTCGGGCCGGGAAAAACTTTTTCGGGCTTTTTGACTCGACAAAAAATTTTTTTGGGGGCCAAAGGTATTTAATTTTTTATGGTCTTTCCCTTTGGGTTTTGTGAGTGTTTTCCGATTTTGGGGGAAATTGTTGGCACATAAAGTTGTGGCCCCGGTTGCTTTTTCCAAATCAGTCATCTTATTTTCGCCCACCAAAAGGCTTTTTTGGGTTTGGGGTCTAAGCTCAGCCCCGATTTTTCATCCAGTCCCCCCGGTCAAAAAAAGCCCCTTTTTGGGGGTTTTGTTTGGGGCGCCCCCAAATCTTCGTATAACCCCCGATGCCACTGTAGTCTATTTGGGTGCAAATTTAGGGGGGGTTTTGGGGGTTTTTGCCCAACCATGGGATCCCCCTCAAAAATTGGGGTTCGCAAATACCGAGTCCCCGTTGAAAAAATCCCCCTCCGTGTTGGGGGAGTCGTCGCCCAACCATTTTGGATCCCCTCGGTTTTTGCTTCGCCGAATCCGCCCCAACGGACTTCGGCCAGCCCCAGTAAGGCCCCTTCGACTCAAAGTTCGTGGTTAGCTCTTGGATTCCCACAGCTAAAAGGTACATGCCCAGACCAATGAGGTTTTTTCAGCCGAGAAAAGTGTTGTTTGCGTCCATCGCTTTTTTTCCACCTCCATCCGGGACGCCCAAGGAAGGCCTTTTGTTGGTATTCCGGGCCTCAACCGATCCGGCAGTCTTTCCTTCAGTTTTTCCATGGGAATTTTTCTTGGCGTGGATTGCTTGGGGGCCCCCTCCCTCCAAGCGCTATTTCCCATACCTGGGTTTTTTGGGTCGGGTTATCCCCCCACTGAACGGGTAGTACGGGGGTTACAGGACCGTAAAAGGGGAACACCTTGACCGCCTCAGGCAAAGTGCTCCCAAATCAAAAGTAAACCCAAACACGCGTTTTTACGAGACAGCGAAAACGGGCCACCATCCGCCGGCATTTTGGGAAAAATTGTAAGAAACTGGAAACCTTGCCCTAGGCTTTGTAAGAAGCCAGCGAAAATAGGGATAAACAATAGAATTCTTCTCTACCTCCCCCTTTTTTTTTTTGTTTTTTGGTTGTTTTTTGTTTTTTTGTTTTTTTTAGGGGAAAATTAATAATAAGGATACAATTTGAACCCTCCTCTCCCCCTCCTCCTCTCTCCTCTCCCTCCCGTTCTCCCCTCCCCCCCCCCCCTCTCCCCTTTTTGTCTGCTGACTTAAGTTTTATTGAGTGCCCATTCAATATCTTTTGTTATTTTAAACAAGTAATGTTCATTGATAATGTAAGTACTTTAGACTTTTTAAGTTGGTTGTTTTTATTTTTCGGTTTTGTTGTTTTCGTTGTTGTTGTTTTTTGTTTTTCCTTATTTTTTTTTTTCTTCTTTTTTGGGTTTTGGTTTTTTTTCTCTTTTGTTTGTTTTTTTTTTGAGGGGGGGTTTTTTTTGGGGGGGGAGGGGGGTTTTTAGGGTTTTTTTTTTTATTGTTTTTTTTTTATTGGGGGGGAGGGTTTTTGGGGGGGGGGGTTTTTTTGGAAAAATTACCCCTTGTTTTTCGGGAAACTGAAATTTGGGGGTTATTATTAAGAGTATCCTACCGCGGGGACGGAGTAATAAAGCCAGGAGCACAAGTTTTGTCTTTGCAATTTTGTCTTTGCTATCCCTCCCCTCTCTCTCTCTCTCTCTCCCCTTTCCCCCCCTCCCCTCCTCTCCCTCCCCTCCTCTCTTTCCTTCGGATAGACAAAAACCAGGCCCCGTGTACAAACGCACGCAAACACGCCACCGAAAAACCCCTTTCTTTTTTCGAAAGTGGCCCAGGGTAAAGTAGCAAGAGGGGAACGAAAAAAAAAAATTTACAAAACGCATACACAAAGGGACTGGATGTAAAAAATCTTTGAATGCTTATTCCATATCCCAAAATAAAAAATGAAAATAAAAAAAAATTTGAAAGTAAATAAAAATATCTCTCTCCTGCTCTCTTTCGTTCTGTCCTCTTTCCCTCTCTTTTCTTCTCCTCTCTCTCCTCTCTCTCCCTCTCCCTCTCTCTCTCTCTCTCTCTCTTGTTTTCAATTTTTTATTTCTCTTTTTTTTTATTTTTAAATTGTTTTGGGTTTTTTTTCTTTTTTTTCCCTTCCGGGGTTTCGTCTGTCCGAATCTCCCCCAAAGGGGTTTGTTGTTGTTGTTGTTTTTCAACGGCTGTAAATATCAAAAAAGACAAAAGGGGAAAAAGAGAGAGACAGAGACGAAGACAGACAGACGAGGCAGACAACAAAGAAAGACAAACAGAGACAGACAAAAACAGAACAGACAACAGACGCCAAACAGATAACAGACAGACAGAGAAGACAAAACAGACAACACAATAAATTTTAAAGCAAAGAGAGAAAAAAGAAGAGAGACAACAGACAGACGACAGCCCAACAGACAGACAGAAAACAGAGAAAACACGAGAGGAGAGAAAAAAAAAGGGGGGGGGAAAGAATGAATGAATGAAAAATGAAGAATGAAGAATAATGAACATGAATAAAATGAATAATCTTTATTTTTAAAGGGGTAACGGGATAACAGCGCAACTTTTTCATCCGGGCCCTGCCCTGATTGGGGACAAAGAGAGAGAAAAAGACAATGACAATGAACAAATTTTTTTATTCGTGATAAGAATAAGACATTTTGGTTTTTTTTAATCCAGTCCCCCCGTTGGGGATACATCTTAATAAAATAACCCAAAACTTTTACGTCTCAAAATAAAAAAAAGGGGGAAAAAACCCTTTTTCAAAACAGTCCCCCCCCCCCCAACAACCCCCCCCCCCCCCAAAAGCAAGCAAATAAAAAAAATCCAAAAAATACCCCCCCCCCACCCCCACCCCCAAAAAAAAACCCCAACCCAAAACAACAAACAAAAAGAGAAGGAAAAAGAAAAACCAACAAAAGATGAAAAAAAGAGAAAAACAGACAAACAACAAAAACAAAACAAGAACAACAACAAAGCCAAGAAAAATAACACAACCAACTTAATAATCATAAAAAACACTACACATTGCAAATGGTACATATTGTTACACAAAATTTAAAGATATTGAAATAGGGCACTCATTAAAACTTAAGTACAGGGCAAGCCAAAAAAGTATTGAAAAATAAAAATAAATCCTTCACGGGATATACATAAGCAAGACGATAAAAGGGAAAAAGAGAGACAGAAGACAGAGTGTGTGGTGTGTGAGGAGAGAGAGAGAAAAAAGAGAGAAGAGAAAAAGGAGAAAAGGAAGAGAAGAGAGAGAGAGAGAGGAGAGAGACAGGCAACAGACAAAAACAAAACAGAACCAGAAACACAGAAACAGAAAGAGACAACAAAAAGGGAAAAGAAAAACAAAAAAATCCCAGACAACAAGAAACTGCCCCGTGTCTGCTACCAGGCGCCAAGTAAAACTAAAAGCACTTTTTCCGAATTTCCGTCTAAACCCTGAAAAATGATTACCCTTTTTCCTATAGGGTTGGGCCTCTTTCCGGGACCTTTTTCAGACCGGCCCTTTCACTGTGTATAACAATTAAAAACAATTGGCGACGTGCGCGCGCGGCCGCCAACCCCTCCCCTCTCTCTCCTCTCTCTCTCTCTCACTGCTTCTGTCTCTCTCTCTCTCCCCTCTCTCTCCGCGCCCCTCCCTCCCTGCCTCCTCCTTTCCCCCTCTCTCTCTCCAACACACACCCCCTCCCCTCCTCTTCTCTCCTCTCCTCCCTCCCTCGCCCCACCCCACACACACAAAACCTCCCCCCCTCTCCCTCCCTTTTTCTTTCCTTTGTTTTTTTTGGGTTTTGGGGGGGGTTTTTTTGTTTTTTGTTTTTTTTTTTGGGGGTTTGGGTTTTTCTTGTATTTGTTTTTGGGGGGGGGGGGGGGGGTTGGGGGGGGGTTTGGGGGGGGGGCTTTTTTTAAAAAGGTTTTTCCCCCCCTTTGTTTCTACTGTGAACGTTTAAGTTTGGGGGTTTTATTAAAGATGACCCACGGGGGGGGACTGGTTAAAAAGCACATGAGTGCTTTTCATTACCTCGAATAAAAAAATTTTCAATTTTATTGTCATTGTCTCTCTCCCCTCACAACACACAACACACACACACACACACACACACACACACACACCACACCCACACACCACACAACACACACAGCAAAAAGTTATTTGCACAAAGTGGGAAAAATCCTCACTAAACAAACTGGCAACCCCCCCCCCCCCCCCCCCCCCCCCCTATCCCCACCCCCCAATAAAGAAAACAGCACAGCACATATACAGACGAAATTGGTATGAGGAAAGGGGCGGAGAGTGGCTGTAACCCCTTTTTTAAAATCGTATAAACGCTGCGAGTTTTCACAATTTCAACTTTTGACAGCGTATATGCGTCTTGGTTCTTTTTAGTCCAAAAGGCCTACGACTAGGGCCTCAAAGCGCCCCTCCCCCTTCTCCGTCTCGGGCAAGGGTCGGGCCTTTTCCCCCTTCGGGCTGGAGTCCTCACCCACTATTCAGGCTTCTCTCCAGTCGTTTGGGCCCCTCTTTCCCTTTTCCCCCCGGGGGTTTCCACTCGAGCGCTGTCGGGATGTGCAAGGCCCTTTCCGTAGGGTGGGGCCCGACCCAACGCCACTTTCGCCGCCACGACATCCAAGCGGGCTTCGTTTTGGCACCTATAAATTGACTGAATTTGGGAGGGGGTTTTAAAGCCTTACAAACACCTAAAAAAACACTTTTGCGTATGGAGGAGGGGGGATGTCATCGCGGGCAATATTGTCAGAAATGAAAAACGAATGACTAGGTTTCCGACCTTTTTTTGTTACTAAAGTAGAACGGGAAAGAATGGGATATATAGTGAAAAATTTTTTTGTCTTGACTTTTATGTTATTTTTTTAATCAAAACATTCTTTACTAAGTATGTGGGTTGTGTACGCTGCGCCACGCGCCAGGTGTGTATGTATGATACGTGTGTTCGTGTGTATTATATGGTGTAATTTATATTTTCCAATTATTTTTTTACGTTTTTCCCCTTTTACGGTTAAATTCGAAATGTTGAATAAGAGTATTTTCATTAAAAACATTAAGAAATTTTTTTCTTAATAGATGCTTCAGAAAAAAAAAACAAATAAATTTCTTATTCAATGACCGCTAGAAATAAAAATTTGACTTACAAAACCTGACATTTATACACCTTTCTCGCAACATCCCCCTTTTTTTCACCCACTCAGCGGGTACGGTGCAGCCGCCCACACCAAAAAAAAGACATGATCCTCCTTCCCATTTTTTCGGGTCTCTGCGGGGCCCTGCATCTACTTCCCAGGATTTTTTTGCCACAACCCTGGCGAGGGTGCCCGTAAAAGCGGGGGGTCTGTCGTTTTTTTTCTTTTTGCTTGGGCCTTTGCTTGAAAACAGTCTTTTTAAGGGCCGTATCTTGGTTTTCGTTAGGGGAGGCTACAATTTCTTCTTTTTATTTCTTTTAGTAACTTTAAAAGGGGCCTTTTTTTCTGCCTTCTTCCTTTTCGTGCCCCGTCGCTGCCTACGCCGCTATTCCAATCTCCCGCCAAGGGGGGGGGGGGGATACCCAAATTTGTTATGCTCATCCTCAGGGCGGAATCCCAGGACCCACACTACCCCCGTGGGCCTCCACAAAGGGGCCCGCACTGCGCGGGTCTTTTTGGGTGGTGTTCAAAAAATTGAATTCCTCTTTACGCTAAAAAAAAACAAACCCCAGTTTCTGGCCGTTCAAAATTTTTAATTTTTAAAAAGACCCACGAAGTGAAAGAGAAAGCGAAAAAACCCACCCCAAAACAGCAAAAAACCATTCTTGCTAACGTCTCTTCATGCTGTTTTGAGTACTTCAGAAAAGGAAACCGAGAAACCCTAAAAGGGAAAAACAAGGGAACTTTTTTTAAAAACTCGGCCACTTCTATTTCCCTGTCACCATTTTTCTTTTTCTTTCATATTGTCGAACCCAATTAAAAATTTTTGCATCATTGCCACTTTTTTTTTAAAAGGTTAAAAAAAAAAAGAAAAAAAAAAAAAACCATGATTGGTCAGAGCTCAAGAGCCTGCCCATTCCTCTTTTTGGCTTTTTCATATTCCAGTTCAACTTCTATCTCCGTCAATTCGCCGTCTTTTTTTTTCTTCTGAAGTCTCGCTCTCCTCTCTCTCTCTCTCTCTCTCCCTCCTCTCTCCTCTCTCTCCTCTCTCCCCCTCGTTTTCCCCTTCTCCCCCCCTCTCCCTCCTTTTCCCCTCTCTCCTCT
Organism: Rapana venosa; assembly: GCA_028751875.1. Classification (NCBI taxonomy): domain Eukaryota; kingdom Metazoa; phylum Mollusca; class Gastropoda; order Neogastropoda; family Muricidae; genus Rapana; species Rapana venosa. The sequence continues at coordinate 48,569,318 of CM054147.1, forward strand.
CCCTCCCTCTTTTCTCTCCTCCCCCACCCTCTCTCCTCTCTCTCTCACCTTTTCTCCCACGCCCTCCTTCTCTCTTTCTCTCTCACCGACGCCTCCTCTTCTTCCCCTCCTCCTCTCTCTCTCCTTGTTCTCTGCCCCTTCTCTGTCTCTGTCCTCCCAAATTTAAGCAATGAAACATACGTCAGAAACAAATTTTTCCAAACCTGACAAATACAGAAAGCAAATATCGGCATCAGCGCTGAAATAGACATGAAATTCGCAGACAATTAACGCAAAAACAATAAAAAAAAACAAAAACAAAGCAAAGTCAGCACTAATTTATCTTTATGTGATAAAAATAAAAGAAAAAAAAAAAATTATTTTCAGAAAATTTTTAAGGGGTTTTGTTTTTAAAACCAAAAATTTAAATAGAGGGCACAAATTTTGACGCATTTCATTTGATTTTTTGATTTTTCATTCTTTAAATTTCCCCCTTTTTCATCTCTAATTAATGTCCCTGCCTTTGACACCAAATCCCCACACCCGACAAAAGATAACTTTTATGTGCTGCGTCGTGCGTGGCGCGCCGCGCGCGTTTTGTGGTGGGTGGGGTGGTGTGTGCGCGCGCGCGCGGCTGTGCTTGGTGCGGCGTGGTTTTTACTTTTTAAATTTTTTAAAACAAACAGTTTTTTTGGGTTTGCATGTGTAAGAATGTATAGTTTTTACAAGATATACGCATAAAATTTCATCACACAGTTTTTTTTTTAACTGTTTAACCAATAGAAATTTATTTAACAAAAACGACTGATCGTTCATTTTCACTCAATTTAAATTTTTTTTATGATCGGGGGCATTTCATTCACCCCTTTTTTTTTTTGCTGTTTTCAGAAAAAAGATTTTTTTTTCTTGTTCTTCGCAAGGGCTAATTTTAAACCAATGCGAACTTGAAAAACCGGGTTTTTGCCCCCAGAAGTAGCCGCACCCTTTTTCTGGATACATAATTCTTTTATCCCTTTATTAACAACCAAGGGCCAGTTTCTCTGACAGTCTCTTTTTAAGTGTTAAAAGCTTTTTGTTTTAGAGTCTGGTCTGCCCCTTTTTCTCTTATTGTTGGGGCACTGGCTCTGCCGTCTCGGACCTTGTGTCGGTATCGGTTTCAGCTCGGGGGGGGGGGGGGGGTTTTAAAGCCTAGGGTTAACCTCCTGATCGGGGGCCCTGATCGGCCACCACCGAGGGACCCTTCGACGGGGGGCTTTTTTTCTCCCCCCTGGATTTTGGCAGTCCAACCCACTTTCTCGAAAGAGTTTTCTAATTTTGTACTTTTCTGTCTTATCCCAGTTTGCCTCAACGCATGTCTGCTTCTCGGGTTTTGTGTTTTTTCTAAAGATGTGTTCTATGTCTGTCTTTTTGATTCTGTTTCTGTCTTGATTTTGCTATGTTTGTCTCTCGGATTTTTTCTGCTCCGATTTTATTCATGTCTGTCTCTTTTACCTGCTTCTGTTTTTTGATTCTGTACTTGTCTTCCCGGATTTTATGTCCTCTCTATTCTGTTCATGTCTGTCTCTCGGGTTTTTGTCGTCCGATTTCTGTTCTATGTCGTCCTTGACCGCTCTGTTTTTGACTGTTCTATATCGCTCCGGGTTCTTTGCTGCTCGATTCGTTCTATGTCTGTCTCTCGATCCCCGTCTCTGATTCTTTTCTAGCCGTCCTTTCCGGATTTGTTTTTTTTTCTGAATCTTTCTATTTTTTCTTTCTGATTTTGTTTTTGTCCGATCTTTCTATGCTATCCTCGGATTCGTTTTTGACCCGACTTTTTTTAGCTGTCTCGACATTTATGTCTCTATTTTGTTCATTCTGTCTCCGGGTCGCGCCGGATTCGTTCAGCGTCCCGGATTCGTGCTGTCTCTGATTGTTTATTTCTGTCTCCGGATTTTGTGGCTTCTCCGGGTTTTTAAGTCTGCTCCGGATTCTGGTTTGGGCCGATGTTTCTAGGTTTTTCTCTCGATCGGGCGTCCGAATTTTGTTTTCATGTCTGCGATTTTTGTTTTTATCTCGATCTTTTTTGGGCTGTCTTTTTGGGCTGTTTCGCCTGATTCGTTACACTGTCCTTTGATTTTTCTGCCTCGATTTTGTCGTTTGACTCTCTGACCTTTCCTGTCTCCGATTCTTTTTTGCCTGTCTGCTGATTCCCCTGCTCTGTTCGTTTTGTGGTTTTTTCTCACGCTCCCGTTCTCTGATTCGTTCAGTCGTCCGACTGCTTCCTCGACTGTTTTTGTCTGCTTTTTCCGATTTCTTTTGCTCTGATTTTTGTTATAGCTGTCCTCGGTTCTGTTTTCGTCCTGATTTTTTCCAATGCGCCAGGGTCTTTTCTGGCCCCTGATTTTTGTTCTATCGTCCTCTGGTTCGTTTTCTGGGGCCCGTTCGTCTGGGCTGTCCTTGACGCTTACGTCTCTGATTTTGTTTGGGGGGTTTTTTTTTCCTGTTCTGTACCCCTATCCCTGCTTTCTGTCATGCTCGTCTGCTGTCGTTTTTGCATCACTCTGCTGTGTGGTGTGAATAAAAGGCGGGCTTTTTTTTTTATTTTGCATGATTTGCTGGGTTTTCCCTTTTTTCTTCTGCCTGTCAGTTTTATTTTTTTTTTTTGTTTGGGTTTTTTTTGTTTTGGTTGGTTTGGTTTTGGTTTTTTTTTTTAAGCATTTTTGGAGTTTTTGCCTTTCGTTCTCTGGATCATGATTTTCCCTGGGCTTTCGGGTGTTATTCTCCAGGTTAGGGCGTTTTCTGTATTATTTTGTTTAATTTTATTTTATTTTATTTTTCTTATTTTTTTCGAGGATAATGGGAAAAAGCCTTTTTTGGGTTTTTTACACCAAACCCCCCGTGTAAGCAGTTTTGTAAAAATTTTCACTGTTTCCCACCGGCACACAATTTCCACCCTTACGACAAGCGGGAACAGGAGTTAAAGTTGCGCAAGATTTCTTTTCCTCGTTCGCACACGGAACCTCGGGTAAGTCTCATCCGAAGGGCTTTGGGGGGAGTGGATCTGCACTGAAGTTTAACTTTCCCAAAGGGAAAAATTTTCCCCGAACGGGAACGAACCCGGGGTTGCAGATTTCGAGCGCAATGTCAAACCACTGGGTATCCCCTTCTGTGTGTGTGTTGGTCGTCTGTGTCTGTACTGTCTGCGACTGTTTGTTCTTCTTTGTCGTCTGCCTGGGAGCCCGTCTTGTCTTGTCTTTTTGCCTTCCTTGTATGTACGTATGTCGTCTCGTGTCTTTTGTCTTCTAGTCTGCCTGCCCGTATGTATCCGTCTTTTCCTTGTCTGTTTTCCTGTTCTTGTATGTACGATGTCTGTCTCTGTGCTTTTGTCTGTCTAGTTGGGCTGCCCTTTTGTGGGCCTTTTTCTCGCTGTCCACGCTCTCTGTCTGTATTCTGTCTCTGTGTCTGTCTGTCTTCGGTCTAACTCTATCGAGCATCCTGCTCGTCTGTGTTTCGCCGTCTGTAGCTGATTTTCTCTCTATTATGTCGCCCGAGTACCCTGTCTCGTCTGTAATCTCTCTTTTTTTTTTTCGTGCTCCTGTCTCTGTTTTTGGCCTTCTGTCTGCCCTCTCTCCCTCTCCTCCCTCACCTTTCTCTTTTTCTTCCCGTCGTTCTGGGTGCTGTCTGTCTATCTCTTTCCCTCTCTCTCTCTTCCCACCCCCCCCCCACCCCCCCTTTCCCCTCCTTTTCTTCTCCTCCTGCCTTTTTTCCTTCCTGCCTTCCTTTCCCTTTTTTTCTTCTTTCTTCCTCTTTCACTTTTTATTTAAAACCTTCCTTCATTAGCAGGATAAAATTTAAAGGGAAGGGTTTGAGGTCGAGGGCGGGGCAGAAAATAATACCATACCCATAAATATTCCCCTGCCATCACCAATCGTGACTCTGGTGCCACGCTTTGACAACACAATGGGTTTTTATGTGTTTGTTTTTTTTTCTTATTATTTTTTTTTTCTGTCTTTTTTTTGTTTTCTTTCTATTTTGTTTTTTTTTGTTTTTTTTTGTCTCTGTTTGAGGTTTGGTATCTAGGCATCTGATGTTAGCTGTTTTGCTGATGCAATCACTTCACGTTTGTTTTTTTTTTTAAAAATTTTTATATCGAGATAAAGGAATAACACTTTTGCTTTTTTTCATCCCCACCGTTTTATGCGTTTTTTTTCAAATTCTGTCTCGTTCCCCCCGTCAACAAAAGCCTACCTTACGAAAAACGGAACAGGAATTAACTGTGCGCAAGATGTCTGCGTGCGTTCGCACCGGGGTCTCGGTTTAAATGCAGTGTGTATGCGCTTTGACTGTTTTTTACAAGATCACGCATAGAAAAATTTTAAACAGTAAAATAAGTATAGTGTAGTATATAGGTAAGAGATAATAGTAGTAGTAAAGTAGATAGTAATAGTAGTAGTATATAGTAGTAGTAAGTAGTAGTAGTAGTAGGTCGTAGCGTAGTAGTAGTAGTATAGTAGTAGTAGTAGTAGTATAGAGTAGTATTTCAAATATACTACACTACTACACTACTACTTCTACACTACACTATTATTTTTACTGCTGCTGCTGCTCTGCTCTGCGCGCGCCGCTTGCTCTGGGTGCGCTGCTGCCGCGCTGCTGTGATATGATGAAAAAATGTGGTGGTGGGGGGGTGGTGTGGTGGTGGTGGGTGGGGGGTGGGGTGGGGGGTTTGGGGATGATGTGGTGATGGGAGATGAAATTTTTAGATGATGATGATTTATTTTGTTTTTATTTTTACTCATTTTATTGTTTGTTATTAATTTTTTAAGTTTTTATTGGTGTGGGGGTGTCGTTTTGATGATGGACCATCATCATCACATCATCATCATCATCACTCACATTATGTGCACACAAAGGGGCACTATACTAAAATCAAACCCCAACCCTAAATTTTACCACAAAAACGCACTTTACTACCCACCCACCCTCACCCCACCCAATCCCTCACCCACCCCACCCACCCCCAACCCCAACCCTCACCCCACTACCCCCCCAATGTTCTGCCCGAGGTAGCACCCAGTCCATTATTCATATATGATATTATTATTAGTTGTTTTTTTATCTCCATCATCCCTTTCGTGCTGTGTGGGTTTGTGTGGGCAGGAGGGGGGGGGGGTGGGGGAAAAAAAGTGGGGAGTGTTTGTGGGAGGGGGGAGTAGGGGGGTGTGTGTGTGTGGTTTTGTGTGGTTTGTTTCTGTGTGGTGTTTGTTTGTGCGGTGTAGTGTGGTTGTAAGGAATGTGTGTTGTGGTGTGTGTGTGTGTGGTGTGGTGTATGTCGTTTTTGTGTTCCTCTTGTGGGTATGATCCAATTTTTTTTTACGCTCTTTACAAATGCGGTTATTAACAAAAGAAAAGGGGAGTGGGGCCGCATCCGTCGGGGGGTGGGGGCACCATAAGTGAAAACGGTGAGTGAGTAAGTGAAAAATGAAATGACTGACCACCATAAAAAACCACACAATAGTAACTAATAAAGCAACAATGTATTAAAAAACAATGTGTGTGTGTGTGTGTTTTGTGTCTGTGCCTTTCTGTGTCTCTTAACTGTGTCTCTGTCGAGTGCTGTGTATCTCGGTTATGGTGTAGGCCTATCAAATCACGCATTTCATTGTTGGGGATGTGTGTGGTGTTTCGCGCGCGCGCGTACTGGGTGTGCGTGTGGGGGGTGTGTGTACACAACAGGAGCACATTAAAACAAAAAAATTTTACTGTAAATCACAAAAACCCATCTTTTTTTGCACTAAGTAACTGCACTTCACTTACCCACCCACCCTCACTCCCCCACCCCAATCCCCCCACCCCACCCCCCCACCCCCCAACCCTAAAACCCACTACCCCACCCAATGTTTCCAAGGGTAGGCCCAGTACCATCATTTGTAGGTACCAAAAAAATACAGCGCCCTTTCTCCCAGGCAGCGTGGGTGTTTTTTCCCTTTCCCGCCTTTTCCGGTCACTCTCCCCAAGGGGAAGAGAAAGTAAACCAGCCAGGGAGGGCCCTATATAATAAAAAGTCTCGCAGTCTGTGTTGGTTTTTGGTTTGGGGTGGTTTTTTGTTTTGTTGTGTTTGTTGTTGTGATTGGGGTGATTGTTTTTTGTTGCGTTTTCCCATCCCTTGTGGTTTTTGGTGTTGTGGGAGGGGGGGTGGGGGGAGGGGTATGGGGGTGGTGTTGTGGGTGTTGTGTGTTGTGTGTGTGTGGTTGGTGTGTGTTGTGTGTGTGTGTGTGTTGTGTGGTGTGTGGGTGTGTGTGTGGTGTGTTGTGGTGTTGTGTTGTTTTAGGGGGGGGGGGAGTGAGTGGGGTGTGTGGGAAGGGGTGGGGAGGTTTTTGGTTTAGGGGGGAGGGTGGGGGGGATGTCTGTGCTGTGTGATTTGGGAATTTTGTTTTTTTGGAGGGGGGGTAGTGTGTGGCATGCGCGCGCCGGTGCGTGCGTGCATTCATCTGTTAAAGCATGTTTTTTAATACATAATTGTAACGGGTTCTTGGTAAATTTGGCTTGCGGGGAAAACACATATGTTTCATCATACGTGGAAAGCCAACTTTGTATATGTGTGGCGTCGCTCTGTCGGTTTTGTAGGGGTTTTTTATGTAGTACTAAGACGTATGTGTGTATGTAATTATTTATGTAAACGATTTTGTTATTAGATGTATGTATGTATGTAAAGTATGTAGTATTATGTTTATGATGTATGTATTATGTATGTATGCTGCATGGTTTTTATGTATGTTTGTGGTATTATGTAGATGTATGCATGCATGTATGTATTGTATGTTGTATGTATGTATGTATTAGATGTATGTATGAAAGTATTATGTATGCATGTAAAGATGTATGTTGTATTTGTAGTAGAGGGATAATTGTATTAAAGAGTATTGTATTTAAAAATTTGTAATTTTGTAGTATGTATGTTGTTGTATGTATGTAGTAGATGAAGTAAGTATCACGCATGTATGATTTTGTATATATGATTTGCATATAATCACACATCCTCGTGCTGAGCATTTAAATTTTCAGTATCATGTATTTCTCCACACACACACAAAAAACACCCAAAAAAACCAAAAAAAACCCACACACAACACCCACAACACACCACCACACACCCCAAAAACACACACACACACACAAAAACAAATCACCAACACACCACAAAAACACAAACACACACACAAAACACACATACACAAAAAAAACACAACACACAACCCCACATCAAAGGGAGGGTATATATATGTGCAGATCCAGGGGAAAACAAAAAATACCATCAAAATGACAGGCTCTATACTTCGGGATGTTAATTTTTCTTCCCCCCCCCCCCCCCCCCCCCCTCTCTCTCTCCTCCCTCTCTCCTCATCTATCTACTATTATCTATCATCTCCCCCCGGCTAGAGCTCTTGGTCTCTTAAGTCCTTCGGAGAACATAAACCGAGGCCCCCCTGGCCCAAAGCACCAGAACACTTGCGCACACGAAAACCCTTCCCTTTTCGAAAGAGGCCATTTTTTGCCGGTGGGGAACGGGTAACAAAATTCACAAAACTGCATCACAGGGACTGAATGAAAAAAGAGCCATAGGGTTTTTCCATTACCCCCAAATAAAAAAAAAATAAAAAAAAAGAAATGAATGAAATAAATTTAAATATGGGCCCAGAAGTTTGCACTTGTGATCGTTTACCCACTTGAGAGCTGCATTCCGATTCGGGGGATGACTTTTCAACCCCACACAGGGGCGGGTTTTCTTTACTGTTGTCACCCATTCCTACCTCATGAAATGGCCAACTTTGGGGAAAGGTGAACGTGTGGGAATAATTATTTCGCATGTTTTTTTCCACACGGGAAACATGTAAGCCATCTAAAAATTTTTTGTGGGGGGGATCAGTACTGGGTATTCCCCGGGGAAGCCCGGGGGGCCGCAGTATAAAAACACCCCCTTTCTTGGAAATTCTGTGCTCAAATTTCCCCCTTTTTTATCCCCTCTTTGTTTCTGCCTTTTTTTTTTTTTTTTCCCCTTTCCTTTCCCTTTTCTTTTTCTGTTTTTTTTTCTTCTTGGGCCATTCTCCCGCTTTTTTTTTCCCAAAAAATACTTTTTAAAGATAACGTTCTCCCCACGTCGAAAAATGGGGGGGGCTAGGGCCCGCTTTTCAGCGCTTTTAAAGGCAGTGCAACGCATTTTTTGGCTCATAATTATACAACACAATAGTTTCTGCCTGACGCTTTTTAAAGGGAAAAAAAAAGAAGCCCCTGATGTTAGTTCCAGGAAAATTTTGCTTAACAGCCATGGGGCTTGAATCCCAAACCAACAGAAAAAACAAAGGGCAACGCTCTAACCCACACCCCCCCCCCCCCCCACCCCTCCTCCCTTATGGTGTTCATTTTCTTTTTCCTTGAAGGGTGCCCCACTCTTTTAGTAAAACACTGCGCAACGTTAAATCCTGCCCTTCGGAAAAGTAGGCCCCTTTTTGTCCGTGGGAACAGATACAGAATTACAAAAAAACCGCTCCACGGGGACTAGATGTTTTTTTAAAAAATCTCATAAAAATTCTATTCCATTACCCGAAAAAATAGAATAAATTTTTTAAAAAATTAAATTTTAAAAAATGGCATCCCCACCTTTTGGGGAAAATTTTTGCAGGAATTATCCATCCATCCCCCCCCCTCTCCCCCTCTCCCCTCTCCTCTCTCTCTTCTCCTCTCTCTCTCCCTCTCTCCCCTCCTCCTCCCCCCCTCTCCCCCCTCTCCCCTCTTTCCTCGTGGAAGGAAGGGGGGGGATGGGGAAGACTTTGCCTCCCAAAAATTAAACCGTGAGGGTTTTGGGTTTGATTCCCACCTCCCCCCTTTCTTCCCAGGTTTTACCAAAAAAATCAAACTAAAGTCAAAGTCCCTTTGATGAGACAAAACCGAGGGCCCCGTGTTCGAACGCACGCAGAACATCTTGCGCACACGTTAAATCCTGTTCCCTTTTTTGAAGAGTAGGCCATTTTTGGCCGGTGGGAAACGAACAGTGACAAAATTTTCAAAACCGCATAACACGGGGGGCTGGATGTAAAAAAACACTAAAGGGTTTTTCCATTATCCTCGATATAAAAGAAAAAAATTAAAAAAATAAAAAAAATATATCTCTCCTATCTCTCCTCTCTTCCTCTCCCTTTTCTCTCCCTCCATCTCCTTCCTCCCTCTTTCTCTCCCTCCCCCCCTCTCTCCTCTTTCCCTCTCTCCTTTCTTTCCTCTCTCTCTCTTGTTTTTGTCTTCCCTTATTTCTATCTCCCCGTGCTTTTTTTCTGCCTTCCCGGTCCGTTTTTTCTGGGCCTTTTTTTTCAACAAATCTTCAAACGATATTCTTTTTCATTTATGAATTTTTTCTTTGTGGTTTTTTTAAATTTTTTTTGTTCTGGCAGCCAGTAATGATATTTAAAAAACTAGGGTGGGCAAGGGTGCTCATTTTGCAGGTTTTTGCCCAATTCTTTTGCTTCAAAATTTTTCCCCTTTTTTTTTTCGTTTTTGGGTGATGAAAACTTAAACAAATGGCGGCATCCCCACAGCCGATTTTGTCAGCCTTAAGTGATAAAGATTTTGGTATGGGGATTTAATTTTTGGGGGGTTTGCTTTTTCAAGAGACATGTTGGGATTTTAAGGAACAGGAAATTTTGGGGTTTTTAACTTGAAGCGAAAACTACTGGAGCCACTGAAAATGAAGAGGGACAGCCTGATTGGGGCTTTCGTGTCGGTAGGGCATAAAGAATAGGGAAAAGGAATGGGGTTTGGAATGGATTGGAGTGGAATTTAAGGGGTTGGAGTAGAAGGAATGGATTTGGGGTGGAAGGGTTGGGGTAAATGGAAAAGGGAAGGAGTAGAATGGAATGGATTTGGGGTAGAATGGAATGGATGGGAAAGGGAAAGAAAAAAATGGAAGGATTAGAATGGAGTGGAATGGAGTGGACTGGAATGGGGTTATTTTAAAAGGAATGAGAGGAAGGGGAAGAAGGGTGGAATGGAAGGTGGACTGGGCGGAATGAGTGGAATGGGAAAGGAGTGGAGAGGAATGGGTGGGTTTGGGAAAAGAATAAAAGAATTGAATAAATAGAATGGGAAAGGGGGTAAATAAAAAGGGAAAGAAATTTAAAAATAAAGGGAAAAGGGAAAGAATGACTGGAATGGAAGTCGAGTGTCTTGCCCCCCTTCCACGTTTTCCCTCAGAATGCGGCAGTGCGGTGGTTCAAATGGCGTTCTTCCAGCAGCAACAGGTTGCTTTCTCTCAGGTTCGTCTCGGCGACTTCTCTTGGAAAAGGGCAACCACTTTGCCTAGAAGCAGCAATACCCAAATTTATTCGTCCCGTTTGTGTTTGGGGGTTTTTTGGGGGTTTTTGGGTTTTGTGTTCTGGTTTTGTGAAATAAAGTTCTTGTGTGTGTTGGGAGGAGGGGTGGGGGTGGGGGGGTTCGTGTGGGGGATGGGGGGGGGGGGGGGTTCGTTTGTGTGTGTGGGTGGCGGGGGCGAGTGGGGGGCGTTCCCTTTTTGTTCGTCTTTGTCCGTGCTCTGATTTAAAGTTTTTCACTTTAAATAATGCGAAAAAATGTGTAGATGATGATGATGGATGAGATGATAGATGAGATATGGGGAAAAGAGAGGTGATGGGGGTGGGGGGGTGGGGTTTGGGGGTGGTGGTGGGATATGTGATGATGATGATGTGATGATGATGATGATGGAAAATCGTGTTGAGTGGGCTTTTCTGTGGTGGTTCGCACATCATGCTGCTACTTCCCACAAAAAACCATCCTCAAACTCTCCTCTCTCTCGCTCTCCCCCCTCTCTCCTCCTCCCCTCTCCTTTCTCTTCTCTCTCCTCTCCTCTCTCTCTCTTTCTTCCCCTCTTCCTCCCCTTTTTCTCTCCTCCTCTTTTACCTGACCAATCTAACTCGTAAAAAACCCCTTTAAAAAGTTTACCTTTGTTTATTCGCGATTTCAAGAATTGGTGCATGACTGATCATGTTTTTTTTTCCCCTTTTAGACTAATGTCATGACTATCATTAAAAGAAAAAGTGAAAAGAAACTGTGGTTTTTTACAGCTATCCTTAAAATTTGAACGTATAGGGGAGATTTATGATTTCAATAAACCCGATTGTTCAATTAATAGTGCTGTTTTTATAAGATATTTTCCTATTTTCTTTTCTATATTACATTGTGGCCTAAGGCCAATGTGCAATTAAATCATTTCAGAGTTCAGAGTTCAGAGTTCTGTGTTTACCTGTGTGTATGTGCAGGAATTCAAATGTTTTCTAGTTCCTGCGACTCTATGAGTGCCGTAGTGTGTGCAGGCGAGTGACAGATTACACCATCACGAATCACTGATTCGGGGACTTTCGGCTCTTACATCTGTACTGCTTTCCTGCTATAATTATGCTTCCAGAGATAAGCGGCATCAGTAGCAACACACCTGGCATTAGCGGCAGTATATTAGTGGCAGCACACCTGGCATTGGTGGCAGTGCACCTGGCATTGGTGGCAGTACACCTGGCATTAGTGGCAGTATACTTGGCATCAGTGGCAGTAGATTAGTGGCAGTACACCTGGCATTAGTGGCAGTACATTAGTGGCAGTACACCTGGCATGGCAGTATACTTGGCGTCAGTGGCAGTACCTTAGTGGCAGTAGACCTGGCATTAGTGACAGTACATTAGTGACAGTACACCTGGCATTAGCGGCAGTACACCTAGCATTAGTGGCAGTAGATTAGTGGCAGTACACTTGGCATCGGTGGCAATACATTAGTGTCAGTACACCTGGAATTATTGGCAGTACATTAGTAGAAGTACAACTGGCATAAGTGGCGGTACACCTGACATTAGCGGCAGTACACCTGACATTAGCGGCAGTACACCTGGCATTAGCGGCAGTACACCTGACATTAGTGACAGTACATCTGGCATTACCGACAGTACACCTGGCATTAGTAGTACACCTGGAATTAGTAGCTGTATATTAGTGGTAGTACACCTGGCATTAGTGGCAATATATTACTGAAAGTACACCTGGCATACGTGGCGGTGCATCTATCATTAGCGGCAGTTACACCTGTCATTAGAGGCAGTAGACCTGGGCCTTAGTACAGTGGCAATACACCTGGCACGAGTTGCAGTACACGTGGCCTTAGTGGCAGTGCACCTGACGGTTTCTCTCAAGGAAGACGTGGGCGTGTGCCTCGCACATTTGACCCAGCTGCTTTTTGCTAAGGGCAAGGAGGATTAGAAAGCACGCAATACCATGATCGATTCTGTCCCTGTTATTCTTTTTTTCTTTTTTGAGTTTTGTGTTTTGGTTAGTGATGGAGATGATTATCATGTATGTGTGCGTGGGTGGGTGTGACAGAGAGAGAGAGAGAGAGAGAGGAGAGTGTGTGTGTGTGTGGTTGTGTGTGTGTGTGTGTGTGTGTGTGTGTGTTGTGTGTGTGTGTTGTGTGTGTGTGTGTGTGTGTGTGTGTGTGTGTGTGTGTGTGTGTGTGTGGTGTGTGTGTGTTGTGTGTGTGAGAGAGAGAGAGAGAGAAGAGAGAGAGAGAGAGAGAGCAATGGCATGGTGACTTCGATTTTACGTCTGTTCACTTAATGTGATATTGGACGAAGAAATGGCGTGTGTGCGGGTGCCTGTGTGGTCTTTAATCTGATGTCTTTCACCATGCATGATATTAGAAAGAGAAGAATGGGATGGGGTGGGAATACGAAAATTGCATGATGGAAATAGAGATTGTTTGAGTGTATGTAGTTCTATGGGAACTGGACAGCTCAGTGGTCAGAGCACTCGCTTTCCCCAAGCTAAGGTTAAGCAGCATCGAGCGTGTTACCGAGTGGATGGGTGACCGTTTGCACGTCTTGGCTTTAGTACAGTCCCCAGTTCATCCAGCTGTAAATGGATACATCCCCTCTTTAGGGTCAGGTAAGGTAAAGCAGTGGGGAGGAGAGGGCGCCCCCCTCAATATGCTGGCCCCTAGAGAATTGAAGCTCTGACACCTCGCTCCCCAACGCTGCAAAGTTATGGGACACCTTCAGTTTTCCCTTTTTTTGGGTTAAATTAGGGGTAAAACAAAAGCAAACGGGGGGAAAAATAAACATTAAATAACAAAACTGTAACATACACAATAAATAGTCCTTGGGAGGACAAAAACCGAGGCCCCCCGTGTGCGAACCATGCAGAACATCTTGCGCACACGTTAAATCCTTTTCCGTTTTTCTAAGATAGGCCTTTTGGGGCCCGGGGGGAACAGATACAAAATTTAAAAAAACCGCATAACTGGGGGACGGATGAAAAAAAAAAAAGAGTGTTTATTCCATTATCCTCGAATAAAATAATAAATAAAAAAAAATAAATAAAAACCCTGAACTCAGAGCAACAAGCTTAAATATCAGCTTTTCTTTTCTGACTTGCTCGTGGGTTTGAAAAGGAAAGAGGATGAGACATACCCTTTCCAACGCCTTTTCGTTTTTTTTTCTTTCAGCTGCTTCGAGATATCTTTCTCATGTCACCCCAAAATTTTTCCTTTTTGGCAATTATCCTTTTCTGCCCCTGTCACTAGCACACGTAAAACGGTCCCTTTGTTTCAATTTGGAACCAGTAACAAAGCTGGATTTGAAAAAGTCTTTCAGCATCAATTTCGGGGGATATTACTTTTTGTTGATTTTTCGTAGCTTTGAATTTTAACTTTCGCCATACCATAACAGTACAAGGAAAAAAACGAAGAGGCAGACAGAGAAAAAGATGGAAGAAAACATCAGGGTGGGAGGCTTGAGTGGAACGAATCCTACGGGAAAACAGAGAAAAACGCGGGGGGGGAGGAAGCGGGTTTCAAAATCTTCAAGGTGCCCCCACGGTGCAAGGGGCTACGGGATGATAAAGGGGAAGGTGTGATCAGTGTCATTGTTGTGCCCGCAAGCTCTTTGAAGTAGAATTGGGGACTTCCATCTTTTACAAAAATTGGAATAATCATTTGATTCATCACTCTGTCTCATGGAATACCATGGTCCATCCCCTGTCTGGCTGCTTTAAAAAAAGGGGGGTGTAATTTTCAAGATTGTTTGCCCTTTTGGCAGAAAAATGCATATGTCCCCTCTCTCTCTCTCTCTCTCTCTCTCTCCCCTCTCCTCTCTCTCTTCTCTTCTCTCTTCTCCTTCTCTCTTCTTTCTCCCTTTTCCCCTTCTCTTTCTCTCTTCCCTCTCTCTCTCTCTCTCTCTCTCCTCTCTCTCCTCTCTCTCTCTCTCTCTCCTCCCTTTTTTCTCTCTCTCTCTCCTTTCCCGTTGTCGAACATTGCACTCGCAAAACTGACAACCCGGGGGTTCCTTCCCGTTAAGGGGATATTTTTCCCCCCGGGTTAACTTCAGTGCGACCCCTCTCCCCAAAATCTTTCGGATGAGACTATAACCGAGGCCACTGTCGAACGCACGCAGAACATCTTGCACACATGTTTAAAACCTGTTTTGCTTTCGTAAGAATAGGTATTGTGTGCCGGGGAACAGATGCAGAATTTTTTCAAAACCAAAACACACTGGACTTGATGTATAAAAAGCACATAAAGGGTTATTCCATTTTCCCCATATAAAAAAAAAAAAAATACTCTTCTTCTCTCTTCCCCTCTCTCCCTCTCTCTCCTCTCTCTCTCTCTCTCTCCCCTCTATTCCCCTCTCTCTTCTCTCTCCTCTCCTCTCCTCTCTCTCTCACACCCAAAACACCACACAACACCAAACTCTATAGGCGCCATTCCACTTCTCTGTCTTCACCTTCACCAACTTTTACACTGAGGTCACCCATTATAACACAT
>CM054147.1:48589120-48619249 GCA_028751875.1 Rapana venosa
TTCTTTTGCATTTTTCTGGCCTAAGGCCAATGTTGTGGTCAGGTCAGAGACTCCCTCTGCTACTGGTAACCATGTAACCCAGTACCACCTGCCACATGTGGGGAGTAAACCCAACCAAAAAATCCGACCTGGAGAGGGATGGGCTCCGCCAGGTTTGATTTGCCCAAGATACACCAATGACAAAGACAGCCAGAATCTCCATACCGGATCGGTCGTCGCCCGGGTTACCAAGGCCCGGGCGCCTTCTGTTGCTCATCAGGACAAAATGTCGAAAGTATGCTACTGATGTAAAAACGCAGCAAAATTCGTGCCAAGAAACAACACCATCATTGGCACGTGGAATGTACGGACACTAAGAGCTGCAGGCAAAGGGGAAGAACTGACACATGAGATGTCCAGATTTTCAAGGGGCACATCCTTGGGCTCTGCGAAGTCAGGTGGAAAAACATGGGAGAAAAAACGACCCAGGAAGACCACAATTAAATACTACAGTGGAAAACAGGATAAACATGAACACGGCGTGGGTTTCTCGTTCACAAAACACCGTGAACACCGTCATGAGCTGTCAGCCTGTGTCCAGCAGACTTATTACCATCCGCCTGAGAGCAACCCCCTTTAACATAACTATATTTACAGGCATTACGCCCCACATCAGACTACACAGATGAAGCCGTAGAAGAATTTTAATGACCCAGCTACAAGAGGTTCTGAATCAAACACCCAAGAAAGACATCCTCGTTGTGCAAGGCGACTGGAACGCCAAGGTAGGAAAGATGCATGGAAAGACTGGGAGGGGGTTTGTGGCCACATTGTAATAACCAATCACAATGAAAGAGGCTTAGACTCCTGGAGTTTGCCAGCAACAACCACCTCCAGCTAGTGAATACACTTGGCCCACACAAGAAATCCAGAAAATGGACATGGCATAGCCAAATGGAGAGCACCACAACCAATAGATTTCATCATGGTGAAAAGACGGTTTCAGTCTAGCGTTAACATCGCACAGACACGAAGTTTTCCAGGAGCAGACTAGGGAAATGATCATGATCTTGTGATGATGACTTTCCCACTACGTCTAAAGAAAATCCACAAGCGGAACAACATCAGGATCAAATTTGACCTCGAGAAGCTGAAGGGCCCCGAGGTATTAGAAATTTTTCAAGCAAGGATAGGTGGAAAGTTTGCAGCACTCACTGTGATAGACTCCAGACATAGAACACTGACGAATAGTTTCAATACAGCGGTGACTGAAACAGCAAACGAGCTTCTTGGGAAACGCCGACCAGTCAAAAAACCATGGGTCACACCTAACATCCTACAACTATGGCGACAAGCGTAGAGAGCTGAAGAAAAAGAAAATGAAAACAAAAGAAAGAGCAGAACAATATAGGGCAGCAACAAAAGAATCAGGAAGTCCAGACGGAGCAAAAGAGAATGGGATCGTGAACAGTGCAAGAATTTAAAAAACATTCAAGAAAAACAATGCAAGAAAGCATATCAGCTGGTGAAAGACCTACTAGCACGGAAAAGAAAAGGTTTAACAATCCAAGGGAAAAAATGGAAGTGTCTCACTGACGAAACCCGGAAAATTCTGACAGATGGACAGAATACTGCTCCCACCTGTTAAACTATAGAAACGCAGGAGATCCAGAAGTCCTTAATGTACCCGAAAGCAAAGACACAGACAGTCACCCAGTTCCTCCGAGGGAAAAAGTGGAAACAGCATCAGATCGCTGAAAAAGGGGAAGATCAGCAGGGGCTGACAACATTCCAGCTGAGTTGGTCCAAGCTGGAGGGGAAGCCATGATCAGCGCCCTACTAAGAATCTGCAACAAGATCTGGCAGACAGGAAAATGGCCAACACCATGGACGCAGTCACTCATCATCACCCTCCCCAAGAAAGGAAATCTACAACAAAAAGCCATAATTACCGCACAATCAGCCTCATATGTCACCCAAGCAAGGTCATGCTGGCAGATAATTTTTGAATAGACTGAAGCCACAAGCAGAGACCATCATTGCTGAGGAACAACAGGTTTCAGAAACAGGGCGCAGCACAACAGAACAGATATTCAACCTCAGAATACTATGTGAGCGGTACCTTCAACATCAACAAGACCTTTACCACGTATTTATCGATTTAAGAAGGGATTTGACAGGGGGTGGCATGCAGCTTTGTGGGCAACCACGAATTGTACAGCATCAATGCAAACCTGATCAGAGTCATAAACAGCTGTACAGCGAGGCCCCCAGTGCAGTGTACTACAACAACAACATTGGAGAATGGTTTCGAACAACAGTTGGAGTAAGGCAGGGCTGGGCTACTCTCACCCACTCTTTTCAACATCTTCCTTGAGAGAATCATGGCTGATGCACTGGAACATCATGAAGGATCAGTCAGCATTGGTGGCAGAACGATCACAAACCTCCGCTTTGCGGATGACAATTGATGGAATAGCAGGATCAAAAAAGAGCTTGCCAGCCTAACAGAACACTTGGATAAGGCCTCCAAACAAACGGCATGGAAATCAGTGGGAGAGAAGACCAAACTGATGACTAAATAACACCAACGGGATTAGCACTGATATCAGGGTTTTAAAGACCAAAGCTGGAAACAGTTCAAAGCTTCAAGTACCTGGGAGCCATTGTATCCGACCAGGGATCCAAGCCAGAAGTAGTATGCAGGACTGCACAGACCCAAAAACAGCTTTGTCAAAAACTAAACACCATCTGGAGAGACAAGAAAATCTCACTTATCTCCAAGATCAGACTAATGCGCTCCCTTGTCATATCCATATTTCTGTATGCCTGTGAATCATGGACCCTGACTGCAGATTTGGGGAGAAGAGTACAGGCAGTGGAGATGAGATGCTTCGGAGACTCCTTGGCATCTCCTACAAAGACCACATAAGCAACGAAAGCGTGCATAAAAAGAATCCAGCAAACCCATTGGAACCCTGTGAGAAACCTTTTAACGATCGTGAAAAAGCGTAAACTTAAGTGGTATGGGCAGTCACAAGATCCCAAGGACTTACAAAGACAGTTTTGCAAGGCATGTCCAAGGAGGAAGAAGAAGAGGCAGACCAAGGAAGAGCTGGGAGGAAACATCATTTAATGGACAGGCCTAGAACTCAACAAAACCCTGAGAAAGGCAGAACAGAGAGAGGAATGGAGGGAACTGGTTGCTGAGTCTTTGAGGGTGCCCCCACGGTCGTCAGACTACGGGACAGATAGATAGATAGATAGAAGGCCAATGTACAGTTAAAGTCTGAAGTCTAAATCTTCGATCCCCCCCCCCCCCCCCCTCTCTCTCTCTCTCCCTCTCTCTCTCCCCTCTCTCTCTCTCTCATCTCTTCTCTTCTCTCTCTTCTCTCTCTCTCTCTCTCTCACTCTCTCTCTCTCTCCTCCCTCTCTCGTCGTATTTGGGGTTTTTTTAGTATCATGATGTATCCGTAAGGGTGGGGACTAGATGTAAAAGAGCACATGGGTGCTTAATTTTGTTTGATTGATTGATTTGTTGATCTCTCCTCTCTCTCCTCTCTCTCTCTCTCCTCTCTCTCTCCTATTCCCCCTCCTCTTCCATTCTCTCTCTCTCTCTCCTTTTCTCTCTTCCCTTTTCTCCCTCTCTCTCTTTCTCTTTTTTTTTTTTCTCCACCCCTTCTCTCTCTCTAGCTCTCTCCATCACCCCGCCCCCCCTCTCTCTCCTCTCTCTTCCTCCACCCCCCCACATACACCACCATACATCACAACAGAACAACAAGAACACTGTCGGGGTAGTAATGGTCATCCCCGCGATGCTTTAACCCTCTTAAAAATTGGCCACACGCTGCTTTCCCCCCCTATCGCCTTTTCACTCGGCTATACAAAGGGGGCCGGGTTCTGTGAGTAGGGAGCTTCTTACCAGTCCTCTTTTTTTTTGCTTCCACCAGATAGCCCTCCACGCTAAATTCGTTGAGAAACTTTCATTAGGGGGAGCTGATTTCTCTTTTCGCCATCGCTAAAAACGCTACCGTCTGCCACCAACGAAGAACTGCTTTTTTTTGATGCCACCACCAAACTTGGGGGTGCTGAGCGGGTGGATGGATGGGTGGGTGGATGGGTTGAAGAAGTTTATTGCGTGGGTTTTTTTTTTTTAAAAAATTTTTTTTTTTTTTTTTTTTTTAATTTTTGGGTTTTTTTTTTTTATATTTTTTTTTTTTTTTATTTTTTTTTTTTATTATAATGAATTGATTTTTGAATAATTATAGAAAAAATAGATAGATTTAGATAGATAGATAGATAGATAGATAGATAGATAGATAAAGATAGATAGATAGATAGAAATACACAAAAAACACAACTCACCCCCCGCGCCGCCCGCGCGCGCAAACCCCCATTACGCACACACCACTACACATACAACACACACAAAAACAACACAAAAACACACACACAAAACACAAACACACACACACAACACACACCCCCCAGAGAAACATAACAAAGCAGGGACGAACGGAGAACCCAAGTATCTGTCCCTTTTCAATTGCAAGACAATACGTGAAATTACATCAACCACCAAAAAAGGGCCCGATTCCTCAGGGGTGTGAAAATATCATCCCCCGTGGAACATCAGAGGAAAAGATATTTTCCCGAAACGGGAGAATTTTCCCTTTGTCTTTTGTCCTGGGAAAATTAAATCACAGGAGGGAGAGGGGGGGGGAGGGGAAGGGGGGGTGGGGTAGCTAGTGGTTAGAACTTTTCGCTCGCGATCTGACGACCGATTCGAACCCCAATCGTAGCCCCTTTAAGGGGGATTTTCCCCTTGAGTTTAAAGTAGTATAACTCCCCTTCCTGAAAGCTTTCGGGTGAGACTTTTTAAAAACCAGCTCCGTGTGGAACGACGCGACATCTTTAGCAAACGTTAAACCTATTCCACTGTCGGAAAGTAGGGCATCAGGGAAGGAGACTTTTTTTTAATGCATCCAAGAGGTTTCGGGTTCAAGCACAGCCCCAAGTCGGAATGTAGCAACTTAAATGTGGTAAACGTCCCCTATACACAAAATCTTTTCCCCGCAGTAAATGCGGAGCTCTACCAAGGAACCAAAAATATAAATTTTACTCAAAAACACGTTTGACAGTTGTCCTACATTTCGAAACACTCACAAAAAAGTTATTTTCCCGTTAAAATAGAAAAAGGGGTGATGTAGAGGGACCATGCATAAGCTGGGAATACGATTTTTTTTCTGATATTGTCATATTGAGACATTTTCCCCATTTACAGCAAATCAAACACAACACACACACACAAACCCCCTTTTCAGCTTTGGGGAACCCTCTCTGCCAAAGATTGTTTTTTCAAAAACCAGCCACCTTAGCCAGTTGTTTGCCCCCCTTGGGGCCCCAGACTTTAAGGGCGAGGGTTTAATCCCCGAGATCCCCTGAGATTTTTTTTTTGGACTTTTTCCGGCCAGCTCCTACCCAGAGGAGTGTGCTGGGGCTCAGTGGGAGACTGGAACCACACGTCGAGCTTTCCACCCCTTTACGGATACAATTTTTTAGGGGGTTGCTCAAAATTTCCTGAACAACACTGCGGGTGTCTGTATCTCTTGAGCCCAGTTGATGCCGGAATGTATTATGATAGAAAGCCTACAGCCCTGTCAAGCAGTCTCAAAGCATATTCACTCCCACAGCAGCAGCATCATAGCATCATCTTCATCGTCAACGATCATTCTGCAATAAAAACAATTGCCTCTTCTTTCTTCTTCTTCGTCGAACGCTCAGACAGCAACTATTGTCTGTTATATGAGCGAAAATGCGTCACGCTGCCGTTAAGCGCCTGACAAGTCAGGCCCAGCGCATCCGACTCGGCACAAGAGAGAATAGTTACCTTTTCAGTTCTTTCTGGAAAAAAGGCAGGAGAATGGACCAAGAAGGCAGAAAATAGACAAGAAGGAGGTGACAGGAAGCAAAGGAACCAGGCAGAAACAAAGAGAGTGATAGAAAAGAGGAAATTTCTAGCACAGAATTTCCAGAATGTGGGGATGCTATTTATACTGATAGGCCCCCGGTATCCCCACGGGGGAAAAATTGCCTCTGATTCGTTGGCCCCGTTTGATCTGGTCTCACGGTGACCTCAGATTCGGTGTCCCTATACACTTCTGTGCCTGTGGTGAGTTTGGGTCGAAGCCTCTAAGGTTGGAGGGTCTCAGAGGAAGGCCGTTGGAGGGACGATGTGGTGGTCGCCACCTCGAATGGGTGACTCACTCGGTCTGGCTCCACGAACTGAGCTAACACTGTCGTTAAAAGGGGACTTAGTAAGCGGTGTCGCGCGTATATTACCTTAGACAGGCACCACTGACTACAACCAAAGCGACCCAGCAGCAGTGCAGGGTTATTCTGTCTGGTAGCCTCACGACCACCTGACAGTAATGGGCTGGCTCCCTATGGACTTCCAACCTGAAGATGCGATATAATGAATCTGGATATGAACTGGGTGGAAATATTAAAATGAGCGGCATGGAGACAACAGGACAGGAACGTCACAGAAGATGAGGCAGCAAAATAAGAAGACGATCGTTCAGCCAGAAATCGGAATTGGCCTTTTAGTTCATATACAGGGCAGTGGATTGTGAAATGTCTTCCACTATGACATTTCAGCAAGCTGGTCAACGACCCCTTCTACCTTAATAAAATACATGCTGACGTGATGTGGAATCAAGGGGGAACATGATTTTTTTTTATTTTATTTATTCGTTTATATCGAGGATAATGGAATAACCACTCATGTGCTTTTTACATCCAGTCCCCCGTGTATGTGGGGTTTTTGAAAATTTTTGTCATCTGTTCCCACCGGCACACAATGGCCTCCCTCTTCCGAAAAGGGGAACAGGTTTTAAAACGTGTGCGCAAGATGTTCTGGGTGCGTTCGCACACGGGGCCTCGGTTTATAGTCTCATCCGAAGGACTTTGACATGATGATATTCCCAGTGTGTTTTGTAGTGATGTATCAGTCTTGTAAAGTCCGGGTGGATAGACTCGTTGATATTTTCACTGGCAGTAGCTACAGACATATATGCACGTGCGTATGCACGCACACATATACACTTGTGCACAGTGCGCGCGCACGGATGCACGCACGCTTGCACGCACACATACACACAGCATGCATGCACGCATGTATTCACCCATGCATGCACGTACACATACACACACACGCACATGCACATACACGCACATGCGCATACACACACGCGCACACACACATAATTATAAGCACACAAGCACAGCTATACCCACACACGCGTTCGCATTATGCGCATGCAGCACGCACATACACACACACTGTGTGTGTTTATTTATTTATTTCATTTATTTATTCTTTTATATCGAGGATAATGGAATAAGCACTCATGTGCTTTTTTACACCCAGTCCCCGTGTGTGTGCGGTTTTGTAAACAACACAATGCACACAATGGCCTACTCTTCCTAAAAGCGGAACAGGATTTAACATGTGCGCAAGATGTTCTGTTTCGGTTCGGTTTATAGTCTCATCTGAAGGACTTTGACATTCAGTTCGATGTCCTTGTGTGTGTTTGTGTGTGTGCGCGCGTGCGCGCGCGCGCACGCGTGTGTGTGTGTCCGCGCGTGCGCGTGTGTGTGTGCGCGCGTTCGCGTGTATGTGTGCTCAAATGTTGTCTGAGGGGAAAATAACAAACCAGGCAGACTCAGCCAAAGAGCAACAGACAGACAGACAAACAGACAGAGACAGAAAGTTTCAGACATGTGGGACATACTTATGTAAGCACGTTTACAGTTTACCAGAAATCCTCACGTACTGAAGCTTGTCGGGGCCCTTTTTCCCCTATAAGGAATAATGATTTTCCCATTGGTGGCACTACTGGGGCAAACTGTCAGAGAAACTGTTTAGGGGCTGACCTATGGAACATTCCATAATCTCTTCTTTTTAGCCAGGTTCACTGGCGCTTGAGTGTAGAGGTTGCCCCTACTCTTTTTCCCTGGCTATTTTTTTGAACCACATCTCTTGCTGAAAATATTTGAATAAAACCTAGGCTGCCAAAAAAAATCAAGAAACAAGGAACAATAGTGGGGTTTTTAAAGAAGGACAAATTCAAACATTCTAGTTTATAAAAGGTCTTGCTCTTAGCTGTTACTTCCTCTTTCGGAAAGGGGAACAATCGATTATGGGGATCTACTTTCCCGTGTGCCCGTTTATTTTTAGAAAGTCTTCTATGCTCTAAAATGTCATTTTGGCATTTCGAAAGGATAATTGTACATTAGGCAGTCCACGTTCGGTGTTTGCTCTGTACAATGTTGTCAGACACAGCACATGGACAGACCCCAGTTATCTAGTGGTTTAAAGTTGGAAACCTCTCTATTCTCCTTAAGAAAACTGAAAGTTCGACCTTTAAGCTAAAAGTTTAGATCGACCCCATAATTTCATTTCTAAAACCTTCCCCACCCCCACCCCCTTCCCCACACCCCCCACAACCCCCCTCCTAGATGCCAGGGTCCGTCAGTATAACAAACACCCTACCTTCTGCAAGTCCTAACAAGAATTTCTTTTTTTTTTCTATCCTCCTTGTTTCCCTTTCCCATTCTTTTCTCCGTCACCTTTGCATTTTCGCTCATAGTCAAACGCAATAGTTGCTTTCCCGAGCTCTTTACAAAGAAAATGTCCAAAAACAATTTAAACAGTCTTATGAACTTAAATATTTGATTAATGACCTAACTTTTCCCTTTAAACTATTTTGATAAACCCAGGGTGGGTTGGGGCACCAGGCAATTAGCCACACAAAACCGCAGGACCCAATGCCAACGTTAAAGCCCCCAAGTCTTTTTAAACCCAAAGGCTTTATACCAGACTTTTCCCTTTCCCAGGATTCAGGTAACTCCTCTAATCTCTTGTTCTGTCCAAGGTGCAAGCTACCAGGTACAAAAAAGCGGTCACCTCGGAAAAGCAGCCAAAGGCCGTACACAACAGTTTTGAATGAGAGAAATTCCAATCGGGGACAAACAGCCGAAGAACCCTTTTCACACCAAAAGTGCTAGATCAAAGCAGGCCAGTGAGAACACGCTGGGTAACTATATTAAACATCCCATACTTTTTTTTCGCTTTATCACCCCGGGGACCCCAGTACCATTGACCCCCCAAAGGGAAAACATCTACTTTGATGCCCCAATTTCATTCTTTTAAATTGTACACACTCATGTTAGCACTGAGAGAGAGAGAACACAGAGAGAGGAGAGAATGGTTGTGTGTGGTGTTTGTGCGCAGCGTGCATGTGTGTGGGGGGTTGGTGTGTGTGGTTTTGTTGCTCTCTGTGTCTGAGGAACTAACACCGGGCAGACTCACCAAAGAGAAACAACAGACAACAACAGAGACAAAAAGTTCATGACAGGCACAACAAAGAAAACACGTTACATGTTTACCAAAATCCTCATGCTGAAATTTGTCAGGGCCCTTCCACTAAAAGGAATAATATTTTTCCTTTGGTGGCACTTACTGGAGCAAACCAGAAAACTTTTTTGGGAGCTGCCCTTTTTTGGAACATTCAATAACGTTTTTAAAAGCCACGTTAAACGGGCCTTTGAGTGTAGGGGTGTGCCCATACTTTTTTCTTTTTCTATTTTATAAACCGGGGCCTTGAAAAAATATCAAATAAAACCTGGGCCCTTTAAAAAC
Source organism: Rapana venosa (assembly GCA_028751875.1). NCBI lineage: Eukaryota > Metazoa > Mollusca > Gastropoda > Neogastropoda > Muricidae > Rapana > Rapana venosa. Next base: position 48,598,806 of record CM054147.1, read on the forward strand.
ATCAAAGAAAAAGGAACATATTTTTTGGTTTTTTTAAGAGGAGACAAATTCAAACTTTCTTAGTTATAAAAGGACTTGCCTTAGCTGTTTATTTCCCTCTTTGGAAACAATCGATTAGGGGAAACTACTTTCCGGGTGCCCGTTTTTTTAGAAAGTTTTCTATCCTAAAAATGTCACTTGACATTTCGAAAGGATAATTTACATTGGCGCACTTTCTTTTGCTCTGACAATATTTGTCAACACAGCATCCTGACGACCCGTTATCAGGTTGAAAGTTGGACCCCTCCTATTCCCCCTTAAAAAACAAAAGTTCAAACCTTACAAAAAGCATAAAGTTTAGACGCCCCCATAATTTCTTTTTAAAAAACTTCCCCCCACCCCCCCAAAACCCCAGGATGCGGGGGTTCTGTCAGTAAAATAATCCAACCTTCGCAATCCTGCTGGGGTTTCCCTTTTTTCTATCCTTTCTTTTTGTCTTTTTCCTTATTCCTTTTTTTTCCTGTCACCTTTGCTTTTCGCTCATGGCAAACAAAATTTTTTCTCTCTGGCTTTGACAAAGAAATGTACAAAAAAAATTTTTAAACAGTCTTAGACTTAAATAATTGATTCATGACCTGACTTTTCCCCTTTAAAAACATTTGATACCGGGAGACGGGGTTTTCGGGGCACCGGGGCAATGTAGCCACCCACCGCAGGACCTGCTCCCCATACGTTAAGGGCCCAACTTTTCCCCAAGGGTTTTTTTTAAAAAACCCAAACTTTTCCTTTGTCTAGGATTTAAGGTTAGACCCCTAGATCCTTGTTTCTGTCCTAGGGTCAAACTACCAGCCCCACAGCAGTCACCACAAAAAGAGCACGGCAAAATGGCTCCGCAAAACAATCTTCAATGAAGAAATAGCCAATCAAGGAATAAACAGCCTAATTTTGCATTTTTCACACCAAAGCCTAATCAAAACAGTGCCATGAGAGAGCCCCGCTGATAATCTATATTTTACGCCATACTTCTATGGCATTATCATCCCCTGGGACTTCCATACCATTGCCCGCCCAAAAAGGGAATAACACTGCTTTGAGCCCAGTTCGGCCGGTTAAAAAAGGTACTGCTCACTTTTTTGCTAGCACTGGAGAGAGGAAAAAAAGAGAAAGAGAGAGAGAGAAGAGAGAGAGAGAGAGAAGAGAGAGTGTGTGTGTTGTGTGTTTTTGTGTGGTTTGTGTGAGTGTGTGTTGTGGGGGTTTTGGTGCACGCAGCCTTCTAGCATAAAGTGAAGTACTTGTTGTGCCTTTATAAAAAGTAAATACACACACTAAAGTACACATGTGAAAAAGCTTATCAAGCATAATGTTTTTGGTTGTTGAGTAATCCCCAGCCCAAGCAAACAAGCTCTTTCCCCTACAAGCAATAATGGGTTTTTCCCCCGCAGCAACTTACTGGGGCAAACAGTTGGAGAAAATGTAAGAGCGACCTTGAGACATTCAAAAATCGCTTTAGTAAAACTTTTTTTTTGCACGAGTGTAGAGGGGTGCCTTTAAGCTTTTTGTGGCTATTTTAAAACCACGCCCTCTTAGACAGAATCTAGAACAAACACGGACTGTCACAATGGAAAAAACAAGGAGAAATCATCAAACATTCATTCTGAAAACGTTTGCTGTCACCTGATATAATTTTTCTCTTGGGTTGTAAAAAACGATTCTGTGTACTTTTTTCCTTCATTTTTTTTCGTTTCCAAAAGTCCTTCATGCCCAAAAGTCAGGGCTTACAAGAGGATATTTATAAATTTTCATGTGACAGTCACGTTTTTTGGGTTTCCCCTGTGCAACAGCAGGTCAGGTGCAACATTATACAGCCCATTTTAGCATTAAAAAAATTGATCAGAAGTCAAAATGTCTACAGGGAAATCAACCTTTAATAAAAACCCGCCCCCGGGGCCGGGTTACGCTTTGGGGTTTTGGGATGGGAAGCAGTGGGTTTGAGTTCCCAAAACGGGGATTTTTCAGATCTGGCTGGAACCCCCTTTTTTTTCCACCCCCAAGAGAGAGTTTGCTTTTTAAGTCTTTGAGAAACGGGGTACATGGGTTTTTCTGTGTGTGTGGCGGTTGTGTGGCGTTCGTGTCGTGCGTGTCGTGTGTGTGGTGGCGTGCGTGCGTGTGTTGTGTTCTGGTTGTTATGCGTGTTTTGTGGGATGTGTTGTGCGTGCTACAGAATTAAAATGCTTCTTCCCTACTTAATGATTTTTCTCATGAGAATCACACAACTCTTCAATAACACTTTTTTCCCTAAAAAAAAATAATGTTTTTCCCGCGGACACTTTTCTGGGGCACACAGTTGGGGAAACTGTGTACAGCTGACCCCTTAACATTAAACATCCTTTTTGCAAACGTTTCTTTCGCTTTAGTAAAGAGGTGGCCCCTTTTGGGCTGTCTGTGGCTATTTTATAAACCAACCCCCTTTGACAAACTAGAAACAAAAAACGGCTGTCAGCATAAGGGAAAAAAACCAAGCAAAAAAAAATCAAAAATTTCTTAATTTTAAAAAACGATTCGCTGTCAGCCGATATATTTTTCCTTGGGGTTTAAAATCGATTTTGTGTACTTGTTTCCTTCATTATGTTTTTTTCTCAATGTCCTTTTTTGCTCCCCAAAAGTCATGGCGTGCAAGAGGAATTATAATTTCACTGGACAGTCACGTTTTGGTTTCTCTGTGCAACACAAAGTCAGTGCAACATTATTTTATTTTTTTTTTAATTTTTTTTTTTCTTTTTTAAACGAAGATAAGGAAAAGCACTCATGACTTTTTTTCAAAACCCGCCCCCTGTGAGCTTCTTTTTAAATTTTTTCATCTGTTTCCACCACACACAAGCCTACATTATTAAGACCCAGCTGTTTAGGGTTGAACGTTTGATCAAGAGTCAAAGTTTCAAAAAGGGAAATCAACCATTAAAAACCGCTATCGGGGGGCCGGGGTTCTGCTTTGGGGTTTTGGACGAAGGCATGGGGTTTGGGGTTCCCCAGAGTCAAGGATTTTTTCAGACTCTGGCTGACCCGCTACTCTGGCCACCCTCCCCACCCCGAAGAGAGTTTTGCTTTGAAGTCTTTGATCTACATGGGTTTTTGCTAGCATTGTGGGGCACATCATACGCGTGTGTGATATGCAAAGTCAACATGCAAATATGTGAATGTAAAAGCTTTTTCATAATTAAGATTGCTCATAGAAAAAAACCCAACCCTTTTTTAAAACATCTTTCCCCTACAAGAAATAATAAATTTTTCCCCGCAGCAACACTTACTGGAGCAAACAGTTGGAGAACGTGTACAGCTGACCTTTGCAACATTTAATAAACGCCTTTAGCAATCGTTTCTTTGCACTTGAGTGTAAGGTGTGCCCTTATGCTTCGTGGCTATTTATAAACCAAACCCCTTTGAAAAGAAGCAGAATCAAACACGGACTGTCACATATGGGGAAAAAAAAGAGAAAAAAAAAATCAAACTTCTTAATTCTAAAAAACGATTCGCTGTCACCTGATAAATTTTCTCTTTTGTAAAATCCCTTTTTTGTGTATCTTGTTTCCTTCCCTTTTTTTTTTCGTTTCTCAACGTCCTCATGCCCAAAATGGCAGGGCCCTGACAAGGGTATTTATAATTTTCACTGTGACAGTCACGTTTTGGGTTTTTCCGGCAAAACCCGGGCAGTCAACATTAGACAACCCAGCTGTTTTGGTTGAAATTTGATCGAGAGTAAAAGTTTTTACAGTAAGATCAACCAATATAATAACCAGCTATCGTGGTGCCATGGTTACTGCTTTGGTTATGGACTGAAGGCAGGGGTGACTTCCACAAGATCAGAGGGATTTTTCAGACTCCTGGCTGACTCCAGCTGACTCAGGCCAAGCTCTACCCACAGAGAGAAGTTTGCTTTGAAGTCTTTTGGTATCTACATGTTTTGCTATCAGTGTTTGCACATGCAATACACGTGTGTGAGTGGTGCATGTGCATCATGCATGCATATGTGAATGTAAGAAATGCTTCTTCATACATAATGATTGTTCAAGATAATCACACAAGCTCGTTTTCATATAAGCATCTTTCCCCCTACAGGGAATATGATTTTTCAATGGTGGGCACTTAATACAACAAATACACCTTACCGGAGCAAAAACTGTGGAGAAACTGTGTAAGACTACTGCACTCTGGAACATCCATAACCTGCTTTTAGCAATCAATGGCAGTGTTACTTGAGTGTATCAGTGAGTTCATACTCTATTTTCCCTTGGCTTTTTCATAAACCATGCCTCTATAAAAAATGTATAGTAAAGTTAAGGCCTGTAACTGTAAAAATAGGAGGGAGAAGACGATTTGAATGACATTGTAGTTTTGTTTAATCTATTCTCTCATTAGCTCTAGAGCCAAGGTTCTTCAATGGGATGTTTTTGCATATGCAAAACCGTTTTTTTTACCCACCATCAATAGCTGGAAATTCTGAACTTCAGAGATGGTTGTCTACATACAACTGTCTGCATGCATTAAAAATATATATTTAGTCATTACCATATCCTAACCTAAAAAAACAAGCCTACTCCATCGATTGTCTTAGCCCAGTCCCAGAAAAAATTAAAAAAAACCCATAACAATCTCTGTAATCCCAAGCCTTGCTTTATTCCAGAAGAACATGTGGAATAGTCCTACCTATCTGATTTTCAAATCAGCTCCTTCAGAAACAAACGTTCAAGAAACTCTTGCAGAAACATCTGATGGACAATTGTAAGTACACTCTTATACCCCGAGTTAATCATCTTACCTCAGGCTACTTGTTGTTTATTCCTACCTTTGTTATTTGTATTTTTCTTTATTGTGTAATGAATTGAGCTTACGTCCTTGGTTTTGGTTTTATCTTGTCTTGCGAGTCTTGTATTTGCTTGTTTTTTGTTTTTTGCTTTTTTTTGTTTTTTGGTGGTTTTTTTGTTTGTGTTGTGTATGGTTTTTTCTTGTTTGTTGTTTTTAGGGGGTTTTTTGTTGTTAGTGTTGTTTTTGTGGGGTTTTTTGTTTGTTTGTTTTGTTTTTTAAAATTTTTCATTATCTGTATGACTTGAGCTATGTTAACAGTCTTTGATTTTGCTTTATCTATGTTTTGTTAGTCTGGATTATTTTTTGTAAATCTCCTGGATTTTTGTCTTCAACAATCGTGAAACATTGTATTTTATTGCTTTTCTATGTCAAATTCTTTGATGTTTACTTTTGTTGTGAGGGCAGGATGAAAAAAAGTTGTATAAAACCTTCATCTTTTACTCTCAATAAAAAGAATCGTTTTGACTTGACTTTTGACCTTGACCATGCATAAATGGCCCACATCTTCCTAAAGAGGCGGATTTTAACGGTGCTCAAAATGCTCTCATGTATGCATGCCAACTGGGCCTCAGTTTTTAGACATCAGTGGAAGGACTTTTGGAGAGTGAGTCAGAACTAATGTCAACTCCACGGTAAGTTCCCTAAAACCAGGCACTTCCGTGATGGCTGGATCCAGCACTGTAAAGATCACAAGTGAAAATGCTCTAACCCCACGAGGCTTATCCTGCCCGTATTTGTATATGATTAACCGCACAGCTTGTCATGTAAGCATCTACCACTACCAGACTAAACGATTTCCATGGGGTGTCACTTACCCCCCGATAAACTGCAGAGAGAAAGTGGTAAAATGCCGGCCTTTGGAACATTCGATAATCCTGCTTTTTTTAGCAATCGTTGTGCTTACGGTGCCCCTTCAGCTTTCAGTGGCTATTTGATGAACCACGCCTCTCTCAGGAAAGGGAGTTTTTTTGTGCGATATGAAAACGAGAAACAAAAAAACAGAAGTAAAAGATCATAGAAACGGTGCTGGTGGTTATTTTTAAAATAGATGAGCTGTGCTGCTGCTGCTTTGTCTTTGTAATGGTGTCGTAAGAACTGTTTTTTTTGCTTGTTACAAATGTTTCGTTACTTTTCTGTATCTAAATGTTGTAGAGAAAATTATCACGATTCACAATTATCAATTGCAACATAGAGGATGTGTACCTATATGTATGTATGTGTGTGTGTGTGTGTGTGTGTGTGTGTGTGTGTGTGTGTGTGTGTGTGTGTGTGTGTGTGTGTGTGTGTGTGTGTGTGTGTGTGTGTATGCGCGTGCGTTTGTGTAGATAGATAGATAGATAGTAGATAGTAGATAGATAGCTGATTGATGATGATAGATAGATAGATAGATAGATAGATAGATAGATAGATAGATAGATAGATAGATAGATAGTAGATAGATAGATAGACGGTACGGACGTGACGGCGGAGGTCAGACAGCAACAGACAGATAGAGAGTAGAGAGAGAGAGAGATAGATAAATAGATAGATAGAGACGAGGAGAGAAGGAGGTAGATAGATAGATAGTGATAGATAGATAGAAGAGATAGATGATAGATAGATAGATAGATAGATGATAATAGATAGATAGATAGATAGATAGATAGATAGATAGATAGATAGATAGATAGATAGATAGATAGATAGATGAGAGAGAGAGAGAGAGAAAGAGAGAGAGGGAGGGGATACATACAAATAATAATACATACATACAACATACTACAACATACATACATACATCATACATACATACATACATACATACATACATACATACAACATACATACATGGACGGACGGACGGAGAGAGAGAGAGAGAGAGAGAGAGAGAGAGAGAGAGAGAGAGAGAGAGAGAGATAGATAGATAGATAGATAGATAGATAGATAGATAGATAGATAGATAGATAGATAGATAGATAGATAGATAAGATAAGATAGATAAGAAAGATAAGACAAGACAAGACAGACAGACAAGACAAGACACAGACAAGACAAAAGACAAGACAAGACAAGAACAAGACAAGACAAGACAAGACAAGACAAGACAAGACAAACAAGACAGACAAGACTACTAGACTAAGACTAGACTAGACTAATAGACTAGACTAGACTAGACTAGACTACCAGACTAGACTAGACTAAAAGATAGAGAGAAACTAGACTAAATCTGAGATAATAGATTAGATTAGATTAGATTAGATTAGATTAGATAGATAGATAGATAGATAGATAGATAGATAGATAGATAGATAGATAGATAGATAGATAGATAGATAGATAGATAGATAGATAGATAGATAGATAGATAGATAGATAGATCCTTCTTAGGTGTATCTAAGATAATGCTGTTTTATTTTCATCCTCTATATCGTTGTTTCAACAAGGTTTAACTTGACTTACGGCATTCAGAGAAAAATGAGCTAGCCTTCAAACGATAGGAGAACTGACAAAGTCAATGTTCCTCTACATGGGATTGTGACAGACCCTGTGATCAACAGGCTGAATCAAAGCTGGAGAAGAAGTGCCAAGATTTAGATTAATCAATCGTTTTATCTATACAGCTATTTTTTAAATAGTTAAACACATTAAGTAGTTTATTTATACCCGTCAATCGATTACTGACTATATCGCATGTTAGTATAGATATCCATACCACACAATGACAGTTTTAGTCTACATTACGACTAAAATAGTGTTATAACTAAATCCCCGAAGACGGTATACGCTACGTAAATAGTGGGGGAATAAATGGTCGCGTACGCAACAATCTCACAATTGGTGAACCACGGAACTCTAGTCAAGGAATGGAAAAAAAACCCAAAGCAACTAAATGTTCATGAAAAAAGATGTGCTATCTCCAAACAAAGATGCTGAGAGAGAAAAAAAATTTAAGTCAACTATTTTTTTTTAGATTTTTGCGGTATTCAGATGTTTCAGGCTTGCATTAGTTATTTTGCTGAAATAGTTCTTAACTGGCATTTGTTATAATGTACATGTATATCTGAAGGGGGGAAATGTTTTCCTTTGTAATGTCTATCCAAAATTTTTAAGCTGACTCGTGACGATCCACGTGTGGGCTATCCTTCTAGTGACCCTATAACTGATAATTTCCTTATCTTCCAAACCACAACCAAAAGCTTCTACAAATTTCAGTATGTGCTTTCTTGAAGAGCTAAAGAAGAAAGCTCGTTTGCTGAGAGTAACCCAGACTTCACTCTGGAAGTGAGAATAAGGGTAATAAGCGCATCCACCAAACCTTTTCATTATGCCCAATTCTTTCCACTCTCACACTGCGTTTGAACTCAATTCCTCCGCTGATTATTAAGCTAATTGCCTGATTTGACCGTGTACGGTACCGAACAAGCCGACAGACAGACAGAAGTGTAATTGCTAGACGTGCCAGTTTTTAAGCAGTTTTCCTTGTCGGTCCATTTCTACTAGAGCTTTTAGACTTTTTACCACTTGCTAGTGTTTCAGCTGCTGTGTAGCCGTGTTTAAGTCTTGCTTTGGGGTGATTTTGGTGTGTTTTAGTTACTGTTTAACACGGTTCTTGGTCTTGTAGAATACAGTCAAACCAAAACTGTTTTGAGCTGCAACAGGCGAGAAATCAGTTGACCAACAAAAACCAAGTAAAAATAGTCCGAAACTGGTTTATACCAAAAGCTGTCCGTTATTGATGCAAAGCAAGACGAAGATCTATAAATATTTACCTGTCGCTTTGCTTTGAAATGTCATGCTGAGGTTGTCTTCATCCATGACAAGCTCTTATTAGCACAACAGTCTATAAAAGGTAAAGGTGTTACCAGAACCTATTCTCAATCGCTGAGGAGAGAGGTGTCACAGAACTTCATTTTTCTCCAGGGGCCAGCATATTGAGGGCGGCGCCCATCTCCTCTCCCTTGCTGCTTTACCTTTCCTGACCCTAAAGAGGGCAGGTACCCATTTACAGCTGGGTACAGCCTGTATTTTCCAATAAAGGGGACTAAAGTTCTCTCAAGAAGACAGAATTTACAAAGCGGCATACATACGGGGACTGGATGTAAAAAAAAGCACATAAATGCTTATGCCATTATCCTCGATATAAAAAAAATTGTTTTAAATCAAGTCGTCATATGGTTATCTGCATGGCAAGGTATTTGAAAACAGCTATGCACGCATCTTTCTCATCCACAGCATACTTATAGTCTCACGGTGATTTACAGGTATCATCACAAGTCAGAGTACATATTTTGGATAGCAATCAGGGTGTTCAACTTAGAAACGCCTGACAACAACAACAACCACAACAGCGACAACAACAACAACAAAAACTTAATCCGAATGAGAACTACCAAGCTTTTGATTAATCTACACAGCTGCATCACAGGAACAAGAAAAGATCTTGGTGATGCAACGCACCCCCAATTTTCCAGAAAAGACGCTCAGCTCAACACGAGTCAGTCAGTGTGTTCTCACATAAACTGAGGGCGTCCTATCTAAGTCTGGCATCAAGGATACTTTACTACGCGCGTAAAGGCATGACCACCTTCGCCCATGTGCGCCGATTCGCTATCAATCTGGCAACCTGAAGGAATTAAAGACAGGCATTCCCTTGCATCATCCACCCCACATCACACCTGCACCACCCTAAAGCACTCCAAACCCGATAAGCACGTAGCCCCTAGATACAATTTTGTATCTGCCTTCATTTCTCTTAATCCACCCTTATTCCCCCCACTTCCAGTTGTGGGCTTAGAGAGTGACGATTTTTTAGGGGGGGGGGAGAGGGAGGAGGGGGAGAGGGGAGATACTGGTTGCAGTATTTAAGTCATTTACATCAATTTCTTTCTTGGTGGTCTGGTGATCTTAGAGATAACGCCCGCCAAAAGCGAAATGTCGGGTCGATCCCCGTTTGCGCCTGAAAAATCCACCCCCCCCCCCCCCCCCACCCATCGCTATCTACTAACGTTTGGTGGTCGCTGTGTGATAGGCTTTCGGTAGACTAATTAAACAGGGACGTGTACAAGCAAGCAACTAGATTGGGCCAACGGTTTTAAGAGCCACAGCACAAGAGGTAAAGTCTGGCTAATTCTGTATTAAAAAAAGTCACTGGATAGGGAAAAAACTGGAGAGGTCAAGAAAAAATTCTGGGGCCTCGTGGCGCGAGGTTCTCCCTCGGGAAGAGCAGCCCAAGCTACAGTGTGCTCAGATCCCATTGGCACAAAGCAATCTTAGTTGTGTGCCAAAGGGCCCAAGGACACAACCCAATTTAAGTGCAAAAGATTCTTGGTAAAAGCGGTCTGTGTCTAAAATCCCATCCCTTCCTGCCATAACAGCCAAAAAATCTATTGCCCCCGGGTTGGCCTGTGTGCCTGTGTGTGTGGTGCGGGCGTGCGTGCGTGCGGCGTGTGTGCACTTTGGACTTGATGGAACTGTTCGTTGTTCGTTGTACCTTGTAAGAATGAATGAGTGCAGCGCTTTGATTTGTCTCTAGAACAAGCAATGTCTTTTATTCCATTTATTTTATATTATTATTAAGATCCATTTTAACAAGAACCATGGCAACGCGTGTAAATCCCATTCCAAAAATATGAATCAACCTGTTGTGCTAAGATCCGATTACACAAAGCAGGTTTTGTGTGCAAAAATCCATTTTACAAAAAAGCATAGCACGTGTTTAGGATTCATTCACAAACATTGTCAGGTGGGCGAAGATCCAGTTTCACAATAGCATGGAGTTGTGTGCTGAGATCCATTTTACAAAAGACTCAGGTATTGCCAAGATCCTCGATCACAAGCGATTCATTTTGTGAATCCCATCTTTACACAAAACTCGACAGTATTGCTAAACCAACACCCAGATGTGTGTAAGATCCATTTACAAAAGCAGGTGTCCAGGTATTTGAATCCATTGACACAGCACGAATGAATTGTGTCTAATACCACTTTTAAAAGGGAGATCCTATTCTCCTTACACCCAAGAAATTATTGTGCTAAGATCTCATCTTTACACAAGCACGGTCAGTTAATTGTGTGCATTGACCTCTTAAAAAGCTGGTCAGTTAATTGGTGCTATGCCTTTTACAAAAGCAGTCAGTTAATTGTGTGCTATGATCCAGTCTTAAAACCCTAGTTATTGTGTGCTAATCCATTTAAAAGCATGGTCAGTTTAATTTGTGCAATTCACCTCTCAAAAGCATGTCAGTTAATTGTGTGCTAAGATCCCAAACTTTACACAAAGCAGCATGGCAGTTAATGTGTGCTAAGTCCATTTAACACAGCATGTCATGTTTTTGAAATCATTAACAAAGTATGAGGGTGTGTGCTAAGATCCCATTGACACCACACGAATAATTGGTGCTAAGATAATCTTTACACAAAGCCAGTCAGGTATTGCTAAGATCCATTGACACACAGCACAATTCCTTGTGTGCTAAGATCCATCTTCCACAAAGCATGGTCAGTTGTGTGCTGAGGAAAGCTCTGGCTTGGCCGCACGTATTAATTTGGGTCACTAGTATTTTTTTAGAGTGCGGTGGAAAATTGTGATTTTCACATATTTTAGCATGAAAAAATGGACGCTGCACTTTTTTGGGTATTGAGAACATAGAAAAACAGGTAGCACGCACGAAATTGGAATAAACCTCAAGTTTTGCATGTATCCTACGTCGTTGACCGTCGCATGCATATTGCGGTAAGGCTAGCAGACAGCAAAGGACTGAAGGGGACAGTTTTGTGCAAAATTCCAAACCCACATTTTCAAATAATGAGTTTTGAGTAGAGGCTAGTCTTTCACAAAAAGTGGTTTTTATTTCTGGGGAGCCTGCTTGCGAAGAATAAGAGTCACATGAAAAACAGGGGAATGTTTTTAATACCCCCGGTGCAGCCTGTATTCAGAAGAAATTTCTCCCATGGTTATGCCGGGGTCTTCTGTATAAATGCATCCCCCTCCTTTGGAAACTTATGCCAGCAATTCCTTTTTTTCTACTAATATTTCCTTCTCTTTCTTTTCCTTCAGACCTCCTTTTGGGTACTTCTTACCCTTCTTTGTCCGCTTTTTTTTTCAGTTAAAGGACTTTAAAAAACATTCTCATTCCACCGTCGAGTTCGATGCGCTGGGCCTGGTTTGTCAGGCAGTGAAGGAGTGCAACGCAATTTTTTTGGAAAAATATGAAGACAACGAAGTGCGTCTGAAGAAGAAGAAAGAAGAAGAAGAAGAAGGAGAAGAAGAAGAAAACAACAACAACAACACAACAAAAGAAAACGAACAAGAAGAAAGAACAAAAAAAGAAAACAAAAGAACAAGAAAAAGAACAAGAAGAACAAGAAAAAAAAATTAAATAAAAAATTTTAATAAAAAGAAAAAAAAAAGAAGAAGAAGAGAAAACAACAAAAAAAACAAAAAAAAAAATGTGTGAGTGATGTGGTGATGGTGGTGGTGGTGGGTGTGGTGTGTGTGTGGTGGTGGGTGTGTGGTGGGGTGATGGATGATGATGATATGCTGCGCGTGCTGCTGTCTGCTGTGTGCTGCTGTGCTGATGATGAGATTGGATGATGATTCGTGGCGTGCATCAGCCATGAGTCCCTTCTGTCTGATCCCAACCTCCGGTGTCCACTCTTCGTCTTCTCTTTTCCCCATTAGCCTTTGTGAAAACACATCCGTTGGCTGCTGTGGCTGTGTCTGGCTGTGGTTGGTGTCTTGGGGTTGCATTGTGTGTGGTGTGTTATCGGTTTTATCGCTTTGTCTTTTTTATTGAGTCTCTCGCGTCTGTTTCTGTGCGTCCCATCCCAGCCCTTTCTGTATTTTCCTCTGTAGTAGAGTAGTAGCAGCAGCCTAGAGGAGTAGTAGTAGTTAGTAGTAGTAGTAGTAGTAGTAGTAGAGAAGAGTAGTAGTAGTAATTGAGTAGTAGTAGTAGTAGAGAGCAGGTTGAGTGAGAGTAGCAGCAGCAGGGAGTAGTAGTAGTAGTAGTAGTAGTAGTAGAGTAGTAGCAGAGAATGTAGACGCAAGCAGCAGCAGTAGTAGAAGCAGCAGCAGCAGCAGCAGTAGCAGCAGCAGCAGTAGCAGCAACAGCTGTAGCAGCAACAGCGGCAGCAGTAGTAGTAGTAGTACTAGCAGCAGTAGCAGTAGTAGTAGTAGTAGTAGCAGTAGTAGTAGCAGTAGTAGTAGCAGCAGCAGTAGCAACAGCAGCAGCAGCAGCAGCAGTAGTAGCAGCAGCAGCAGCAGTAGTAGTAATAGTAGTACTAGTAGTAGCAGTAGCAGCAGTAGTAGTAGTAGTAGCAGCAGCAGCAGTAAAAGCAGCAGCATTTAGCAGTAGTAGTAGTTAGTAGTAGTAGTAGTAGTAGTAGTAAGTAGTAGCAGTAGTAGTATAGTAGTAGTAGTAGTAGTAGTATAGTTGCATCACCAGTAGTAGTAGTAGTAGTAGTATTTGGTAGTAGTAGTAGTAGTAGTAACGGGGCAGCAGAAAGCAGAAAGTATAGCAGCAGCAGCAGCAGTAGTAGTAGTAGTAGTAGTAGTATGTAGTAGTATTTAGTAGTAGTAGTAGTAGTAGTAGTAGTAGTAGTAGTAGTAGTAGCAGCAGCAGCAGCAGAAGCAGCAATAGTAGTAGTAGTAGTAGTAGTAGTAGTAGTAGTAGTAGTAGTAGTAGTAGTAGTAGTAGTAGTAGTAGTAGTAGTAGTCGTAGTAGTAGTAGTAGTAGTAGTAGTAGTAGTAGTAGTAGTAGTAGTAGTAGTAGTAGTAGTAGTAGTAGTAGTTCTTGTTCTTGTCGTTGCTTGTGTAGTATAGAAGTAATTACAGACATAAGTTTGAAAATAACTGTCCAAATCACCTCGTCAATAGACATTAAGCAAATGAAGAAAAATAATGATGGCGACGACGACGACGATGATGAAGACGATGAGGAGGAGGAGGAAGAGGAGGATGGGCGGTGCTAGTAGTAGTGATGATGATGATGATGATGATGATGATGATGATGATGATGATGATGATGATGATGATGATGATGATGACGACGACGTCGACGACAGTGATGACTACGATGGTGACGACGACGACGACGACAACAACGATAATGACGATAATGATGAGCGCATCTCTCCACACTTGAAAACAACACAGAATGTGTACATTATACACACGCTACTAAACAACCCTTTGATGTAACGTATAATATAACCATGGGGTTCTGTTGACTCCAAACTGCTTACAAAAACAGCTATAGGTTTGATCCCCCTATAGCCCCCCCCCCCCCCCCCCCCCCCCCCACACACACCTCCCTGAGGTAGGCCCCTAAGGGAGTAGGAAGAGAGAGAGGGGAGAGACAGACAGACAAACACACAGACAGGGACAGAGAGAGAGAGAGAGAGAGAGAGAGAGAGGAGAGAGAGAGAAGAGAGAGAGGAGAGGAGAGAGAGAGAGAGAGAGGAGAGAGGAGAGAGAGAGAGAGAAACTCCAACTCGAACTCCAACGTGAATGATTTATTCACAAAAATGGCCATCGGTCCATACATGAAGGGGCTGGCGAACTGCTTAGTATTTTGGTGAGGGGGAGGTGGATGGGGGAGGGGAAAGCAACAGCAACAACGACAAAATGTTATTGTATAATTATATATATATATATTTTAAAATAAATTATTTTATATATATATATATATAATTTTTTATATATATATATATATATAAAATGTCAGTCACAACATATGACATAGGATAACAAGAGAGAGAGGGGACAGAGACAAAAAAAGACAGAGAGAGAACAGAGAGAGAGAGACAGAGATAAAGAGACAGAGAGAAGGGGGGGGCAGAGAGAGAGGGGGTGGGGAGAGAATGAGAATGAGAAATACAGAGACAGACAGAGAGGGAGAGAGCAGAGATAAAGAGACACACAGAGAAGGGAGAGAGAGAGAGAGAAAAAAGAGAGAGAAACAGAGACAGACAGAGACAGAAACAGAGACAGAGACAGAGAGAGAGACGGAGCATAATAAGTGGGTGAAGTGGGTGGGAGTGGGTACGGTGGAAGGGGAGCGGGAGGGCGGGTAGGAGGTGGAGAAGGAGGTGGGTGGGGAGGGGGGGGGGGGGAGGGGAGGGGAGGGGGTTGTTCTCTGGACATTTTTTGCTGGGTCCTGTCAGGTACCCTGAGTAAAATTGGGGGTGGGGGTGGGGGAGTAAGACACCCGTTGTCAGGGTGCTTCCCTTGATTTACCTGCATACTGAGGAGGTGAAGAGAGGGGGGGGGGAAGGGGGGGGTGGAAAGGGAGGGGGAAGGTGGAGATAGAAGGAGAAGAAGGAGGAAAGGGGGAAAGGGGAAATTGAGAGAGAGAGAGAGAGAAAGGGGAGAGGAGGGAGGGGGGGAGTGGAGGGAGAGAGAGAGAGAGTTTATTGTAGTCACTGAGTCACAGACTAAATTATTCATCATGAAAAACAATTACCTATAAAAGATCTTTTATTTTGATTTTGTTGTTGTTGTTCGTGTTGTTGTTATGTTTAGTGGTAGTAGTAGTAGTAGTAGTAGTAGTAGTAGTAGTAGTAGTAGTAGTAGTAGTAGTAGTAGTAGTAGTAGTAGTAGTAGTAGTAGGAGGAGGAGGAGGAGGAGGAGGAGGAGGAGGAGGAGCAGCAGCAGCAGCAGCAGCAGCAGCAGCAGCAGTAGTAGCAGCACCAGCAAGCAATAGTGTTGATGTTGTTATTATCATTATCATCATGAAATAGAGAATACTATAGATTTTACTAACCAAACAAATGCTTTATTATTTTTAACTAGTCCTCAAAATTAAAAACAAAAAAACTCAAGTCATCAAACACATGAACAGTAGCCTAGCAAGGAACACTATCAAATCACTAGGCAGTATATTTCTTTTTCATTCTCATAGGTTGTGATGATGAAAACAACAATAACAAAATGTTCATATATCACAGTTCAAATCGATATGAATTAGACAGAAACCATCGGATTGTGGGTGGTGGTGGTTGTTGTTGTTGTTGTTGTTGTTGTTGTTGTTGTTGTTGTTGTTGTTGTTGTTGTTTTGTTGTTTGTTGTTGTTGTTGTTGTTGTTGTTGTTTTTGTTGTTGTTGTTTGGTGTGTTGGGGTGGGAGAGGATTGCAGCCTATCCTTAGACCCCAGTTTATTTCCTTCCCTCTTCCGTCTCTCTTGCATCTGCACTCCCCCACCCCCACCCCCCCCCTCACATCTCCCACATTTACACACAAAAACACGTACACACATACATACTACATACTACATTACATACATTACATACATACTGCAGCATACATACATACATACTTCCCTGCATACATACATACATTACATAACCCTCATACATACATACATACATACTGCTACATACTCTCATACAAAATACATACATACTGCATACATACTTTCATCACTACATACTCTATTTCATACATAAAACTCTACATACAACTACATCATACATGCATCTCATCTCTGGGCCCCTCCTCTCTCGCTCTCTCTCTCCCCAAATACACACACATTCTCTCTCCCTCTCCCTCCCATCCCTCTCTCTCTTCCTCTCTCTCTCTCTCTTCTCCCCTCTCTCTCCTCTCTCTCTCCCTCTCTATCTACTCTTTAAAACACAAACCCCACACACACACACCACTACCCAAACCACCACCACCCCTCCCCCCCCCCCCCCCCACCCCCACCACCACCCCACACACATACACACACTTACCACACACACACACACACACACTTAAACACACACACTTACAAAAACCAAAATCCACACACACACACCCCACACACACACACACACAACACATCCCCACCACCCACCCTTTAATTATCCCCCATCCACAAACACAATTACACACACAACAAAACAACATCCCGCACCCCCCCCCCAACCCTCCCCCCCCCCCAACCCCCACACACAAACACACCCCACCCCCCACCCCACACACAAACACACCCAACCCCCACCACACACCACACACACACCACACACACACACACCCCACACACCACACACCCCACCACCACACACACACACCCCACACACCCACCACACACACAAACACACCACACAACACCACCACACCACACACACAACACCCCCCCCACAACACACTAAAAACACACACACCACCACCCCCACCACCACCCCCACAAACACACCAACACCACCACCCACCAAACACACACACAAACACAACACACACACACCGCACACACAACACACCCCCAAAAATACCCCCCCCACCCCCCCCCCCCCCCCCCCCCCCCCCCCCCCCCCCCCCCCCCCCCCCACTCCCCAATCTCCCCACACACACCTTTTTTGCCATCCAAAATTTGCATCAACACGTCTACCTCAGGGCAGGGCAAGGCAAGGCAGCCCTGAAGGAACGATTGCATCTGTTTTTGGGCATTGCCTGCCTTGCCTGCCTGCCTGCCTGCCTGCCTGCCTGCCTGCCAAAAAAAACACCGTGACGGGGGATGTGGGGACTTTAAGTCAGACACTGAGGACAGACAGACAGACAGGACAAGACAGAAAGAGATTTAAAAACCAAACAAGGATAGAGAGAGAGACACACAACACACACACAAAAAATCAACAACAACACACAAGAGGGGGGACGAGAGAAGAGAGAGAGGGGGGAAAGCGAGTGATGGGGAGGGAGAGACAGAGAGGAGAGAGAGAGGGAGGGAGGGAGAGAGAGAGGAGAGAGACAAAGAGAGAGAGAGAGAAATATACAGACATACAGAGAGGGGACAGACAGTCAGACAAAGACAGACAGAAACATACATAGAAAAGACAGAAGAAGAGAGAAATAGATACACTATTTGAAAGATTGGGGAGAGAGAAGTAGGCGGAGAGATTAACAGACCGACAGAGACGGAGACAGACACAGAGGGTGGAGGGGACAGAAAAACAGAAAGATTGAGGGGGGAGACGACATCAAGAAGAACACACACACACACACACACAAACACACACACACACACACACACCACACACACCACACACCACCAAAAAACCACACCACACACACCACACACACACACAACACACTCACACATGAGGGGAAAAGGGAGAAACGACGACGACAAACATTGAAATACGTGTTGATGATGAGATGATGATGATGATGATGATGATGATGATGATGATGATGATGATGGTGGTGGTGGTGGTGGTGGTGGGGTGGTGGTGGTGGTGGTGGGGTGGTGGTGAGTGATGATGATGGTGTGGTGGTGGTGGGGTGGTGGTGGTGGTGGTGGTGGGGTGGTGGTGTGGTGTGGTGGTGATAAAGATGATGATGGTGGTGATGGGGTTGGTGGGGTGGTGGTGGTGGTGTGGTGTGGTGGTGGTGGTGGTGATGCGACGACGACGACGGTGACGCCCGACGACGACAAATGACGACGACAACGACGACGACGACGAGTTTGATGATGTTTGATGATGATGATAGCAATACAATATTGTTATCTTTTTATCTTATCGTTGTCGTCTTTGTTTTCGTCGTTGTTGTTGGTGTTGGGTGTTGTTTCTCATAATCAGATTAATTTTTAGTTATCTTGTTACAATTATGACTGTTTACCTTTTCTTCTTCTCGTCGTTTGTGAACTCTCAAACAGCAACTATTGTTGTCTGTTATCTTGAGCAAATATGCTTTGCGCTGCCGTTAAGCGCCTGACATGTCAGGCCAAGCGCATCGACTTCGCATAAGAGAGAATTATCTTTTAATATTTTAAGTCTTTGAAGAAAAAAAAAGCAGGAGAATGTACCAAACAGGCAGAAAAAGACAAGAAGGAAGTGGCGGAAGAAAAGAAACAAAACAGAAACAAAGAGCAAGATAGAAAAGAGGGAATTGAATACTTAGCAAAGAATTCCAGAAGATGGGGATGTCATTTTTACTGTCAGCCCCAGGCATCTCCATGGGATTTTTTACCCGGGTTTTTTGTTGTTGTTGTTGTTTGGGGGTGTTTTGCTTCTTTTTGTTTTGATTTGTTGTTGTTGTTTTGCTTTTCATTTAAAAACGCTGATGCTCAACCACGGGTTCCACAGGTAACACACATAACACAAAGTATTTCTTTTCAACTAGGACCTGTACTTATGTGAAGACAAGGCAGGATAATAATAGGAAAAGGGAGTACATAACAGCAGAAGTAGGGAGAGGCGAGGCGCAAGCATCCGAAGCATGCGGCTTACCGGGAAAGAATGTTTATGAGAGGTTAGGGTGATGTACTGGGGTGAGGCTTAATTGTACACATATACATACACCACCACCCTGGAATGGTGCCAACACTGAAGAGGTACCGGGGTGTGAAGGAGGTGGGGTGGAGGTAGAGAAGAGGGAGAGAAAGGGGGAAGGGGGGGGGGAAGGGAGGAGGTGTGTTTTCTTCTGAGGGGAAGCTTGTTGTTGTTGTCAAGAGGTGGCAGAAGAGTGGAAGACACCTGTTGCAGCCAGCCGCCTTGGCGCAGTGGTTAGCGCCTTGGGTTACGGACTGGAAAGTCGAGGGTTCGAATCCCCTAAGAGCTAGCTATAAGGATTTTTCGGACTCAGGCCGGCTTCTACCCAGAGTGAGTGTGCTATAGGCACGTTGGGAAGACTAGAACCACATAGTCGAGCTTCATCCACTTACACGGATGAGTGTTTGAGTGTTGCTGAAATTAGCTGACCAACACTGCAGGTGTCTGTATCTCTCGGGCCCGGTTAACGCCGGGATGTGTTATGATAGTAAGCGTAGAGTACAACCCTGTCAAGTAGTCTCAAAGCACATACACTTCCATAGTAGCATCATTACATCATCCTCATTATTAATGATCATCATGCAATAAAAAAAAAAATTTAATTGCCTCTGATTCTGTCGCCCCAGTTGTTCTGGTCTCATGGTGACCTCAGATTTGGTTTCCCGGACATTTCTGTGCCTGTGGTGAGTTTGTGTCAAAGCCTTTGAAGTTGGAGGTTCACGGGGGGGACGGTCGTTGGAGGGACGTTGTGGTGGTGGTCACCTAGAGTGGGCGACCCACTCAGTCTGGCTCCACAATAATACTGTCGTTAGTAGGAAGCTTAGTAGGTGGTGTTGTCCTGCGTATGTTAGCTCAGAACAGGCACCACTGAACACCACCAAAGTGACCCAGCAGCAGCGCTGGGCCCCTCTGGCTGGCAGCCCCGCAGTGGCCTGGTATTGATGGGCTTCCTGTGGACTTCTGACCCTGAGGATGCAACATATCGAATCTGGGTATGGCTGGGGCGGAGAGATTGGAATGAGCGGCGTGGGAACAGCAGGGACAGGAACGTCACAGAAGATGAGGCAGCACAAAAAGACACCTAATGGCGAAGTGTCTTCTTTTCTATTAATTACCTGTCTGTGAGGTTAGGTGGGAATTTTGGGTTAGCAAAAATTATGTAAAAGGTTTTGCTTGAGCGAGAGAGAGAGAGAGGAGGAGAGAGGAGAGGAGAGAGAGAGAGAGAGAGAGAGAGAGAGAGAGAGAGAGAGAGAGAGAGAGAGGAGTAGAAGAGATAGAGAAGGAGGGAGAGGGAGGAAAGGGAAAAGAGGAGGAGAGAAGGAGAGAGAGGAGAGGAGAAGAGGGAGAGGGAGGGGAGAAAAGGGGGGAGGAAAA
>CM054147.1:48627249-48634749 GCA_028751875.1 Rapana venosa
GGGGGGGGGGGGGGGGGGGGGGTGGGGGGGGGGGGGGGGGGGGGGGGGGGGGGGGGGGGTGAGGGTGGGGTGTGGGGGGGGGGGGGTGGAGGGGGGGGGGGGGGGGGGGGGGGGGGGGGGGGGGGGGGGGGGGGGGGGGGGGGGGGGGGGGGGGGGGGGGGGGGGGGGGGGGGCGGGGGGGGGGGGGGGGGGGGGGGGGGGGGGGGGGGGGGGGGGGGGGGGGGGGGGGGGGGGGGGGGGGGGGGGGGGGGGGGGGGGGGGGGGGGGGGGGGGGGGGGGGTGGGGGGGGGGGGGGGGGGGGGGGGGGGGGGGGGGGGGGGGGGGGGGGGGGGGGGGGGGGGGTGGGGGGGGGGGTGGGGGGGGGGGGGATGGGGGGGGGGGGGGGGGGGGGGGGGGGGGGGGGGGGGGGGGGGGGGGGGGGGGGGGGGGGGGGGTGGGGGGGGGGGGTGGGGGGGGGGGGGGGGGGCGGGGGGGGGGGGGGGGGGGTGGGGGGGGGGGGGGGGGGGGGGGGGCGGGGGGGGGGGGGGGGGGGGGGGGGGGGGGGGTGGGGGGGGGGGGGGGGGGGGGGGGGGGGGGGGGGGGGGGGGGGGGGGGGGGGGGGGGGGGGGGGTGGGGGGGGGGGGGGGTGGGGGGGGGGGGGGGGGGGGGAGGGAGGGGGGGGGAGGGGGGGGGGGGGGGGGGGGGGCGGGGGGGGGGGGGGGGGGGGGGGGGGGGGGGGGGGGGGGGGGGGGAGGGGGGGGGGGGGGCGGGGGGGGCGGGGGGGGGGGGGGGGGGGGGGGGGGGGGGGGGGGGGGGGGGGGGTGGGGGGGGGGGGGGGGGGGGGGGGGGGGGGGGGGGGGGGGGGGGGGGGGGGGGGGGGGGTGGAAGGGGGGGGGGGGGGGGGGGGGGGGGGGGGGGGTGGGGGGGGGGGGGGGGGGGGCGGGGGGGGTGGGGGGGGGGGGGGGGGGGGGGGGGGGGGGGGGGGGGGGGGGGGGGGGCGGGGGAGGGGGGGGGGGGCGGGGGGGAGGGGGGGGGGGGGGGGGGGCGGGGGGGGGGGGGGGGGGGGGGGGGGGGGGGGGGGGGGGGGGAGGGGGGGGGGGGGGGGGGGGGGGGGGGGGGGGGGGGGGGGGGGGGGGGGGGGGGGGGGGGGGGGTGGGGGGGGGGGGGGGGGGGGGAGGGGGGGGGGGGGGGGGGGGGGGGGGGGGGGGGGGGGGGGGGGGGGGGGGGGGGGGGGGGGGGGGGGGGGGGGGGGGGGGGGGGGGAGGGGGGGGGCGGGGGGGGGTGGGGGGGGGGGGAGGGGGGGGGGGTGGGGGGGGGGGGGGGGGGGGGGGGGGGGGGGGGGGGGGGGGGGGGGGGGGGGGGGGGGGTGGGGGAGGGGGCGGGGGGGGGGGGGGGGGGGGGGGGGGGGGGGGGGGGGGGGGGGGTGGGGGGGGTGGGGGGGGGGGGGGGGGGGGGGGGGGGAAAAAAGGGGGGGGGGGCCCCGGGGGGGGTTTTTTTTTGGGGGGGGGGGGGGGGAAAGGGGGGGGGGGGGGGGGGGGAAGGTATTATTTACAGTAAGTGACGAATGCCTAGTATTTTCTAACGTTTTTTTATTCTGTTAGCTTTTTTATTATCTAAGTATAAAACGTGAAATAATGGGATGAAAACAGTAAGTGAAAGTAATTTGGGTGTCCTGACGTTCTTGATTTTTTCTTTTTTTTATAATTCTTAAAACATTTTTTATTTTAATTGTGTGTGTGGACGTGAGCGCGGCACGCGCTCAGGTGTGCATGAGGATGTGTGGCGTGTAATTGTTATATGTGGTAATTTGTATTTTCAAATGTATTTCCTTATCGATTTTTTCTTTTTTTTTTTTTTTTTTTTTTACTGGTTTAATTTTATGGTAAATGGATGCAATAATGTGGTGTCTTGAGTTATAATCATTACGAAATTTGTTCTTAGATAGTTGGCTTGATGAAAATAAAAGCAAATGCATTGCTTTTTCAATGTACCATTGAAATAAAATTTTGACTGACTGACTTGACTTGAGTTGTCACGCAATGCGCGACGAACAAATGCTCCTCATTGATACAGATATACACTTTCATATACATTCACACGAACACACACCACGAG
This sequence comes from Rapana venosa, assembly GCA_028751875.1. Lineage (NCBI taxonomy): Eukaryota > Metazoa > Mollusca > Gastropoda > Neogastropoda > Muricidae > Rapana > Rapana venosa. The sequence continues at coordinate 48,629,344 of CM054147.1, forward strand.
GCTGTGCACGCGCTGTGCGCGCGCGCACACAACTACACCCACAACACACAAAACAAGCGCACGCACGCCCTCACACAATCACTCATAAGTCATGCATTGCAAATGTATGTATACATTATTATTCCTTTCTTTCTTTCTTCCTCTCTCTCTCTCTCACACGCACGCACGCTACACACACACACAACACACACACACACACAAATACACACACAAACATACACGCGCGCGGTGTGTTCACATGCAAACGGAAAACGCGCGAACCATTACGCGCGTGCGCGCTAGCTCAGAGAGTATGAGAAATGAAAAAGACATACAAGCAGAGTGAGATAGAGCGATGAGAGAGAGAGATCAAGAGGCAGAAACACAGACAGACACACACACAGACAGAGTTAAAACGATTTGGACATGGCGCACTGCCTCAGCTAAACCCCAAAACTTGCAACTTTAATGAACGACATCAGAAAAAAGAAGAAAAAAACCAAACCCTGGTTCTAACGCATGAGGACAAACAAGTCAAATCCTGTCTTCACTTTTGCAAAAGCTATTTTGGTCGTAACCAACCCTTAATGCTTTTAGGCGAGGGGCAATACGTTTTAGAGCGCGCGCGTGCATACGCACACCCATACACTCACGCGTACGCGCTTGTAAATTAACATATACACACATCTCAACCATTACACCCAGTGGTGTGTAGGGCAGCAACAAAGTGCTTCCACTCCTGCCTATCCTGGGATAACCTAGTCACTGTTCCCAAGAGTGCTGCATGCCTTTCATCTCACTTTCTTACAGTTCTGCTCCACGTTGCTTTGGTCTTCCTTTCTTTTCTTCCCTTCTGGGGTCAGTGCAATGCTGTGTTCTTGTGATTGACTGTGGGTTCTATCCAGGAGGATGTGCAATCCACTTCCACAGTCGTCTTGTAATGATGGTTCCATGTCTCTTGCTACATCTCCATAGTAGGTCTTCATTGGAGATCTTCTTGGGCCCAAAGATCCGGAGAATTCTTCGGAAGCATACGTGTGAAAGGATCAAAGTTTTGTACGTAAGATCGCTTCCGTCATCCCTCAGCTCTCAGAATCGTACATCGAGCAGTAGATAACAACTCAGCTCTGTATGCTTCAGCGTGGTGTTGGGCTGTATACTGAGTTGATCTCCAGATATTGTTTCTTCTTCTAAAACACACTCATGGCCTTGCCAGGTCTGTGGTGGTTATGTCTTCCTTTAGTGCGCCTCTGGTTTGATGATCGCTGCCAATGTATGTGACCTTGTCTGTCTGGGCACAGCGTCCAGTTCATCACTTTCACAGGGGCTGGTGTGTTCACATTGGAGCGACATTGTCTCTGTTTTATTGGTGCTAATACGAATCCCCACTTGTGTCCGAATGTTTGAGGTCTGCTGGTCTTCTCGGATATCTTGTGTGTGTTGGACAGCAGGCCAGGTCATCCGCAAGTCGAGTCGTCTAGTGTTGAGAAACAGGCTCCAGGCGATCTCTAGGGTTGTCTTCTGTTTCTTCCTCATCACCCAATCAAAGGCCAGTTTGAAGAGAACTGCCGACTTACACATCCTTGTCTTACTCTAGTCTTGATCAAAGACAGTGTTGCTATGGCCCACAGAGCATCTGATGTTGTCGTAGTAGCTCTTGATAGATGTTACCTAGTTCGATGGGAGTGCCAATAGTGTCGAATGGATACTCCAAAAGGCTGTCTCTGTGTATGCTGTCAAATGCCTTTTATCGAAGTCACAAATTCACATACAGTTGTCTTGCCCATCTGTGCACTGTTCGATGAGTGATGTTTCTGTGCGTGAATATCTGGTCTATACATCTCGGTTGCTCCCTGAACCCTGCTTGTTCCTTACCTCAGTGCACTCGTCCACAGCAATCTAATTTCTTTGATTGATGACCTTGGCACAGTATCTTGCTTGGCACAGAAAAAGAGTGATTCCCTCAGTTGTTGCAGTCGCTCAGGGTTCTTTTTGGGGATTTTGGACGCTATCACTCCCGTGGTCCATTCGTCAGGTTACTTCACTCTGTTCTTCCATGCAGGATGTGAACAGTGGTTGCAGTATGTCAGCTGCTGGTCAGAATCTAGCCTTGAATAGTCGCCTCCAAGGTTGTTCCTGGCTGGATGACTTGCCCGTTCATTGAGAGGTCTTGATGGCAGCCACTATCTCTTTCTTTGTTGGGGGGTTGACGTCAATGTCTAAGTGTTTTGTAAGTTTCTGGGATGTCGGCTGATCTTCGTCAGGTGGTGGTCAGTTGAGAACTTCTGGAAGTGTTCGCCCATCTTTTTTCTTGCTCTTTCTTCTGTTGTCAACAGTTTCCCTTGTCTGTCCCTGATGGTCCCCAGCGTCCTCTTAATTTGTTAATACTTCTTGGTGATCTTTGTAGACTCTCCCTGGCTCTTCCTTGGGCCTCCGCTCTTCTGCCTCAGTGCCAGCTGGGCCATGGCTACTCTCTTGTCACTGGTTTGCGTGCGAGTTCTTCACTTTCTGTTGTGCCTCTATGTACAACTCTTTCCTGCTCTCTCGTAGCGGTTGGAGATTTACTTGCATAAGTCTCTCTGATTCTCTCCTTTCTTTGATGCATCGAGGGTCTCTTGTGGGATCCAGCTCATTGTTGGTCTTCTTCTTTTGATGGACCGATGTTCCTTGCTGCTCTCAGTCGTACCGTTTACAGATCTGCTTTCCATGTCGATCTATGTCATGCTGTTCTGTCATGTTCTGCAGGGGATGTGGAATCTGTTCTCAGATTGTTGATGAATGCTAGACTCACATTGGTGTCTCGTGGGTTTGTTCTCTCTGGTCGCTGGGTTTCAAAATCGCACTTGAGTGGTTTGGTCTTGTGTTCTTCTTCAGTTTCATTTGGATGTGTGCGGTCACCAGGTGATGATCAATCCCAACATCCCGCCACTTCGCTTGGTTCTCACATCCAGAAGAGATCGGGTTACATATTACCGTTGTTCTCAGATGGTCAATCTAGGTTCATGTCTCTCTTCCATTCGGCGGACGTCAAGTCAGGCTTGTGGATGTCAGGTGCGTGAAGTGGGTCCTCCTACACTAGTTGTTAATGGAGCAGAACTCCACAAGTCTCTCCCCCGTTGTCAATTTCGTTTAACCACTCCGTGTTTTCCCCTGATCTCGCATAGTCGGTGTTGTCGTTCCGACTTGGCGTTGAGATTACCATGATGAGGATTAGTCATGGCGTGTGGGCTTCTCTGTCTCTTGTCTGCAGCTTGGTGGTTAGAAGTTGTCTTTGCTCTCATCGTTGCTGTTGTTGGTTGGTGCGTAGCACTGGATGATGGTGATGTTGATGTGCCTTCCCTTCAGTCTCGCACTCATTAGACTGTGTTGACGGCTTCCACTCCATAGGCATCGCTCACGCCTTTCTTGAGGATGATGGCAACTCCCTCGTGGTGCTGGTGTCATCTCTCCAGAGTACGAGGACGGTTTCTCCGGTGGTGGTTTCATTCTCCCAGGAGCCAGTCCATCTACTCTCGCCTTTCTCCTAGGGCATGGAGGTTGAATCTTCTCATTCTAATGTTACCTGTGCAGTTGCCCGCTCCTCATTATCGTTCTCAGTTCCAATGTCTTAGTCTGATCTTAGTTTTTGGTGAGTGTCAGGTCTTCCCTTATCCTGTGGTCAGCTTCCTCTCGGCTTTGGCCATCAGCTTTTACGAGTCTCTACTGGACCCGAGAGGTCCTTTGCACGCAAAAAGTAGAATTGTTCTATGTTTGCTGTTTCCGTAACTTCTTTTTTTTACGGGGTCAGGGTTGTTAGCCTGTGCCCAACCCACAACCTGGTGGAAGGGTTCACCTTAGTCGCCTCTTAAGACATTGCCGGTTGGAGGGCAGGGATCTATTTCTTGCAATGCTCGCGTTGCAAGGCATACCCGGGTAGTCAAAGTGGGTAATATACACCCACAGATTGTTAGGAAAAAGAAAGGAGAAAACAAGCTTGTGGGCACTTATCTATCAATCTATCTGCCTACCTTACCTACACTCTACACACACATATATATTATATATATATATATATATATTTATTTATTATATATATAATATAGTGAGATGAGAGAGACGAGAGGAGAGAGATTTGATGAGAGACAGATGAGAATGAGTGGTGAAGTGACGAATACAGAGACTGTTAGAGAGAGATGAGAGATTTACATTTGGATGAGAGAGAGAGAGAGAATAGAGAGAGAGAGATACAGACGTGAGAGGCAGAGAGAGACGTGACACAGAGAGAGAGTGAGTACACATCAACACAAGCAATGTTTTGTTTAAAAATTTGTTTGGTTTGAAATGAGGGGTTTTTTTTGGGGTTTTTTAAAGGGTTTTTAAATTTTGATTTTAAAGGGGGGTGTTGGGGAAAAAAATTTTGGTTTTTTTTTTGTGTTTTGGAGGGGGTTTTTTGTGGTTTAAAATTTAAGGTTTATTGGTTTTGGGTTTTGGGTTTTTTTTTTTAAAAAAGGGGGTTTTTGGTTTATTTTTTTTTTAATTTTGAAAATTTTTTTGTTTTTTTGGTTTTTTTTTGTTTTAGGGTTTTTATTAAGTTATGGGGGGTTTTGAAAAATTTTTTTGTTTTTTTTGGTGTTTTTTTTTTGGTTTGGGTTTTTTTTCCCAAAATTTGGGGGGTTTTACAAAAAGTTTTTTGTTTTTTTGGATTTTTTTTTTTTTTTGGGGGTTTTGGGTTAAAATGTTTAACTTTTTTTTTAAAAAAGGGGTTTGAATTATTTTTTTGAAAATTTTTTTTTTTTTTTAAAAAAAATTTTTTATTTTTAAAATTTTTGAATAAAAAAAGGGGGGTTTTTTTAAAGGGGGGGTTTTTTAAAAGAATGGTTTTGGGTTTTGAAATTTTTGGAAGGGGGAAAGTTTTTTTAAAAAAATTTAAATTTGGGGGAAAAATTTTGGGGGAAAGGTTTTTTCCCCAAAAAAAAAATTTAAATTATTTTTGTTTTTTTTTTGGGGGTTTTTTTTTAAAAGGTTTTTAAAAGTTTTTTTTAAATTTTGTTTTGGGGTTTTGGTTTGTTTTTTTGTTTTGGGGTTTTTGTTTTTTTTAAAGGGTTTTTGGGTTTGGGGTTTTTGTTTTAAAAATTTTTTTTGGGGTTATTTTCCCTTTTGGTTTTTTTTTTTTGGTTTGTGGTGAAAAAATTTTAAAAGTTTTTTTTTTTGGGGATGTTTTTTAAATTTTTTGTGGGGTATGAAACTTTTAAAAATGTTTAAAAATTTTTTTTAAAAATTTTTTTAAAATTAAATTTTGGGAAATTTTTAATAATAAAATTTTAAAAAAAGAAAAGGGAAAATTTTGGGGGGAAAAAAAAGGGGGGAAAAAATAGGGGGTTTGGGAAAAAAAAAAAAATTTTTAAGGGAAAAAAATTTTTTGGGGTTTGGGGAAAGTTTGGGAAAAAA
>CM054147.1:48639749-48645844 GCA_028751875.1 Rapana venosa
AAAGGAAAAAGGGGAAAAAAAGGGACCCCTTTAAATCAAAAAAATTTTTTTTTTAGGAAACCCCAAAAAGGAATAGGGAGGGGGGGGGGGGGGTTTAAAAGAAGGAAGCAATGTTTTTAAATAAAAAAAATTTTTGAAACTGAAAATACCATGTTTCATTTTTGAACAATTTGGGGGTTATTTATTGGAATTTTTCCCCCCTTTTTTTCAAAAAACCAAAATTCAAAAAAAAATGGGAAAAAAAAGCCGAAATAATGGTATTTTTTTATTTTAACATCAAGACAAAATGCAATTTTTAATAAGAAAAAAAAAAGAAAAAAAAATGTTTTTTTTTTTTTTTTTTTTTCAGACCAAAAGGGAAAAAAAAATGAAATTTTTTAAAATTTTTTCCCCAAAAAATTAAAATTTCACTTTGGCGAAAACTTAAAATATCAACCCAAAATTGGGAAATAAAAGCCAAAAACCCAAAAAGGGAAGGGAAACTTTTAAAAATTTTTTAAAAAACCAGAAAAACCAAAAATAAAAAAACTTTAAAAAAAATTTTAAAAAATTTTTTCAAAAATTTTTCTTATCGGTTTTATTTTTAAAAAAAATTTAAAAATTTTTTTGGTTGGGCCCGGGGAAAAAACTTAGGGTTTTTTTTTCAAAATGCTTAAAATTTTTTAAAAATTTTTTAATTTCACTTAAAAAAATTTTTTTTAATTTTTTTAAAAAATTTTTTTTCAAAAATTTTAACCCAATTTTTTTAAAAAAATTTAAATTTTTAAATTTTTTTTTTAAAACCCAAAAATTTTCTTTTTTTAAATTTTTAAATTTTTAATTTTTCCTTTTAAAAAATTTTTTATTTTTTTTTTTTTTAAAATTTTTAAATGTTTTTTTATTTTAAAATTTTTTTGGCCAAATTTTTCGGGAAAATTTTCATTTTTTTAAAAACATTTTTAAATTTTTTTTTTTTAAACTTAAAATTTAAATTTTTCCCCTATCCATTTTTTAAAAATTTTTTGAAAAAAAAAGGCTTTTTTTTTATTTAAGTTTTTAACCCCCAAATTCAGCTTTATCCCCCTTTTTTTTAAACAAAAAAAATTTTTTTTTTTTAAATTTTTAAAATTTTACGAATATCATCCTCATACAGTGATGGACATCAATAAGGCAAAATAGCATCATTGAACTTTCAAGACAAAGAGAGAGGAAACTTTTACATGAAAAACACAAAAAAAACCCATAGAAAAAAGGCACAGAACTAATGCAGTATGTAAAACATGGCAAAATTAATGTTCCAATGACAGATCTACGTATCATTGTGTCCTTCGATCTGTAGCATGAAATACATATCTAGATAAACTATATCTGAGAGTGGCATTTTTGGCTCTGAGAAGCACGTTTAGAGGAAGAGTACCAAAATCGCTAAGGAATTTTTTTCTTATATCGTCATATGCATTACACATAAACACAAAATGCTGTTCAATTTCAATCTGATTTTTGCAAAATGGACAGTATTTGTCTCGAAATGATTTGCTATATCGATGTACATTATTATTTAAAGGAAGAACATTAAATCTTATTTGTGTAATGGCAACACGAAAGCAAATCATATCTATATTAAGAATGTACTGTTCTTTTTCAAAAATGGTCTTAAATGATCGATAAGGCTGGTATCTATCGCGATCTCTAATAGTGCCTGTCCATTCTTAAATGTACATATCGACAAGCCTCTATTTGAAAGTGGCTAAGAAAGGTTTTGCATCTCCAACATCTTGTTGAAGCCAATATATGTTTAAAGCTGTTGCGCACAAACTTCTCATTACTTTTGAGACCAACATTGTTTACCACAGTGTTCTAGTTTAAATAACATTTGATAAGATTTGCGAGGTAAACGTTCAATATTCATTTCTAACAATTTGCACCAATATCTCACACAGGCTACATGAGAATTCACGTATAATGGATATCTTCCAAGGTCTCCATATACCATTCTATTAGGAGTCTTTATTGGAACACCCAGAAAGCTCTTACAAGCCATCATATGGACCTTTTCTATATGATCTAATCTGTTTAACCCCCATATTTCAGCAGCATAAAGCAATATTGGCTGTATCTTAGCATCAGCAATTTTGAAAAAAGTGTTTGGCGTTATTTCTTTATACTTTTGAAAAACCTTGTTCAGCTGTAATACTGCCTTTTCCCTTTAGTAGTCAAATGCAATGTACCTCTTTAGCACTGATCATAGTTGTAAAGTTGTATCCTAAATAACAATAATCATTAACAACTTCCAGTCTGTTACCTTTGTAGAACCATTTTTCAAGTCTTCCCAACATCTCCCCTTTTCTAAATACCATAATCTTAGTTTTATCTATATTTACATTTAGTTTTACACTTTCACAAATGATTCTAGGTGTTTAACTGATTCTGGAGACCACATGGTGTCACTGAAACAAAGATAGAGAGATAAGAGAGACAGAGATAGACAGACGAGGAGACAGAGGACGGAGAGAAAGAGAGAAAGAGAAGGGAGGTAGGTAGCGGGAGAGCGAGAGCGAGCGGAGCGAGCGAGAGAGAGGAGAGAGAGAGAGAGGAGAGAGAGGAGAGAGAGAGATACAGACAGACAGAGACAGACATGAGTGAGGAGAGAGACACACACAGAGAGACAGAGACAGACAGACAGATACAGATAGAGACAGAGAGAGAGTAAGAGAGAGAGGCACAGTTAGAGACAGACAGACATACAGAGACAGAGAGACACGCACAGACAGAGAGACAGAAAAGAAGAGACAGAGGGACAGGAGAGGAAGAGAGCGAGAGAGAGAGAGAGGAGAGAGTTGGAGAGAGAGAAGAGAGAGAGAAGCGAGAGAGACAGAGAGACAGAGCAGGAAGAGGACACGACACAGAGAAACAGACAGAGAAGCAGTAAGACGGAGAGAAAGAGAGAGAGGGAGACAGATAAAGAGAGAGAGGAAGGCAGAGAAAGAGAGACAGAGACGGAGAGACAGACAGACAGACAGACAGCCAGAGACAAGACAAGACAGACAGACAGAGAGGATGGGGTGGAGGTGGAGTACAGGAAGACAGCAGAGTAATTTCCCCCTACAATCTGCGCTGTTGTTTTCACGGCAGAGATCAAACGGATTACTTCCTGGACGATGCCGGGGGCCTTCTTATATAATAGCATCCCCCACCACCTTCTGGGAATTTTTGTGGATTCCCCTCTCTTTTCTAACATCTTTTTGTTGTTTCAGCATTGTTCCACAACACAAAACAACGCACCCGCTCCTTACACGCGCGCGCACAAACACACACCCACAGACCAAACACATACCACTCGTGCTCGCACAACACACACAAACACATGCGGTGCGCACGCAACCGGCCGTACGCGCATACACACCACACGCACGCGCGCACACACGCACACGCACACACATAGAGTGGGATTTGATGGAAAGCACAGGCAGTTGTAGAAAAGTTCATTCATTAGTTGGGAGTGGGGGTGGGGAGGGATAGAGAGAGAGAGAGAGAGAGAGAGAGAGAGAAAGAATGAGAGAGTGAGAGAGAGGTTAGCGATAGAGAGAGAAAGGACAGACAGACAGACAAACAGCCAGGACAGACTGACAGGCAGAGGACAGATTGAGACTGGACAGACATACAGGACAGAGAAAGAAATGGAGAAAGAGAGAATGGAAGAGAGAGGATGGGAAGATTAGAGAGAGAGTGAGACAAGTGAGAGTGAGAAGAGAGAGACAGACAAACTGAACAGACAGACAGACAGAGGAATGGCGGAGAGAGATTCGGAGGGGATTGAGATTGAGAGAGATATGAAGGAGAGTGAGTGAGAGAGAGAGAGAGACAGATGAGGATGAGAGAGAGGGAGTTGGTGGAAATATAAGAGAGAGAGAGAGAGAGAGACAGCGAGACAGAGAGAGACAGAGAGAGAAGGGGAGACAGAGATGAGAGCGAAAGGCAGACCACACCACACAGGACAAACAGAGAGACAGACAGAGAGACAGATAGAAACAGACAGAGCAGACAGAGACAAAGAGAGAGACTGGAACACAGGATAGATAGACAGAGAGAGACAGACGAGAGAGAGATACATAAAAAGTCAGCGGAGTTTATGGCAATAATTAAAGATGATGATGACGCAGAAACCACTGTTGATGTGGACTACGTGAGACGATCGACGATGATGACGACGATCATCTGACGACAACACTGAAGAAGATGACGACGTCGGCAGTATAGCCTAGAAAAAGCTTCTTAAAGAAACTTTCCACTATTTCCTTAAAGGGATTACAGTGTCAATAAGCTACCCAAAATAGTCACGACAAAAATGTATCCAAAAAGCGAGAAAGATAAAACAACGCATCTGCTTTGATATGACAGTCATTATCAAAAAACACAAACGCTACACCGGTACAAAAAAAATGAACGAAATAACCGCAAACATTAAAACCAAAAACAAAAAATCGTAGTTATGTCGAAAAACAATGCAAAACACAAACCTACAACTTCACAAAAAGAAACAAAATTAAAAAAGACACATTACAGGATGGGGAAAAGGGAAAAAAAGGCTGTTGAAAAAATGGAACAAAACAAGTGAATAAATGATGGAAGGGGTAGGAGGGGGAATGGACAAGAAAGGGGAAGGAGGGGGGAGGGGGGGGGGGAGAGAAAGATGATGACAAAGGGGTGAAAGTGAAGAGAGTACTAAAGAAAAGGAGAGCTGCAAGGACACTGTGAACAAGGGGGGGGAAATTGCTCAGGAGGTGGAGGAGGAGGAGGAGTGAGGAGGAGGAGGAGGAGGAGAGGGGAGGCGGTGAAGGATGAGGAGAAGTAGAAAGAAGAAGAAGAAGAAGAAGAAGAAGATGGTGACAGCAGTTTTGCTGCCTGTTGTTTTGCTTTAGGTTATGTTGGATGGTGGTTTGGATATTTGGGGGCTCTGATTTTTGGGTTCCGTTTGTTTTGGTTTTTGGGGTTGCGTTATTTCGGTTTTCGGTGTTTCTTCTTGGGGTTTTCAGTCTTGAGATGCTGCTGGTGAACTTTGGTTGGCAGGTTTTTGGTTTGGGTCCCCCTTTGGGCTGGGTTTTTTGGGGTTTGTTGGGGGTTTTTCTGAGTTTTGTGTTATTGGGGGGGTGTGGTGGGATTGAGTTCGGAAGGTTTTGTTATGTGGGGTGTGTTTTTCTTGTTTTGGTAAAGGTTCATCAAATTGATATCGGAATGATTTGGATGCCTGGTGGGGGTTTTCAGTTGCAGGGTTGGTTTTTTGAGGGGGAAAGTTCGTGGGGGGTTTGTGAACCTGGCCCTGGTATGGGAGTGTGTGGTTATGGTTGTGTTTGGGTGTGTTGTGGAGGGGTTTTTTTGGGGGGTTTGGGTTGGCTTTTTGAGGGTGTTGTTGGGTGAAGTCTTTGATGTGTGCATTGAGGAGTTGTTAAATTTTGGGATGGGGGGTGTGGGGAGGTGTGGGACGGGTGTGTTTGGTGGGGAGATATAGAGTTTTTGGGGTTGTGTTCTTTGTTTGGAGTTGGCATGGAGATGTTCTTGTGATTGTTGGGGGTTTCTGGGACGGGATGAGGTTATAGGGGGAACTGTTTGTTCCCGTCGCGGTAGTAGATTGTTTGTTGTGTGTTGGTCTTATGTTGCAAATCTAAAAATTTTTTTGCGGTTATTGGGGTTGTTTAAATTGTGTGTGTTGGTCTGGTAGGTTCCCTTTTTGACTTCCTTTTTTTTTTTTTGGGTTATGTTTTTGAGTTTCTTTTATTTTCAAATGTGTTTGTTAGGTGGGTCTTGGTTTAAAAGGGGTTTGAATTCTGAAGTTGTTTGTGTTAGTGATGGGTGGTGGGGTGATTTGGTGTGAGGTTTTTTTGGTTGAGTGAAAAGGGGAATTTGTCTTGGGCTGGTGGTGAGTTGTTGGGTTTTTAAGGTGGCGTTTCTTTTAGGGAAAGGGTGGAAATTGTTGATTTTGGTTTTGGGGGGTACCCGTTGTCGGAAGATTTTGGGTGGGGAGTTTACTTTGAAGTTTTTGGGTTTGACTATTAAAGGGGGGTTTTCCGGGTTTGGAGGAAGTGGTTTTGGGAAAAAGGGTTGTGAGGAGTTCATATTTT
>CM054147.1:48646344-48653844 GCA_028751875.1 Rapana venosa
TGTTTCCATTGCAGCTCATTTCAATCTCCCCGCCACAGCCATACCCAGATTCGTTGTCTCAACCTCAGGGTCAGAAGTCCACAGGGAGCCCATCAATATCAGGCCGCCGTGATGCCACCAGCCAGAGGGGCCCTTCACTGCGACTGGGTCACTTTGGTGGTGTTCAGTGGTGCCAGTTCTGAGCAGGACACCACCTACTAAGCCCCCTACTAACGACAGCATTAGCTCAGTCGCGGAGCCAGACTGAGTGAGTTGCCCACCCGAGGTGGCAACCACCACGTCTTTCCAATGACTGTCCCCGGTGAACCTCCAACCCCAAAGGCTTTGACACAAACTCACCACAGGCACAGAAGTGTATGGGCAAACCGAATCTGAGGTCACCGTGAGACCAGAGGAACAGGGACCTCCGAATCAGAGGCAATTTTTTTTTTTATTACATGATGATCAATGATGATAATAATGACGTAATGCTGCTGTTGTAGAAGTGTACCTGCTTTCAGACAACTTGAAAGGGATGTACTCTACGCTTACTATCATAACATATCCCGGTGTCAACCGGGCCCAAGAGATACAGACACCTGCAGTGTTGGTCAGGTAATTTGAGCAACACTCTCAAACTCGCATCCGTTAAGTGGATGACGCTCGACTGTGTGGTCCCAGTCTTCCCACTGAGCCCACAGCACACTCACTCTGGGTAGGAGCTGGCCGGAGTCCAAAAAATCCCTATGACTCTTATGGGAATCGAACCCGCAACCTTCCAGTCGGAAATGCAAGGCGCTAACCACTGCGCCATGGCGGCTGGTGTTATGCAGAGACTTTGGTCATCAGGGAGTTTTCTCTCTTCTGCTGTGACATGTTTGTTCCTAGCTTTTTGTGGTCGTTGTTTTAGGTACCGTCCTGTCACTTTGTTGTGACTGACTTTGTGTTGGTGACTGGTTGTTGTGTTGCTGCAGGCTGCTCTTGTCTGTCGTTTGAGGGAACAGTTTTCTCAAGGGTCTGTCTCTCATGATGGGGACACTTTTTTTTCCAGTCTTTTTGTCTCCTGCTGTAGAATAGCATGCTTATTGAGGACATTTCTTTAGTGTGTGTGTTGTTTGTATGTGTGTGTGTATGGTGGAGGGGGGGGGGGGGGGGGGGGGGGGGTGTCCGTGTGTTTGTGTCTGTGTTTTCTTGTATGTATCAGGATGAATTTTATTTATTTATTCTATTTTATTCTTTTATATCGAGGATAATGGAATAAGCACTCATATGCTTTTTTACATCCAGTCCCCGTGTGTATGCGGTTTTGTAAATTCTGTCATCTGTTCCCACCGGCACACAATGACCTACTCTTACGAAAAGCGGAACAGGATTTAACGTGTGCGCAAGATGTTATGCGTGTGTTTGCACACGGGGCCTCGGTTTATAGTCTCATCCGAAGGACTTTAGGGGAGAGTGGAGTCAGCACTGATGTTAACTCCAGGGGAAAATACCCCCTTGAACGGGAATCGAACCCGGGTCATCAGATTGTGAGCGCAATGTTCTAAGCACTAGGCTATTCCGTCCCCCATGATATGCATGTATTATCACTGGTATCTTTAAATCATTTAGGTTTTATCAACAACTGTACTGTGCTGTGTATTGTTGTTGTGTGTGTTATTGTTGATACTATTATGTATTTTATGTTAGATCATTGCCGTTTTTCTGTCATTATTGTCTGTGTGTTTGAGGGTAGGGGTGGTATAGCTCAGCGGTTAGACTATCAAACTCGTGACCTGATCCTACCTGAGAGTTTGGGTTTTAGATTTTGCTTGCGTGTCTGTTCAAGGAGGTGTGGATGGAGGAGTTATCGTTGGCTCCCACCCTGTTCCCTGCCAGTCCTTCACATGAGACTGTAGAATGCTGTGCATAGCGTCTTGCGTTTGTGGAAAAAAAAGGAAAAAAAACGAATTTTCAGTCTTTGTAATAGCAGGCCAGCTATGACTGCTGGCATGGATGACACAAACATGCCTAGCATGCATTGTGTGACCCAGAGAGGTTCAGTGTGCTCCAGACTGGATGGTACTTTGCCATGCCTCAGGAAGTTCAAGTCATTCCAAAAGGAAATTTTCTTTATTGACAGATCAGATGTAGGCCAGCATTAAACTAAGTCCCTTGTGGTCTGTCAAAATGATGAAATGTGACGCGCCACCACCATGAAATGAGTCGCTGTGCACCTGACCCACTTTTCCCCTACCGAAGAGCCATTTCAGGTTGTCAATTTTGAGATTTTATTTGATCATAAAACTAACTGTTTTTCTACCTTGTACTGAAGTATGAAGGTAGAATTTTGTTTCCTTTTGCTTTAAACCTGGGTTTTAAAAACCTAAGCCCTCATTCTGACCACCTATTACCATGCCAGATTGATCAGTTTCTCATTTTGTCACTTCCTGCAGTGTATCATTTCAAGTTGTAATAACTTTTCATAGAAATGTCCGACTATCGGTCTGTTTTTTGTATGGAACAGCCTTTTCTTCTTCTTCTTCTTCTTCTTCCTTTTTTGTCATGTTTCTCCCAGGGGAGGTTTGACATTGATGAGCTTCCTCCTTATTTATGCCCCTTTCTCTAAGATCATCTGCAATACAGGCAGCCCAGGTCTTGCTAGGTCTTCCCTTTGGTCTCTTTCCATCCACTACGAAGTTCATTGCTCTTTTTATGATGTGGTGGTCTGCTTTCTGTTGAACGTGCCCAAACCAGCGCAATCTATTGGTACTAGCTACAGACTTCAGATCATCAGCTTTGCACATTCTCCATAGTTCTTCATTTGTGATCCTGTCTTCCCATTTGATCTTTGTCATGTAGCGTAGCATTCGGTTTTCACAGCTCTTCAACAAACGTTCGACGGATTTTGTGAAAACCCACATCTCCGAACCATACAGGAGAACAGGTCTGATGTAGGCCTTATATATCAGACAGTGTCTCTCCAGTGGGATTTTGTGATTTCCAAGCAGACTTGCAATTCTTTCCATTTCTTCCAAGCACTCGCAATCCTGGTGGAACAGCCTTTTATTGCCGATTAATACCATGTTGATGACCACAAACTGACCTCCGTGCAGTGCGACTCATGGTGGGGTGGAGCGTCACAGCCATGGATTAGGAGTGTGTTGTAGAGAACCTGCACTGGGTCGTTTTTTGTTTTAATTTAAATTAATCTTTTATTTCGAGGATAGTGGAATAAGCACTGATGTGCTATTTTTTTTACATCCAGTCCTTGTATGCAGTTTTGTCAATTTTGTCATCCGTTCCCACCGGCACATTGTGAAGTTTGTAGTGGTCACTATTGTTCCTTTTTGACAGTGTGTGGCCTGTGTGGTGGTGGTGGTGGTGGTGGTGGGGTGAGTTGTCCAGTATGTAGGCTGTGGGTAGGTAGTGCACTTGCATCAGGGGGGAGGGGGAGGGGGAGGCTTTAGCTTTGTTGTGCACGGAGGCTGCAGTGCATTGCTACAGTCTTGGCGTCCGTCCTGGGCCTGGCTGTCTGTCTGTGCCTTCTGAGAACACAGTGCACCTGCACAGGTCTCTGCTTTTGTGGAACACAGGTGTTTGCCTTTCATGTACAGGCCGACAGAATGGTAGAGAAAGAAAACAAGCCTGTGTGTGTGTGTGAGAGAGAGAGAGGCTTGCTGGAAGAGAAGAGGGAAAGAGAGAGAGGGAATGATTTAGCATGAAGGCATGAGCACCTCTGTAAGTTCAGAAAATTCTGGACAAGCACAGAAAAAGAAACAAGACAAACATGAAAGCTTTCACCCAAGCCGTGCATGTCTCCATAGATTCATGCACACAGGTATGCATGCACATTCATTCACACAGGTATGTTTGCATGCATAAACACAGTTGTGTATACATTGAACTGTCACACAGACATAGGTGCATGTATGCACACATACAGACATGCACACACATACACACTCTCACTCACACACACACACATACATACACACTCACACACACATACATACATACATACACACTCACACACACATACATACACACTCACACACACACACAAACTCTGAACAGACAGAATAATTGGCAGTGCGTTCCATGCGGGAAGGAGTTTATATGGTGAATATTGGACAGCCATAATGTTATCACATAATTATTTTACAAGTGGTTGTTGGTAGTAAGTGGAGGAAAAAGAAGTTGATGAGGTTGAAATAGAAGTGTAATGGTTAGTGTTAGTATGTTGTTTGAGATGTATATGAGAGACAGAGACAGAGACGTGGGAGAGAGAGCATTTGTAATCTTGCCTGCAGTATAGAATACAGATTTATGAAAATAAAGGTGAGGTCTGGTTTCATCATTGGAACTTGGATTTACTGTCAGCTGATCTGCTTTTGCCTGATGGCATTGAATAAGCCAGATTTGATCTGTTTTTATGAAATGGGTGCTTAGAATTGTTTATGAAAGTATATGAGCTGTTTGGAAAAGTTACTGAAAATGTTTTTGTATTGCAAGTCTATGATTGTCACGCTGGTTTCAATTGTGTGTGCGTGCGTGTACCTGCGCATGCACACACCTCTGTGTGCATACATGTATATGTGTGTATGCATGTTTGCCAGGCGACAAGGCAAAGTGAACCACTGCCGGATCAAGTCGCGTCAGGAGAGGGGACAGACCAAGTTCTACCTGATTGACGCGGTGACCTTTGACAGCCTGTACAACCTCATCACCCACTACCGCCAGTTCCCCATGCGCTCCTCCGACTTCACCCAGCTGCTCCGCGACCCCGTGCCTCAGCCCCAGAGTCACGAGGGCAAAGAGTGAGTGCCGCCCCCTGTCACTGGGTCTGCACTGTTCTCTGCATGCACTGGTTTCAGTAGCTGCTCTTTTCTGTCAGGTTCTGTGTGTTCGTGTGATTTCACTCACCTCCTAAGAGACCCCTTGCCTCGGCCCAGAGTTGCAAAGGCAGAGGCTGTAAGGGAGATGACTGTGTGGAGTTGTGGAATGTTGTCACCACCTGTTGCTGTCTGGCCCTAGTGGGCTTGTCGGACTTAACCACATCTCTGCAGACACCCTGTGTGCCTGTCGTAGAGGGACAGTGGCAGTGTAAGGTCTGGAAGATGGGCAGAGCACAGTCTTCACCATGACCACCTGGTCCCCAGACGTTCACCTGACATCACCCAGCACCTCAGAGTTGCACAGCCTCAGTCCTTATGTCATGGTGGCTGAAGGGAGTTGGGCTATCACAGTGTTTATGGGTAGATTTGCATCATACTCTCTACAGAAAACGCAGCCGCCTGGAGAGTCTACTGCAACTGCTCTTTCCAGCTGTCACCTCCGCCTCACTGTCTCCACAAAAGATCAAAAGGAAAGATCAGTTTCTACATATTGCAGTAAACACTTATTGCATCACTGACTCAATATGTAGCATTTATATTAGCACTTTCTTCAATTTGAATACTCAATGTTATGTAGATTGAACATACTAGAATGCTGTAGCAGTTGATTTGTCTGTTCAATTTGGATAGGGCTGCGTCTCTGCATGAACTTTGTTTCCTGATTGAATGTTCTGCCACCAAGAGTAATGTTATGTCTGTGGAGATGTAGACCTCTGTACAGTTGTGCTTGCAGAGCTACATCTGACATACCGATTGATGTTCCACTAAGGCTAGCCAATCAGAGGTTAAAGTGATGTGGCTTCACGTGTGTGTACTCATACATGGCCTTGTAGTTATGCTGCTCGTCAAGACATCATGATGTCTAATCAAATGGAGCTGTCCTGTGTTATGGAGGATTGTATATTTCATGTAACATGTGCTGGTGACAATAGCTGTTATATTGCAGTTTGGTATCTAGATTTCACACATGATAGAGTATTTTTCTGGGTGCAATTTACAGTTATATATGTGTGATGATATCTGTAGTCTATCTGGTGAAACATATAGCGTGTATATTCATATGGATTGTCTGTTCAGGTGTATGTGACTGATTACATGTGCTATTGGTATTTCATAATTCATGTTGTCGTATATGTTCATGCACCTAGGCTGGTTTTGTGCAAATGGTTATATGAGTTGATCGTGTGTATTTGTCCGTGTGGTTACATGAAGGCTGAGTTTTTATGTGGCATGTTGGGTATGTATTCTAATTAGTGTGTAGTTCCATATGTACATAGTGAGTCTGATTATATGGGACATATTGGTTATATTCAGTTTGGTTTATATGTATCAGGTGGTACTGTGAAGGGAACTAGAGTTATCATGGGGACATATTGGGGTATATTCATAAATATGGTGTGTATATTGTTCATCAGGTGGTACTGTGAAGGGCTGAGTTATATGGTGACAATATTGGGGTATATTCACAAATATGGTGTGTATATTGTTCATCAGGTGGTACCGTGAAGGGCTGAGTTATATGGGGACAATATTGGGTTATATTCATAATTATGGTGTGTATATTGTTCATCAAGTGGTTACGTGAAGGGCTGAGTTATATGGGGACAATATTGGGTTATATTCATAATTATGGTGTGTATATGGTTCATCAGTGGTTACTGTGAAGGGCTGAGTTATATGGGGACAATATTGGGTATATTCATAATTATGGTGTGTATATGGTTCATCAGGTGGTTACATGAAGGGCTGAGTTATATGGGGACAATATTGGGGTATATTCATAATTATGGTGTGTATATGGTTCATCAGGTGGTAGCATAAAGGAATGAGTTATATGGGGACAATATTGGGTATATTCATAATTATGGTGTGTATATGGTTCATCAGGTGGTACCATGAAGGGCTGAGTTATATGGGACAATATTGGGGTATTTCATAATATGGTGTGATATGGTTCATCAGGGTAGCAGTAGAAGCTGAGTTAAGGGACATCCATTGGGGTTATATCAAATTATGGTGTGTATAGGGTTCATCAGTGTACACAAGGCTGAGTCTATATGGGACAATTGGGTTATCAAATTCATGTGTGTAAGGTTCATCAGGTTTACTCATGCACAGCTGACACATGCACACACACATCTAAGAGCATCCATCCACTACTTACTGTGGATACGATCACAGCACACTGCTACCACAGTGATTACCACACCATGCTACATCATAACACAGCATCTTGGCCATCCACTCAGGCTCTAGTGCACCATAGGACACCATCACCACTCTACTTCACACCACTAACCACACCACTCTACTGACACCATACACATCACACCACTTACTGCACACCACACCACTTACTGCACACCACACTCACACCACTTGACACACACTCTACTGCACCACCACACACGTACCACACCACTCTACTGCACACCACACCACACACTGTACTGCACACCACACACACACCACTTACTGCACACCACACCACACCACACCACTGTACTGCACACCACACCACACCACTACTGCACACCACCACACACCACTCTACTGCACACCACACACACCACACCACTGTACTGCACACCACACACACACACCACTGTACTGCACACCACACCACACACTACACACCACTACT
>CM054147.1:48658844-48736344 GCA_028751875.1 Rapana venosa
GTGTGTGTGTATGTGGTGTATGTGTGTGTGTGTGTGTTTTTTGTGGTGTGCGCTATCAGCTGCGAGTGAAGGCCCTGCATGACTACAACGCCAACCGTGAGGACGAGCTGTCCTTCTGTAAAGGCGCCGTCATCACCAACGTCAGTCGCCAGGATGGAGGATAAACTCTCTCTCCTTATCTCTCTCTTCTCTCTCTCTCTCTCTCTCTCTCTCTCCCTCCCCTTATCTCTCTTCTTTCTCCTCTCTCCTATCTCTCTCTCACTCTCACTTTGGTATATGTTTTTTCAAAATTGAGAAAAATGGGCTGAAAACGATGGGAATACAACATCAGAGAGTGGACCGGTAACCTTGAGTGGAATGATTTGCTATGGAAAGCAGAGGACCATGGGGAGTGGAGGAGGCTGGTTGCAAAATGTTCATTGGTGCTGTCACGATCCTTGGGACCATGGGATAAGTGAAGTCAAAAGTCAAAGTCAAACTGTAATTTTCAGATGGTACATTGAGTAAGCAGTGCAATTGCCTTTTTAGGTGAAGGTGAAGCGTGTACAGTCAGACTTGTTTGCTCTTTTCTAGGAGAAAGTTGCCTATAGCTGTGGGTTGATGACAGTATATTGTGGTGTAGCGTGTTGACATGTACACCTGTGTGTGTGTGTGTGTGTGTGTGTGTGTTGTGTGTGTGTGTGTGTGTGTGTGTTTCTGTGTGTGTGTGTGTGTGTGTGTTTCTGTATGTGTGTGTGTGTTTCTGTGTGTGTGTGTTGTGTGGTGTTTCTCTGTGTGTGTGTGTGTGTGTGGTTTCTGTGTGTGTGTGTGTGTTTCTCTGTGTGTGTGTGTGTTTCTCTGTGTGTGTGTGTGTGTGTGTGTTTCTGTGTGTGTGTGTGTTTCTGTGTGTGTGTGTGTTTCTGTGTGTGTTTCTGTGTGTGTGTGTGTGTGTGTGTGTTTCTGTGTGTGTGTGGTGTGTGTGTGTTTTCTGTGTGTGTGTGTGTGTGTTTTTCTGTGTGTGTGTGTGTGTGTGTTTCTCTGTGTGTGTGTCTGTGTGTGTGTGTGTGTGTGTGTGTGTGTGTGTGTGCAGTGGCGCGGGGACTACGGGGCCAAGAAGCAGCTGTGGTTCCCTGCCAACTTTGTGGAGGAGGTGGAGACGCACAGCGACCTCAGCAGCGACGCCTTGCCCCTGGGCTCGCTGCAGCAGGGCTGCATCGACATCCAGGGCTGTTTTGTCGGTCAGTGTGTCTGCCTTCCTGCCTGCCCGTCTCTGTCTGTTCTCTGTGTGTGTGTGGGTGTGTGAGAGAGAGATATTGCATGTTATGCTTCCTTTGATTGTTCTACATTCTGGTCTGCTAATTGATATGCAACAGACTTTGTGATTGGTTGGTATATGAAAAGGAAATGACTCTTAACTGTTTCCCCAATCTGTTTGGAATGTCTACTGCGATACAAACATGATTCGTGGTATTGTTTCAGTAGATTTCAGCCATGCACCAGACACACTGTATCACAAGGTGCATTGATCAATGCTGAGGCAAAAGAACAGCCTCCAAGTCTGGCATATGTTCGCTAAAGTATGGCCTGTAAGTCTGGCATATGTTCACTAAAGTATGGCCTGTAAGTCTGGCATATATTCACTAAAGTATGGCCTGTAAGTCTGGCATATGTTCACTAAAGTATGGCCTGTAAGTCTGGCATATGTTCACTAAAGTATGGCCTGTAAGTCTGGCATATGTTCACTAAAGTATGGCCTGTAAGTTTGGCATATGTTCACTAAAGTATGGCCTGTAAAGCATATGTTCACTAAAGTATGGCCTGTAAGGCATATCTTCACTAAAGTATGGCCTGTAAGTCTGGCATATCTTCACTAAAGTATGGCCTGTAAGTCTGGCATATGTTCACTAAAGTATGGCCTGTAAGTAGGTACCGGCAGCCAAAATTAGATTATTATTTTTTATAAGTAAAACCCATATCACCATAAAGATAATGGTAAAACTTAGAAGAAAAAAAAAAATGAAGTCTCTATCTTTTATACTTTTGGAGATATGGCCGTTTAAATATGGGGTTCGCTGACCCACTTGAAAATTTCTGATATCATCCAAGTTTGAAGCTCAATAGAATTGTACTTAACAGACATATCCAGTTGAAAATGATTATCTTAAATCTATATAACATATATTCTTGAAATAAATAAGTTCCATTACACAAATACATCTGGTTGATATGTACTAGGGTGTCAAACTTTGGAAAAAACACAATGTGACGAAGGTCAGATTTGTGTGATGTGCCAACTTTGAAGCACCAGAGCACAGTAAAAATGACAAGCAGAAAGCTTCTTTCAGTTTAGACAGCTTATACTAGTTATATTAATCACACTTATTTTTTTCTGAGGTGTTTGCTTGAGAAATATAGGAGACATTCCATGTTAAACACCTGGAGGTAATGCAATTTGCACGGCGGAAAAAAGGAGGGAATACTGACCTGTCATATGAAAAACGACCATAACTTTTAAACTATTCAATGAATTGTCTTCAAATTTTGCATGTAGTCTTAATACATTATTTGCTACTGATTAGAGAGTTTTTCTTTGCTATTGTCACATAACTTTAAAAAATTTTGTTCTAAAACAACAGATTTAGGGATAAAATGACTGAGTTGTCCGAACATAAACGGCCATTCCTCCTAAACTAACAGGCAGATTTCAATAGAATTTTGGCCACAATCTTTTTTACACTGCCTCTATCAAACTATATTATCTTTTGTTAACTCCTGACAACCATTTTAAACTTTAAAACAAAAAGGCACCGACATCAGAAATGAGAAATGCACACTTGCTGGCAGGCATACGGGAGGGACTATGTATATTTCTTCTTGTATGCAGTAAAACTTCTGGCAGAGTTCCTTGTATGCAGGCACAGACCAGATACGCCCAGTTGTTGTCTTTGAGACTATATCAAAGCCACTGGCGAAGACAAACATGTGTGGACAGACGCTGTGTCTGTCTTGACTGGCCACACAAATGTGTTGTTGGCCACACCGCATTTGCTCAGGAAATTGATGTCTGCCTTATCAGGAGAGTGGATGCTGGAAACACAGCCAATGTGGAAATCATCATCATAGTATACAGCAATATTTTCCCCCACTCTGGTAAAGGCAAAATCTTCCAAAAGGACAACATCGGCCTCAGGGTCACTGATCCCACAATCAGATACTTCTCCTTCAGAATGGCTGGTCACATGCTGGGTCTCTACATCCTCAGTCTCCATCTGCTCTGGATCAGGAGAAAGGCGACTTGAAGATGATGGCCTCATTTCCTCGTCACTGTCCTGGAGTGGTGGGTCCCCATCTGGCAAGAGTGATAAGATGATAATTGATGATACTGGTTTTCTTATTTATGATAGAGTATACATATAAATTATACTGGTTTTCTTATTTATGATAGAGTATACATATAAATTATATACACATCCCAGCCAAATGAGAGCCATGAAGAGCTCACGCCACATCAAAGAAGAGTAGTAAACTAATATAAATAGCAATAACAATTTAACATTACTTGAAATGATTTTGCAATATTACAATCTTCATCAAGAAAACATTTTTTGTTCCTCAGCTGGAACTGTGAGGTTGCACCACCAATGGTAAAATGTTGCACATGTGACCATTTTTACCTACCATTAACTTAAGGTAGCTGCATTTTGACCACAGGGAAGAAAACAAGCTAAAAATCAGCAACCCTCCACCACCACAGTAGACACTATTTTATTTACAAGAGAACGCTAAAATCTAGTACTTGTCATTCTAAAACAACAGAGTATCAACTCAATTAGTCAATATGCAACATCAATCTGACAATTAGTATTAGATTACTAATATTTTTCCTGCTCAAGAAGGACTTTATCACAAGTTTTGGCAATCATTTTATCACTTTTTGTTTAAAAATCAATATAAATTAATATTTCAGTCATCATCTTCATAATCTGAATAAGTAAGCTTTTTTTTTATTAAATAAAATCTCTGCAAATCACTGCAGACAGTGATGATGAGATGTCCAAGTGTCTCACCTGGTTCAGCAAGGCCCAGCACGTGTCGGAAGTACCCCTTCAGGTTGTTGGCAAGCCCAGTGACATTTTGGAAGGAAGGCCGAAGCAGAGGAGATCTGACATCCAGAACACACTTCAGGTACTGCATCTGAAGATGAAGAGCTGCCCTTCTTTCCTTCTGCAGTTGAAATTTTTGCATGAGGTGATCAACATCTTCAGGAGTATGACATGGCCCCCCGTGTTCATGGACTGCTGCAATGATTTTCTCTTTCTTCTGCTGAAGAGCTGCCTTTTGTTGCTCTTTGCGGTGGAAATTTTGCTCTAGAATTAACTTCCTCTGCGTGATGACATCTTGTTCATCCTGGCGATGTTGCTTGCGCCATTTCTGTCCCTTTTCTGCAGACAGCTTCAGAAGGTCTCTTTGCTGCTCTGTACTCTTGCTTCTGAACCAAGAGTCAATGGTTTTGTTCCTGCTCAGCATAGTGAGCGTGGCATGGTGGTGACATGATGCATTTCGTCTCTTGTAAATAGACAAATCTAAATCACCAAAACAAGCTTCGCCCACTAAATTTGTGACCTGGGAATGAGAAAGCCTTTCCCGCATTCCTTCATCAGTAATATCATGGTATCGGCCACTGGGCAGGAACTCGCTCAACTGTAAGTTCACCACAGTCACAAGCTGCTGGCAAACACATTGAAAAATACTAATGACATCCTGCTTAGTAGTTTCCTCAGAAAGCGATGCACACTCTAAAGGAGGGACTGTCAGGTGGTGGGAAACCAAACAATGATGGCAGATCTTCACTGAATATTTCCTGAGCGTCTTGGCCCCAGTTGAGCAGCTGATTTCTCATGGCCACAACATGTGCAGAGAAGTCTAAATAATGAATCTTTGATCCAAGCAGCTGCCAGTATGGCCCAGTGAGTCTAAAATACAACATGGCCAGTACAAGGTTATAGACAGCTACTTGGTCACTGGTAGCATCAGAGAGAACACTCTGCAGCTTTGTGTTCTTGTTGGGCATGTAGTCCCTCAGGAAAACAATGATGTCCTTGCGGTGGTAGTGGAGGGCAGCAGCTGCTTCGAAGAGGTTGTTGAACCGGTTAGTTTTAAAACTGGTCACTTTCGAAGCAGTGTTATTGAAAGCACAGAAGGCAATCCATGCATCCCTGCATCCTGATTTCTCATCTCCTCTGGGTCCCAGTACATCGCAGGCCATGCGAACATAGCGGAGTGCAGCAGCTTCTGGAGAGTGGAAACGGTTGAATTGTGGTTCGCTGTCTCTGCCAATTCTTGTCTCTGTCCGTTGTTCTTGAATTTCAGCCAGGGATGTACCAGTCTTGGAGCTAATACCCAGAAGAAAATGAGCATTGCATCCCAAGTACTCCAAAGAAACTTCAATGCCAAGGGTAGCCTGCACTGCATCATTCAGATCTTTTTTAAATTTTTTCATTACAGCAGCTCTATCAGTCATTACTCCTGTTAGATTTCTAAGAATTGTTTTGAAATGCTGATCTCTTTCATCAGGAGGAAAGATCTCTGACAGTTCCTGAAGCAGGTGCATTGTGGTTTCCACAAGAGTGGGTGCATTTTCCACTGCAACAGAGGTGAATCCACAGCTCAGGGAACCCTCAGAAGTGGTGACTTGATTAGCCGACATATTTTTTTTTTGTCAGGGTGTACCATCAGCATCAAATCAATTTATTTTCTCTCTACGCTTAGCCACTTTCGCTTTTGGCTAAGGACATGTCCCATGGTCAGCAGAATCGGCGCACAGTCTTTCAATGAGGTCCACTTATGGAATGTCTACCCCAAACAAATAGGTGCCACAGTTTGAATGACACGTGGACATTATTCACAGACTACTCGTGCAGCAAGGAGGGCAATGGTTGTATTTTACCTATAGGTGAATTTGAAGAATTCTCCTTGCGTGTTTGAACTTGAACCTTGTTTTGATTGTGGTACATCTTGCAGTTCTCCAAATTCACGGTTTTGATTCTCAAGCTTTGTCGAAGGCTTGGATTTTGGCTTTCAGATTGGAAACCTTGTTGTCAGCTTGATCTGTCGCCTCAGTCTTTTTGATTGACACACTTCCATTTCATGAGCATCAATGACTTTGCACTTGCCTGATAGGCCATTTCTTTCCCTTTGACGCTGTAATGTTTCCTCCTTATTCTTTGATTGTCTGCTGAGACTGCTCAGTTTTGTTGAAAAGTATTATTTTCTCAGCTGCTTCAAGTCTTCATGTTCTTAAATTTTTGTCTTTTCTGCCTCTGAAATTGCCGTTAATTTCCTTCATTCTTTGTTTTTTCATTCTCATAGTCTGGTCTTTGTCTCTTTCCATGCTGTCTTTTCAGGCTGCAGCTGTCTCATCAGCAGCGAAGTTTAGTTCCTGCATGTAGGTAAAAACGAACTGTGGACAAGGCTGCACACTGAAATCCGCAGTGCTAGACAACAGTAGTCCAATTGTGGTCATTTGCCTTTGAGGCTCTTTTTATGCAGTGTCGTTTCTTTTTTTTTCTTCAGCCTGAATTAAGTTGCTGATCGATATCTCTAATTTTACCTCCCACAATTCTATATTGTCTTCTAATGGGACCAGGTAACTTTCTTTCTTTCAAATGCACCAGTCTATGACTCATTCCATTCTGACTTCAGGAGTGGTCTCTTTCCAGTACATCAAAATCAAGCTAGTGTTTCCTTAGTCTGCTGCTCTCTCATAACCCTACATTCTGCAAGATTGATACTCCCATTTTAAAGAACTGAATTTTGTCAAAGTCCTCTGTGTTCCTTCTTTTTTACACCATCACTTCTCGAAGCACTGCTTCTCTCTCTTCTTATTTAGCTAAATCTCTTTCTTCTTATGCTCTGATCGTCTCTTTGGAATAAGCTGCTACATCCCCATTCCATGTCTTGTCTTAACCTGAAGCCGCAAAGATTCGCAGGATGGTAAAGAGCTTCTTTGCTGCAAGGGCAGTGGTTAAAGTCTTGGTCGTTCAGGCCCTTCTTCCAGTACAACACTGAGGCAGCTTCCTTTCGTGATAGTCTATCATCCTCTGGCACGTTTCGATACATAGAAATCTTACTATCACTTATAATGTTCATGTTTTGACAGGTACCTATTTGGTAGTTTTGCCAAATTTTCAAATCATGCATAACGGTTTGGACTGGACTGAAAAACTAAGATTTAATTCATATGCCATTTTGATTAAAAAAATCTCACAATTTGAATTCAACCTCTCTCTCTTCATTTCTTCTGATCATTTTCTCTCATTAAATGATGGTTGTCAGTGGTTTGTCAATTGTATGTAGTCTGTCTCACGTTCATTTGTTTGTTGTTAAGTGAGATGGCTGCTGACAGCATCAGGGTGGACCGGACCTAGATGGAAGATTGTAGGAAGAGAGACTCAAGGAGGAGAATGTATTTATTCAGATCTACAAACTAGTGAGTAAAGTAGATACTGTATGTTACAGATCTAGACTCATGTGACTCTTTATGTTAATTTAATCACTCTGTTCTCTCAACAATTCACTATATTGGTTGATATACTATAATTGAAATGTGTGCATGTTATCTTAATAATTTAATGAATATCACTTGTGTCATGTGTGTGGCTGTACAGCTGGTCAACTGATCTGTGCATATTTTGACTGTAGGCCTCTGAGGTTTACAAGTAAATGTATACTACACACAGCTATGGTGACTCCATTGGAATGTTAAATTCAGTTGGTGTGATAAAAACAAACTGTTAAGTTACTCCACGCTAAACGAAATGTGCTTTGAAATTACGGTGTTGTGTAAGTTCATACTGATGTTTGTTCACATGTGAAGTTTATCCTGTTTGTGTTTGTGTTTGTTAAAAGATGCTGTGGATGTGGATTTACTTCAGCTGTGTCATTTGTCATTTGTTTTTGCTGTGTTGATGTGTTTTCTGGTGTGGCTGATTTTGATATAGTGTTTGTTACGTTGTGTGTGTGGCAAGAGTTCTGTCTTCTACTGGAAAAGAGTATGTTCTGAATTTATTGTGGTTGGTGGTTACACTTGACCTAGTTACAGTGTGGTTGGATGTTTTAAAATCTGCTTTGTGTATGTTATGCCTTTGTTTCTCTTATACGTGGTGGGATGTAGAAGTAATAGTTGCATGTTCAGCTATTTTGAAGAAGGTGTTTCCTACAATTTGTTGTTGAATGCACACTTTCAATTTGTACTACTGTGCGACGCACTGTCCCAATCCGTTTGGAACTGATCTCTCAGAAACGATGTTTTTTCAGCGATTTCTCCTTCAATCACAAAGTTCATTTATATGTGAGCTCTAAGAATCGCTAAATTCATATGTTTGATTTACAATATCTGTAATTGGATTTCCGTAGTATGTCGTATAACCAAATAAAAGTATGTATCTATGTTTCACAAATTGAGAAGTACATCCGTCAACTTGATGAATCGGTATTGTCACTAAAGTAGCTTCTAATCTGCAACACAAAGTATGCTGAATTTATTGTTCCTAAAGTATAGGCATATAAATCTGGTTTATTTTACTAAGTATGGCTACTTGTTAGTTAAGTTCACTTAAAGTATGCCTGCAGTCTGGAAATCGTTCAATAAATATGACTCTGGTATGTACACTCAGTATGGCTCTGTCGGCATTGTTCTTCTCAAATTGGCTGTAAGCACGTGTTCATAATAGCTGTAATCTGGCATAATGTATTCACAAAGTAAGGCCTTAAGTCACTAAATTCATAAAGTATGGCCTCTAATCGCATATGTCACTAAGTAGCCTTATTGGCATGTTTACTAAATTGCCTTAGCATTTTACTAAGTTGGTCTAACGAATTCACAAGTATGCTTAACTGCAAGTTCACTAGTATGCCTTAATGATATTCACTAATATGCCTTAATTGTACTAAGTTGGCTGTACTCTATCTAGGCAAGTCACAAAGTATGCTAATCGATTTTACTAAGGCCTGAAGATATGTCCTGTATCTTCAAGTCTGGCATATTTTAAGTATGGCCTGAAGGCGAGTCACTATAGTATGTGTAGGCATTGTTCATCTAAGTATGGCCCTGTAGTCTGGCTGTTTTGTTGGCTGAGGCTAGTTACTGTAGCTGTAGGCAGTGTACAAGATGGCTTACGATATGTTTCATAAAGTATGGTTATTTGGATTGTTTTAGTATGCCCTAAAGGCATATGTCACTAAATATGCTGTAAGATATCATAAAGTAGGCCGAGCGGCAATTTCACATAAGTATGCTGTATCTGATTTTTCATAAATTTATGGCCTAAACATTTGTTCATAAAGTTGGCGAAATCTGGCAATGTCACATAAATGCTTTGCCTGCAAGTCGGCATATTTCACTAGTATGGCTGAAACTGCTGGCTGTGTTCACTAAGTTGGCTAAGGCATATTTCACTAAAGTATGGCCTCTAAGTCTGGCATATGTTCACTAAAGTATGGCCTGTAAGTCTGGCAATGTTCACTAAAGTATGGCCTGAAGGCATATGTTCACTAAAGTATGGCCTGTAAGGCATGTGTTCACTAAAGTATGGCCTGTAAGTCTGGCATATGTTCACTAAAGTATGGCCTGTAAGGCATATGTTCACTAAAGTATGGCCTGTAAGGCATATGTTCACTAAAGTATGGCCTGTAAGGCATATGTTCACTAAAGTATGGCCTGTAAGGCATATGTTCACTAAAGTATGGCCTGTAAGGCATGTGTTCACTAAAGTATGGCCTGTAAGGATGTGTACACTATTTAAGTTGGCCTCAAGTCTGCACATGTTACTTTAAGTATGGCCTTAAGTCTGGCATTGTGTGCCTCAAAGTCTGACACAGTATTTAGTGTGGCCTCAAAGTCTGACACATATATATTAGTGTGCTCAATCTGACATGTATATTAGTGTGGCCTCAAAGTCTGACACATGTATATTTTAAGTGTGGCCTCAAAGTCTGACACATGTATATTTTAAGTGTGGCCTCAAAGTCTGACACATGTATATTTTAAGTGTGGCCTCAAAGTCTGACACATGTTTATTTTAAGTGTGGCCTCAAAGTCTGACACATGTTATTTTAAGTGTGGCCTCAAAGTCTGACACATGTTCACTGAAGGTTAACAGCAGACCCTGCTGCTGCATGTTACAGAAGCTCTGGCACCGCGAGGGGACAAAGCAGCAGTTCCGCATCAGCACGCGGCAGCAGGCAGTGCCCATCGACTGCCTGGTCGACAGCGAGGAGGACATGAGGGACTGGCTCCTCAAGATCTCCCAGTCCTCCTCCATGGCCGCACAGAGGGTCAGGACCGCTTCTTTTTCACTGTGTTCAGAGAGTGGTCAGGCAATGCATCTCGTTGAGTACTCTACTATGTGTGTGCAGGTTGATACTTATAAACTTTGATACCCTGTGGCTAGGCCCTAAATTTGGATTTCAAGGCCCTTAAAAAGCCCTAACAATGCACTAATTTTTTTCTACCAAGTCTGTATGAACCCTGTGTAAAGCCTCTGAGATTTTCTTTTGGTCCTGGTGGTTATTGTAAGAATATTGTGTGTGTGTGTGTGTGTGTGTGTGTGTGTGTGTGTGTGTGTGTGTGTGTGTGTGGTGTGCAGACATCAGAGCAGAAGATGTTGGAGAGGACGATGCGTATTGCCAGAGAGTTTTCTGACCTCATCGTCTACTGCCAAGCTGTGCCTTTCAACGCTGACAGTGTGTACCGACACCCAGTGTTCTTCTTCTGTGTCTGCTTTAGTCAGTCCTGTCTGTCTGTCTCCGGTGTTCTCCTCTCCGTGGATGCGGTACTGGCCTTGAATCAGTCAGTCATGATGAGGAGGAGGAGGTCAAAGCACAACACCAGTGTAAATGCAGTTTTAAAACTTTGTCATCCGCTCCCACCAGCACACAATGGTCTACTCGTCTGAAAAGAGGAATGGGTTTTAACATGTGCGCAAGATGGTTTTGCATGCATTTGCACATGGGACCTTGGTTTATAGTCTCATCTGAAGGACTGTCAGGGGAGTGGAGTCAATGCTGATACTTACTCCAAGGGAAAATCCCCTTGAACAGGTGGCTCAGTGGCTTGCAGCCAGACCTGCAGATCACCAGATCGTAAGCACAACGCACTAATTATTAGACTCACCCCCCCCCCCCCCCTTCTGGATGGGTCAAGTGTTCCAAGAGTAGTCAGTAGGGCTTTGTGGTAAGCCAGCTGATTGGAAAAAAAATACTCCATGTTTGTGTAGAGGACGGTCAAGTGTTGATATATGTTGATATTGATGCGTGGTAAACATAAAGCCTGTGTGTCAGTGTGTGAGCATTAACTACTTTCAAACTGATTGATCAATGATGTGCATTGTCGGGTTGACCGATGGTTGTTTTCACCTTGTGTCACAGAGGTGCCGGGGCCTTTCTATGAAATGTCGTCCTTCCCCGAGACCAAGGCAGAGAAGTTTGTCAACAGACACAAAGCCAAGCTTTTCCTCAAATATCCTTTGATGCCGTGTGTGAGCGTTTATCACTGACTGTGGGCAGTAGAGAACGTTTTGGGTGCTTTACGTTTTAGGGGGAGTGAAGGAAAAGAAAGAGAAAGAAAGAAAGAAAGAGAGAGAGAGATGTGTGCAAGAGCATCAAATCCATTGAGAATGTGTTCACACACACACAACACACACAAACGACTCACAACACACACACACAAACACACACACAAACACACACACACACACAGACTTTGCTGTGAGATTTCCCACAGGAGCAGACTTTTCCTTGACCCTTAGGAACGTACCACCGCAGTCAGCTGAGCCGAGTGTACCCGAAAGGTCAGCGTGTGGACTCTTCCAACTTTGACCCCGTGCCCTTCTGGAGCTGCGGCTCCCAGATGCTGGCCCTCAACTACCAGACCCCTGACCGCCCCATGCAGCTCCACCACGGCCGCTTCCTGGCCAACGGAAGGTACCCCTCTCTGGCGGTTAGGGGTAGAGGGTAACTTCCTGGCCAACGGAAGGTACCCCTCTCTGGCGGTTAGGGGTAGAGGGTAACTTCCTGGCCAACGGAAGGTACCCCTCTCTGGCGGTTAGGGGTAGAGGGTAACTTCCTGGCTAACGGAAGGTACCCATGTCTGTTAGGGGTAGAGGGTAACTTCCTGGCTAACGGAAGGTACCCCTGTCTGGCGGTTAGGGGTAGAGGGTAACTTCCTGGCCAACGGAAGGTACCCCTGTCTGGCGGTTAGGGGTAGAGGGTAACTTCCTGGCTAACGGAAGGTACCCCTGTCTGGGTTAGGGGTAGAGGGTAACTTCCTGGCTAACGGAAGGTACCCCTGTCTGGTGGTTAGGGGTAGAGGGTAACTTCCTGGCTAATGGAAGGTACCCGTGTCTGTTAGTTAGGGGTAGAGGGTAACTTCCTGGCTAACGGAAGGTACCCCTGTCTGTTAGTTAGGGGTAGAGGGTAATTTCCTGGCCAACGGAAGGTACCCCTCTCTGGCGGTTAGGGGTAGAGGGTAACTTCCTGGCTAACGGAAGGTACCCCTGTCTGGTGGTTAGGGGTAGAGGGTAACTTCCTGGCTAATGGAAGGTACCCGTGTCTTTTAGTTAGGGGTAGAGGGTAACTTCCTGGCTAACGGAAGGTACCCCTCTCTGGCGGTTAGGGGTAGAGGGTAACTTCCTGGCTAACGGAAGGTACCCCTCTCTGGTGGTTAGGGGTAGAGGGTAACTTCCTGGCTAACGGAAGGTACCCCTCTCTGGCGGTTAGGGGTAGAGGGTAACTTCCTGGCTAACGGAAGGTACCCCTCTCTGGCGGTTAGGGGTAGAGGGTAACTTCCTGGCTAACGGAAGGTACCCCTCTCGTGTTAGGGGTAGAGGGTAACTTCCTGGCTAACGGAAGGTACCCCTCTCTGGTGGTTAGGGGTAGAGGGTAACTTCCTGGCTAACGGAAGGTACCCCTCTCTGGTGGTTAGGGGTAGAGGGTAACTTGCTGGCTATTGGAAGGTACCCGTGTCTGGTAGTTAGGGTAGAGGGTAACTTCCTGGCTAACGGAAGGTACCCGTGTCTGTTAGTTAGGGGTAGAGGGTAACTTCTTGGCTAAAGGAAGATGCCCAGGTGATAAAGAAATAGTATTTTACCATTGAGGGTTTAAGCAGATGTAACGATGGAGTTTGTGTAGGTTTTTTGTCTGTTTTGATTAAAAGTTAACAGTCATGTGATTTTGACAGATCATCTTACAAACAAGACTCTAAGAAAGGGGAAGATAGTGACAGCTATCAGAAATGACACTGTTGACGATTGTTTTTGTCTTTTGTATGATTTCTTTTGTTTCATTTATTCTCTTGTTCACATGTTTGAATGTTTTGATTTTGAATGTTTTTTCTCAGGCATGATTTTTGTTTTGTTTTGATTTGTTTTGCATGTAGTATGTTACAACTGAATGCATTTATATAGGATATCTGGTTTAGGGGAGTGTAATGATGTGTATGATAATAAAGATGTAGATGACTGCAGGCTTTATAGAGTATGCATTGTGACAGCACAATATTTGTGTGTGTGCGTGCTTGCGTGCATGTGTGTGTGTGTGTGCATGTGTGTGTGTGTGCATGTGTGTGCGTGTGTGTGTGTGTGCATGGCCAGGTGTGGCTATGTGCTGAAGCCGGCCCTCATGAACCACGACGCCTTCAGTCCTTACGAGAAGAAGTTCCTGGCCCAGCTGGGGGTGGAGCCCCTCACCCTCACCATCACTGTGAGTCAGTCAAGCTGCCTTCCTCCTTCCTTCCTTCCTTGTCTGCTCTTCACCCTGGGTTGGGTTTGGTTTTGGCTGCTTCTCCAGTGTGGTGATTGATATCCTGGACATTGTACATTTTTACCACAGGTTTCCTAAAGATTAACCTCTAAGATGTTCACAGTACAACATTTTTAGATTCCGAAGAGAATGAAGCATTTTTAATCTGATATGAATATAATGTGCTTTTTTGGAAGAAATAGTTTGATAGATCAGGTTTGGAGGACTGGGTTTATTTGATGTTGTGCTTTTTTGGAAGCAATGCTTTGATAGTTCAGGTTTGGAGGACTGGGTTTATTTGATGTTGACTTGTTGTTAGTGTGGTTCTAATCCACTTCATGACAGCTGCCCCAGTGTGGCTGTCATGGTGTGTGGCTGTAGCTTGGACAGAATAACTAGTTGATTTCAGTCTTAGTCTTTGTTATTTGTAAATTGCTACACTGTTTTCAATTCACATTAGATCAGATACAGCCATTGTGGTCAGTTCGT
Organism: Rapana venosa; assembly: GCA_028751875.1. NCBI lineage: Eukaryota > Metazoa > Mollusca > Gastropoda > Neogastropoda > Muricidae > Rapana > Rapana venosa. Next base: position 48,673,110 of record CM054147.1, read on the forward strand.
GAAGCGGTCAGTATTATCATGATTGGATTGGTCCGTACCTTAATACACATTTTGCTGGTGAGAGGAAGGGCGGTGGGGAGGGTGAAACAGGGAGAGGGGGGTGAGTGTTGGTGGAGGCTGGTCACAGAGGTGGGCAGGATACGTCTGCCTCCTGCCAGTGCTCTCTCTGCCTGCAGTTGTAGGGCTTTCCCCTGCAGTTATCATCAGTGCCCACTCCAACACCCAAACGTCCTCCAGATGATAGTTTAAACTAAGGTCCCATGCATTGGAAGAGTAGGCCACTGTGTACTGGTGGAAATGGATGACCACATTTACAAAGCTGCATGGGCATTGGATGTTTAAAAAAAAAGTACATGAGTGCTTATTCCATGATTGCCCTCTAAATATAAAAAAATTCTTAGAAAAAAAACACACAAGCGTGCACGCATGCTCACACCCACACATGCACATACGCACGCACACACACATACACACACACACACACACACACACACACACATCTTTCATATCTTGCTTTGTTTTGACTCCAAGTCAGTATTGTATGCTATAAAATCCCCAAACTTCAATAATATCTCCAGAATTATTTTTTAAATGAAAAATGTCATACACCTCCTAAGTTTAAGAGGTATTCCTGTTTCTTTTTGTTGGGTGCCTTCTCACGTTGGAATTTTTTCAAATGAGTGTGTCTTCAATTTTACGTCTGAGTGGGCTGACAGAGCTGCAAAAAAGGGGGCAAGACATGATATGGAATCGATAGAACTAGATGTTCCCTTATCTATACAGGAAGGATACCGTATATTAGAACAAACTTCATGGGGTAAGTTTAAAGAATCTGATCAATTCAAGGAACGATATTTAAAAAGTTGTCTGACCACTGCCCATATTTCTTGTTATATGGCTCCTTCTCAAATAGATTCTCGTTTTATAACAGTAAGAAGGGTTAATTCACTATATTTTAGAATGAAGTTAAATGCATTCCTTGCAAAATTTCGTAAACATGTTAGATGTCTATGTGGAGATCATATTTCCAATACTCATATCATATTTGAGTGCCCTATTGTAAAACCTTTTTTACCTACATTTTCTGAACAGTCTCTGGAAAATGTATTTGAAAATTCAAAGCTAGCCTTTGCCATTGCCAGATGTTTATTGCATAGTCCACTTGAATATTTATTGTAGTTACATTATTGTTATTTCATGTTTCCACATTGTTGCGTTTATATTTTGCTCCTGTTTAAAAGTATTATCATTACTTTTCTAGGGTGTTGTGGTTTTTTTTGTTTTTTGTTGTTTTTCAAATTTTATTTTTTAATTTTTTCCCCCACAAAAATACCAACACTGACGCTATTTCTTAACCTTTTCTCCTTCCACTCCTTCCTCTCCCTTCTTTAACTTCCACTACACTTTATATTTCCCTCGTCTAATATCACTGACAGTGAACAGACGTTAAATTGAAGATAACAACAACAACAACACACACACACACACACACACACACATATACACATAGTACAAACTGGCCGTGTTGGAAAGCTGCTCTGTGCTGTCACTGTCAAAAGGGGACATCCCTCTTTGAGGAGGGCAGGTCTATACAGGTATCGATCAGACATGGATGTCATGAGAAGAAGGCAGGCCTGATGATGTGCTGTGCTGTGCTGTGCTGTGCTGTGCTGTGCTGTGCTGTGCTGTGCTGTGCTGTGGTGGTGTGGTGGTTGGTGATGTGTGGTGGTTGGTGATGTGTGGTGTGTGATGTGTGGTGTGGTGATGTGTGGTGTGGTGTGGTGTGGTGATATGTGGTGTGTGTGATGATGTGGTGTGGTGATGATGTGTGGTGTGGTGATATGTGGTGTGGTGATGTGTGGTGTGGTGATGTGTGGAAATGATGTGTGTGTGGTGTGGTGGTGATGTGTGGTGTGTGTGGTGTGTGTGGTGGTGTGGTGATGTGAGATGATGTGCGGTGTGGTGTGGTGATGTGTGGTGTGGTGATGTGTGGTGTGGTGATGTGTGTGGTGTGGTGATGTGTGTGGTGTGGTGATGTGTGTGATGTGGTGTTGTGATGTGGTGATGTGATGTGGTGTGGTGGTGGTGTGGTGATGTGTGGTGATGTGTGGTGTGGTGATGTGTGTGGTGTGGTGATGTGTGTGGTGTGATGTGGTGTTGTGATGTGGTGTGTGTGGTGTGGTGTGTGGTGATTGGTGTGGTGAGTGTGTGTGGTGTGGTGATTGTGGTTGTGGTGTGGTGGTGGTGTGGTGATGTGTGATGTGTGGTGATGTGTGCAGATCCTGGGGGCACGTCACCTGGTGAAGTCAGGGCGGGGCATGGCCAGTCCTTTTGTGGAGATTGAGGTCACTGGCATGGAGTGTGACAACCAGAAGTTTAAGACTGGGACACGCGGTAACTAGCCTGCCTACCTTCTGTTTGCTGTGTTGTGTGTGTGTGTGTGCATTTTATCATGTATCCACTATCAAATGATTTTAGATAGATGTGTGTGTGTGTGTTATTTGTGTGTGGATCTAGAGTGTGATAACCAGGTGCTTGAGACTGTAACGTAGGGAGACTGTAACGTGGGGAGACTGTAACGTGGGGAGACTGTAACATGGGGAGACTGTAACGTGGGGAGACTGTAACATGGGGAGACTGTAACGTGGGGAGACTGTAACATGGGGAGACTGTAACGTGGGGAGACTAAAATAGGGAGACTGTAACGTGGGGAGACTGTAACATGGGGAGACTGTAATGTGGGGAGACTGTAACATGGGGAGACTGTAATGTGGGATTATGTAACGTGGGGAGACTGTAATGTGGGATTATGTAACGTGGGGAGACTGTAATGTGGGATTATGTAAGTTGGGGAGACTGTCACGTGGGGAGACTGTAAGTTGGGGAGACTGTCACGTGGGATACTTTCCTTTGTATGCAAGTGTGTATGCGACAGAGACGGCCTGAGGCTTAGGAGTGGAACGGAGTGTAGGCACTCAAGATCTCTGTCAGAGAGTGAGTGTGTGGGTGTGTGTGAGTGTGAGAATTTGAAGCTTAATAATAATAATAATAATAATGTATGGAATTTATATAGTGCTGAATCTTTTAAAGCAACAAATCAAAGCACTTTTTTTAAATATTGAGGATAATGAAATAAGCACTCGTGTGCTTTTTTACATCCAGTCCCTGTGTGTATGCGGTTTTGTAAATTTTGTCATCTGTTCCCACCGGCACACAATGGCCTACTCTTTCATGTGCGCGAGATGTTCTGCATGTGTTCGCACACAGGGCCTCGGTTTATAGTCTCATCCGAAGGACTTTGACATTCAGTTCGATTTTTTTGTCAACCTGGGAAGAAAGGGCGAGCCTGAGAATCGAACCTAGAACCTCATGGTTTACTTGTTGGCAGGCAAACGTCTTAACCATCCTGCCACCTTCCTTCCTAGTTTAGAAGTTTAAAACTTAGAGTTAACTTAACTTAAAGTTTAGGAGTAAAACACAGTGTAGTTACTTTAAATCTCTGTGTGTCACAATATTCTCCCTTGTTATTGCCGTGTTAAATTTGGACATTGTAGTGAACATTGTAGTGGCTATTGTAGTGGATATTGTAGTGGACATTGTAGTGGACATTGTTGTGGACATTGTAGTGGACATTGTAGTGGATATTGTAGTGGACATTGTTGTGGACATTATTGTGGACATTGTAGTGGACATTATTGTGGACATTGTTGTGGACAGTGGACATTGTAGTGGACATTGTAGTGGACATTATTGTGGACATTGTAGTGGACATTGTGGACATTGTTGTGGACATTGTAGTGGACATTGTAGTGGACATTATTGTGGACATTGTAGTGGACATTATTGTGGACATTGACATTGTAGTGGACATTGTAGTGGACATTGTAGTGGACATTGTTGTGGACATTGTAGTGGACATTGTAGTGGACATTGTAGTGGACAATTGTGGACATTATTGTGGACATTGTAGTGGACATTGTTGTGGACATTGTAGTGGACATTGTAGTGGACATTATTGTGGACATTATTGTGGACATTGTAGTGGCTATTGTAGTGGATATTGTAGTGGACATTGTAGTGGACATTGTAGTGGACATTGACATTATTGTGGACATTGTAGTGGCTATTGTAGTGGATATTGTAGTGGATATTGTAGTGGACATTGTAGTGGACATTGTAGTGGACATTATTGTGGACATTGTAGTGGTCATTGAAGTGGACATTGTAGTGGACATTGTAGTGGACATTGTAGTGGACATTGTAGTGGACATTGTAATGGACATTATTGTGGACATTGTAGTGGTCATTGAAGTGGACATTGTAGTGGCTATTGTAATGGACATTGTTGTGGACATTGTAGTGGCTATTGTAGTGGACATTGTAGTGGACATTATTGTGGACATTGTAGTGGACATTGTAGTGGACATTGTAGTGGACATTGTAGTGGACATTGTAGTGGACATTGTAGTGGACATTGTTGTGGACATTGTAGTGACATTGTGATGTGGACATTATTGTGGACATTGTAGTGACATTGTGTGGACATTGTATGTGGACATTGTTGTGGAAGGCATTGTAGTGGACATTGTAGTGGACATTATTGTGGACATTGATTGTGGACATTGTAGTGGACATTGTAGTGGACATTGTAGTGGACATTGTAGTGGACATTGTGGACATTTGAGATGGGACATTGTAGTGGACATTGTTAGTGGACATTTGTGTGGACATTGGACATTGTGTGGACATTGTAGTGGACATTATTGTGACTGTTGGACATTATTGTGGACATTGTAGTGGACATTGTAGTGGACATTGTAGTGGACATTATGTGGACATTATGACATTGTAAGTGGACATTGTAGTGGACAATTGTGGACATTGAGTGGACATTGTAGTGGACTTATTGTGGACATTGTAGTGGACATTGTAGTGGACATTTGGACATTTTGTGGACATTGTAGTGGACATTGTTGTGGACATTGTAGTGGACATTTGTGAGACATTGTGGACATTGTTGGACATTGTAGTGGACATTGTAGTGGACATTGTGACATTTGTGGACATTGTAGTGGACTATTTGTGGACATTGTAGTGGACATTTGATTGGTGGACATTAGTGGACATTGTAGTGGACATTGTGTGGACATTATAGTGGACATTGTAGTGGACATTGTGGACATTGTAGTGGACATTGTAGTGGACATTGTAGTGGACATTGTGGACATTATTGTGGACATTGTAGTGGACATTGTGGACATTGTTGTGGACATTGTAGTGGACATTGTGGACATTGTAGTGGACATTGTAGTGGACATTGAAGTGGACATTATGTGCATGTGGACATTGTAGTGGACATTGTAGTGACATTATTGGATATGTGGACATTGTTGCAGTGGACATTGTTGTGGACATTGTTAGTGGACATTGATGTGGACATTGTTGTGGACATTTGTGGACATTGTAGTGTGACATTGTGATGTGTGGACATTTGTATGTGAGTTGACATTTGTGGGACATTTTGTGGACATTGTAGTGGACATTTGTGGAATTGTTGTGGACATTGATGTGGACATTGTTGGACATTGTAGTGGACATTTGTTGACATGAGTGACATATGTGTGACATTTGTTTGGACATGTCATTGGACCATGTGTAGTGACATGTATGTGGACGTGTGTAGTGGACATTGTAGTGGCATTGTGAGTGGAATTGATTGTGGACATTAGTGAGACAATTAGTGACATTTTATGTGAATTTGATGAGTTGTAGGACATGTAGTGGGACTTGTTGTGGACTTGTAGTTGAATATGTAGTGGCATTGATGGTGTGTGACATTTAAGTGGACACTTCTAAGTTGGCATTGTAGTGGTGCTATTGTAGTGACATTGTATGTGGACATTTTTATGTGGCTTGTGTGGCATTATGATGTGTGATGTAATGGTGGACGATGTGATGTGGAGCATTGTGTGAGACAGTATTGTGGAATGTGTTGTGCGGTATGGTGTGGCTGAAGAATTGTAGTGTCTTTTGTGGCATGTAGTGGACTGTGTGTGTTGTTTGTGTGCATATGTTTGGTACATGTGTGTGACATGAGTGACATGGATTAGGTGAGTGTAATGTGGCTTGTGTGGTATAATGTGATGTGTAGTGTCATTGTTGTGTGTGTATGAATGTGATGTGTGATGTCATTGTGTGGTGTGGGAGATGATGTGTGATGTAGTGGTGTTTGCTAATGAGATGGATGTAATGCATTATTGTTGTAATGAATTGATGTGGGCAGTGACACTGGCCTGGGTTGTGTAATGAGACTGTGATTTGAAGTCTTGTGTGTGTTGGTCGTATAGCAGATCGCCAGTGTCATGGTTAGGTTTGTTTGTGTGCAACATCTGATGTGTATGTGCAGTGGTGAGTGAGGTGAAGGTGGTGTGGTGTAATGAGATGTGATGTGGTGAAGTGTAATTGTGGTGTGGTGTATGAGATGTGATGTGGTGTAGTGTAATTGTTGGTGTGGTGTGGTGTAATGAGATGTGATGTGGTGTAGTGTAATTGTGGTGTGGTGTGTAATGAGATGTGATGTGGTGTAGTGTAATTGTGGTGTGGTGTAATGAGATGTGATGTGGTGAAGTGTAATTGTGGTGTGGTGTGGTGTAATGAGATGTGATGTGGTAAGTGGTGATAATTGTTGGTGTGGTGTAATGAGATGTGATGTGGTGAAGTGTAATTGTGGTGTGGTGTGGTGTAATGAGATGTGATGTGGTGAGTGTAATTGTGTGTGGTGTAATAGGATGTGATGTGGTGAAGTGTAATTGTGGTGTGGTGTGGTGTAATGAGATGTGATGTGGTGAGTGTCATTGTGGTGTGGTGTAATGAGATTATGTGGTGTATGGTGGATGTAGTGTGTAATGAGAGTGATTGGTGTAGTGTAATTGTGGTGTGTGTAATGAGATGTGGTGTAAGTGTAATTGTGTATGTGTGGTGTAATGAATATGTGGAAATCATGTGGGTGTAGTGGTGTAATGAGATGTGATGTGGTGTAGTGTAATTTGATGTGGTGTATGTGTGATTGAGTGAAGTTGTAATGTGGTATGTGTGTGTAATGATGTGTGTAGTGATGGTGTGGTGGTAATAGAGATGTATGGTAGTGTATTGTGAGTGTGTGTGTAATGTGATGTGAGTGTATTAATGTGATGTGTTGTGTGGTGATGGATGATGGTGATGTTGTGGGGGTGTGTATAAGTGGTGTGTGTAGTGTATTGTGGTGTGTTAAGATGTATGGTATGTGTAGTGTTGGTGTGATGTGATGTGGTGAAGTGATGTGTGTCATGTGAATGTGTCATGTGTGATGTATAGTGTTGTATGATGTGTGTGGTTATGTAAGTTGTGTGGTGTGGTTATGAGGATGTGTGTGTGGTGTAGTGTGTGGTTATAAATGTGGTGTGGAATATGTGGGTGTGTAATGATGATGGATGTTGAGTGAATGTGGTGTGGTATGATGTGGTGTTAATGAGTGTATGTGTGGTGATGTGATGTGGTGTATGATGTGATGTGTATTGTGATGTGGTGTGGTGTGTGGTGATGGTGTGTGTTGATGTGATGTTGTGAGTGTGTGTGTATGATGTTGTGGTGTGGTTGTATGATGTGTGTTGTTGGTGTGGTGTGTGTGATGTGTGGTATGATGTATGGGTGTGGTGTATGTTGTATGTTGATGTGAGTGTGGTATGATGTGAGTTTGGTTGTATGATGTGTGTTGTGGTGTGTATGAGGGATGTGTTGTGTGGTGTGGTTGATGGTGTGATGTTGGTGTGGTATGATGGTGATGTGTGTGTGATGTGTGTGTGGTGTGTGTGTGTATGTGTATGTTGTGTGATGTATGATGTGGTGTGGTATGATGTGATGTGTGTTGGTGTGATGTTGTATGATGTGTGGTTGATGATGTGTGTGGTGATGGTGTGATGTTGTTGATGTGATGTGGTATGTGGTTATGTTGTGTGATGTGTGTTGTGAGTGTGTGTGTGATGTTGTGATGTGATGTGGTTGTGTGGTATGATGTGTGTGTGATGTTGAGTGTGGTGTGTGTTGTGATGATGTGTGTGTGTGTTGATGTGATGTGTGTGATGTGGTGTGGATGTGATGTGTGATGTGGTTGTATGATGTGGTGTGGTATGATGTGGTGTGATGTTGTGGATGTGATTGTGTATGTGTGTGATGTTGGTTGATGTGGTGTATGTGGTTGTGAGTGTGTGTGTGGTGCAGTTCCGCAGTGTGCCTCTGAAGAACGGCTACAGTGAACCTCTGGAGCTGGCTGCCCTGCTGGTGCACATGGACATGAGGAACCCTAAAGTCAGGGCCTTTCTTTCTCTTGGGTTTGATGCTCACACGCGCGTGTGTGTGTGTTTGTGTGTGTGTGTGTGTGTGTGTGTGTGTGTGTGTGTGTGTGTGTGTGTGTGTGTGTGTGTGTGTGTGAGAGAGAGAGAGAGAGAGAGAGAGAGAACACATGCTTCTGTAAAGGACTACTTGTTGAGCAGCTTGGAAAACTAGAGAGAAAGTGAAATGGTGCTGGCAGAAGTCATAAATAGAACGTACAGAAAATGGGAATGGTCAGGATGGAAAACAACTGGAGAGCATGTGGAGGGGTTGACAGGTCTGAAGTGTCTGCACCGCCTTATGAGAGGACTTCTAGTCAGGGACATATATATATATATATATATATATATATATATATATATATATATATATTATATATATAGGGTGTGTGTGTGTCCCATAACCGGTATGGTCATAGGAGAGCGAGGCATCAGAGGCCTCAGCTTCTCTAGGGCCCAGCATATTTAGGGCAGCACCCATCTCCTCTCCCTCACTGCTTTACCTACCCTGACCCTGAAGAGGCAGGTACCTATTTACAGCTGGGTGAACTGGGGGACTGTACTGTGTGCAGACCACTTGGATAACCACATCCAATGCTAACTTAACTTAGCTTGGGGGTGTGTGCCTGACCACGGTGATGTCTGAGACAGGCTCAGTGATAGCTTCTGATGGGCCAATTTGTGCATGCTACCTCTATTACGCACCTACCTGACCTGAAGAGGCAGGTACCATTACAGCTGGTGAATGGGGACTACTGTGTGCAGACCCGACCCACCTTATGCTCTAAACTAGACTGGGGCATGAGTGAGTGCTTGATGTGATGCGTGGTGTGTTGCATGATGGATGTGGTGATGCTCCTCTGACATGATAGGTGCTGAGCCTCCTGACTTGCTGACGACGTGGTGCTGTGTGCTGATGGTGCTGGTGGTGTGTGATGGATGTGATGATGGTGGTGTTGGTGATGGGCTGGTGGTGATGGTGGTGACTGGTGGTGATGGTGCTGGTGGTGATGGTGTGGTGTGATGGTGACTGGTGCTGATGGTGGTGCTGATGGTGATGGTGGTGCTGTGGTGATGGTGGTGTGGTGGTGATGGTGTGAGGGTGCTGGGATGTGCTGATGGAGGTGGTGCTGATGGTGATGTGTGTGGTGCTGGTGTGATGGTGGTGTGATGGTGATGTGGTGTGATGGTGATGGTGGTGATGGTTGGGGTGGTGGTGATGGTGGTGCTGGATGGTGATGGTGGTGCTGGTGCTGATGGTGGTGCTGATGGTGTGGTGGTGATGGTGGTGGTGTGGTGTGGTGATGGTGGTGATGGTGTGCTGGTGATGGTGGTGATGGTGGTGTGTGATGGTGGGATGTGTGGTGTGGTGGTGGTGGTGTGGTGGTGATGCTGGTGGTGATGGTGGTGATGGGTGATGCTGGTGTGGGGTGGTGATGGTGGTGTGGTGCTGATGGTGGTGCTGAGCTGATGTGATGATGGTGCTGGTGGTGATGGTGATGGTGCTGATGGTGCTGATGGTGATGGTGCTGATGGTGCTGATGGTGTGCAGGAGAGCGAGGACCGGGACATCTACGCCTCCATCCAGGAGCTGAGGGAGCAGTCGGAGGTGCTGACCCAGCAGATGGAGCACCTGGAGCTGAGTGGAGGCGGGGACGTGGACCAGGCCTCGGCCCTCCAGCAGCAGCTGCAGGACACACAGGAACGCCTGCTGGCCAAGAACCGCGAGAGGGAGCTCCGCAAGTCGTCATCTCTCTGCTCTGCTCACTGCCACTGCTCTCTGACTGCTGTCTTCCTTGCTTCTACTCCCTTATTCTTTCTGCTTCTCATGTCTGTCCTACTCGTCGTTCTCACTCCCTCTCTTCTCTCTGTGCTTTCTCACTCCCTCTCTTTCTCTGTTCTATGCTCTCTCACTCCGCCTCTCTGTCTCTGCTCCTCGCCTCTCCCTCCTTGCTTCTCATCCTCTTCTGTCTCATCTCGCTTTCTCACTCCTTCATCTCTCTCCTTGCTTCTCACTCCCTCTTTCTCTCTCTCTTGCTCTCTCCTCCCTCCTCTCTCTGCTCTCTCTCGTCTCACTCCCTCTCTTCTCTCTCTCTTGCTCTCTCACTCCTCTCTTTCTGCTTCTCTGCTCTCACTACTCCCTCTCTCTCTCTCTCCTCCGCTCTACTCTCTCCGCTCTCATCCTGCCTGCTCTATCGTCTCTGTTCCTCTTTTCTGTCTTGTGCTCTCATCCTCTCTCTTCTTTGCTCCATCGTCTGCCCTCCTTCTTCTTCCTTGCTCTCATCTCTCTTCTGCTCTTGCTTCTACTCCCTCTCTTCTTCTCTCTGTCTTCATCTGTCTCTCTGGCTCACTCCTCTCTTCTCTCGTTGTCTATCCGTCTCTTGTCTTGCTCTGTCTGTCTGAGCTCTATCTCGTCTTTTTGTCCATTGTCTGTCTCTGTGCTCTGCTCTTCTTCTGTCTCTGTGTCTCTTCTGTCTGCTGCTCTTCTGTCTCGTTTTGTCCTGCTGTGCTCTGTCTGTCTGTGGCTCTATCTGTCTGTCTGTCTGTCTGTGGCTCTGTCTGTCTGTCTATCTCTTCTCTCGTCTGTCCTGTGCTCTGTCTGTCTGTGCTCTGTCTGTCTGTCGCTCTGTCTGTCTGTCCTGTCTGTCTGTCTGTGGCTCTCTGTCTTGTCTGTTGCTCTGTCTGTCTGTGGCTGCTGTCTGTCCTGTCTGTGTCTGTCTGTCTGTGCTGTCTGTCTGTCTGTAGCTCTGTCTGTCTGTGGCTCTGTCTGTCCTGTCTGTGGCTCGTCTGCTGTCTGTGTGTAGCTCTGTCTGTGGCTCTGTCTGTCTTGTCTGTAGCGTCTGTCCTGTCTGTGTGGCTCTGTCTGTCTGGTCTGTCTGGCTCTGTCCTGTGCTCTGTCTTATGTCCTGGTCTGTCTGTTGTAGCTCTGTCCTGTCTGTCTGTGGCTCTGTCTGTCTGTCTGTGCTTGTCTGTCTGTGGCTCTGTCTGTGTGTAGCTCTGTCTGTAGCTCTGTCTGTCTGTCTGTAGCTCTGTCTGTCTGTTGTAGCTCTTCTGTCTGTGTGTAGTCTCTGTCTGTCTGTGGCTCTGTCTGTCTGTCTGTCTGTCTGTGGCTCTGTCTGTCTGTTAGTGTCTGTCTGTGGCTCTGTCTGTCTGTCTCTGTCTGTGGCTCTGTCTGTCTGTCTGTGGCTGTCTGTCTGTGCTGTGCTGGCCTGTCTGTCTGTCTGTCCCTGTCTGTGTGTAGCTCTGTCTGTTGGCTCTGTCTGTCTGTCTGTGCTCTGTCTGTCTGTCTGTGGCTCTGTCTGTCTGCCTGTGGCTCTGTCTGTCTGTCTGTGGCTCTGTCTGTCTGTGGCTCTGTCTGTCTGTGGCTCTGTCTGTCTGTGTCTGTCTGTCTGTCTGTGGCTCTGTCTGTCTGTCTGTGGCTGTCTGTCTGGCTGTGGCTCTGTCTGTCTGTCTGTGGCTGTCTGTCTGTCTGTAGCTGTCTGTGGCTCTGTCTCTCTGTGGACTAGTCTGCCTGAACACTAGTTTTGTTTGGTCTCTGGGTAGTGCTCTGAGGTTCTCCAGTGGGGAGTTGTTTTGTATGTAACTGTTTGCCCACCATTGAGGTGAGGTAGCCACTTGCGACTTCAGAGATGATGTCTATACTCTACACAACACCAGAATGCATGCATTGAACAAACGTGGTCATCTGTTCATGATGGCACCAAGTGGTATGCTCTTCCAACGGCAGAGTAGGTTGTAACGTGCGCACAAGCTGGTCTGGGAGCATTCACACAAGGGACCTTGGTTTAAAGTTTCTTCTGAATGACTTGGGAGTGGAGTTGGCACTGATGTGAACTGCAGGGGAAAATATTCTCTTGAACGGTGCCTTGATGGTGGCTGGAACATGGGCTGTTGTAGAGCATTCAGACCTGTGGGTGTGACACACACTAGCTCAATATCACCACCTCACACATTCACAGATCTAACACAACATGAACACAAATATTTTATTATTTTAAGTACAATTCTGGTCAATAAAAGACACATAGCTCTGCAGCGTACCATATTTATAATATCTGTTTGTTTAAACTATTAATTGATTGTTATTGGTTGCATGACTGTATAAGATTAGGTTGAATGCAAGTGCTTTGATTTGTCTTTGCAAGATATAGTGCTATTTAAGTTCCATTTATTATTATTATTATTATTATAAGATCTTTTCAAGTGCAGTCAAAAATGTTATAATTTTGCAGAGAGAAACTGTTGTAGCAAATGAAATAGCTGTAAGCAGATGTCTGCGTGCACACACACACACACATATTTCAATGTGGACAAAGTCAGTTTCCACTCCTGATTGCACACCAACCCTGTCTTTCCTGACAGTGCTCATGTGGCCTCCCTGCGCTGCTGGACTGCCAACCCCTATGGAAAATAATGTCTGTCTGCTGACTGGGGTTGCAGGATGAGCCAGCGCCATCAGAAGGTGTACCGGCGACAGACCCACTCCTGAAGACCAGACAGCCCCTGGACCAAGTGTGCAAACAGACCAACCTCAGCACTGCTCTGCACTGCTCAGCAGAGGGTGGGTGGGCCTGCCTGCTTCGTGGCGATGTGTGCCAGCAGGAACAGTGGTGGAACTGATGGCGGAGAGTGATGGGGACACGTCTGTCCGGTCCTGCTGAAGCAGTGTGGGGATGCTGCTACTGCAGCCTTGTCACACAGGGAGTCATAGCATGCATGTGGATGCTCCACTGTTTGTTGTTGTCTGTGGGGACAGAGTAGGGACAGCCAGACTTGTGGCGTCATTCTGGAACAGTCAAGAGGTGGTGTGGAATCATAGTTGTGTAACCAGTGTGTACAGTTTCTGTTGACATGCACCAACAACATCATTGCTGACCTGATAATTATGTGTTGTTGGTTTTGTCAACATCACCGACCCAGTACCCATTGTTGGCCGGAGAATTTCTTGGCAATCGTTGCTCGCTCAAGAGATGTCTTGCTGACTGGGAAACCGGCCAGTGTATCTGAAAGAAGCAAGCCTGTTCAGGTAAATATTGACTGTTACACTTTTGTAGATGTGACCACTGCTGCCTCCATCATCATTGTCGTCATCAGTACAGGGTCAAGAACTGACTGGGACAAATAGAAATCAGCTGTGTGGGTGTCAGAGCAGCTGTGCTGTTGACAGCAGTGTGGCTGTGCTGGTGTGCTGGGTGGATTGTGTTTGTCACCTGACATGATAGAGGGTGATGACTGTGCCTGCTCCTGCTAACTGAGGTCAGCCTCAGCGCCTACATTCATGCTGTACATGATGTGTTGGTGTCGTGGGGTTTTGACTTGTAAGGAAGGAAAGGCAACCTTCTTAGCTAGGATGGAAAGAGAGGGAAGACCGAAAGGAAGACTGCATAATTATGTGGTAATTTACAGTGTGCATTTCTGGATGCATTATCAAATCTTTGTGACAAAATTTGGGAGCAAGACTGGCTGCTGTTTTGAGCCACACGTGAAGCATTGATGGTTGTGTATCTTTTTCTGTTGGTTTTGTGAAAAGTGGTTGTCTTTTTCCAGCTTTAAAACAGATTATTTCTACTACTTTTGTCTGAGGTTTGTGTTGTCAGTGATACAGGTTCTGTTGTTAGTACCGCTCTCAAACGCTCATTGTTTTCAGTGATGCTGCTTTTTGCTTTTCCTGTGTTGTGGTAGTCCAGTAACGGTATTACTTGCATGATTTTAGCCTCCTCAAACATTTGACTCCACGTCACCTTTTCTGCACTTCTTTTTCCAATTACGTTGATCAGGAATTGCAAGATTTGTTCTGAATTGAGCATTTATGGTTTGCAGTTCAGTTGTAGGTAAGAATTTCAGCAGTTTGATGATGTGGAGAAACAATGCTCCTTATATCCTTAATTCTGCTTAGAATATTATTCCAAAATGAAAAGGTTAAAGTTGTTGCCAAACTTATTCTGTTTAGGTTTAATAGGTAATAATCATTAGAACATTAATTCTGCTTAGATAGTAATCATTGCAAAATTAAATCTGATTAAACTATATTCTTTTCTAAACTAAGGATGAAGTTAAGTCTTAGGAGAAGCTTTGAAAAGTTTTTGTGACCCATAAAAAGCAATCTCCGTTGGATTAGCTCCATGCAGAAATGTTGGAGACGGGAGTCAGAAAACTGTGGCACTGCAGACATTGTGGTTCACAGTATACATGATGTCACTTTTCATCATGGACTGGGGCTCTTTGGCCTGCCCCTGTTTGAAATGTTAGTGTAGGCCCTGTGTGGAAAAATGAGCAGGTCAGGAAAGTTAGGGTGTTGCGGAGAGAAGTGACCTTTTCTATTTATCTCACACACGTGGGGCTGACTGACCGCAAGAGGCGACGGGCAGTGTGACAAGTAGAAGCCAGGCCGTGCTGTCAGCAGCACAACAGTTCCTTGCCTTGCTCAGTCACGTCACACATTCTTTCTGAACTACTGGGGAGACATGATGGTGGTTGATCTGTATATACCTCTTGAGCTGAGGTGTTTTCATCTGGGAGGACATTTGTGGGTGGATAGCTTTTAGGTTATGACGCAGAAGTTAGGGACTATTGCAGTATTGTGAATGAAATGCTTATGATGCGTTGTGAATGAGTGTGTGGGAGAGCAGCTCCAAGGAATTTGGAAAGAAGAGTTGTAGGCCATGAAAACGGTTATCACTATGCTCAATTGATTCTATGCTCACGACAAGCTACCTGTTTGTTATTACTTTTTTGAGTATTTTTTACACATCGCTAGTTTTTTTTGGTGTTAAGATACATCCTAAGTTTATGTGAATCTGTGATGATTGTATTGTTTGTACTTCAGCTTGTGCTCTGAACAGTCTGCTGTAGTGCCAGTATGGGCTGTCTCACACACACACACACACACACACACACACACACACACACACACACACACACAACACACACACACACACACACACAAAACAGTGTTGACAGGCTGACTGCCATGATGTAGGCAAGTCAGTGTTCAGAGGCTGACTGCCAGCATGTAGTCAAAGGCCAACTTTGCTTTCCAGATGGTACATTGAATACTAGGAGGTGTGTGTTGTATTTCTGTAGAGGCCTGTGTTGTATTTCAGCAGATTGCACAATGCTGGCACTTGACTGCTGTAGTTTGCCATCATGTGTGTGTCTGATTGTTTAGTGTCTGTGTCTGTTTGTGTTGTGGGCTATATTTTTCATCCTAGCTGAAAGTTATGGAAACACCTGCATGGTGTCAGTCAGGAACTAGAAGGTTAATTACCTAAAGAAGTTTGTTAGGATTTGGTCAGGGAAGGGGTGTGGGGGTGGCTGCCTCATCTTTTGGGATGTATCAGTCCTGCTGTTCATTTGGCGCTTGTTCTGATCTCACCACCTCAGCCAAACTTGTCACGCTGCAGTTTCAGAGCCAAACATTGACCACAGGGATAGTGTGGAGCCACCATCCAGAAGGGCCCTGCACTGCTGCAGGCTGTTTGGTCGTGGTGCTGGTTCTAATGCTGCAGAGGCAGGCAGGCCAGCACTGCTAAGCCATGAGGACGACAACATCAGCTGTGCTGTGCTAGCTGTGCTAGCTGTGCTGTGCTGTGCTGTGCTAGCTGTGCTGTGCTGTGCTGTGCTAGCTGTGCTGTGCTAGCTGTGCTGTGCTGTGCTGTGCTGTGCTGTGCTAGCTGTGCTGTGCTGTGCTGTGCAGCCTGACTGGAGGGAGATACCCTCTTGCACTAGTGACAGTGTCTCACCAATTGTCTCCCCTATGTCTTCAGCTGTGACATGAATTCAGCACAGGAGACCAGGACAGCAGAGGTCACTCCCTGTCTGAATAAGAGACTGTTTTCTTCAAGTGCACAGTGTATATATATATATAGAGAGAGAGAGAGATGTAGATATACATGCACAGTGCCTGTATCAAAAGTCTGTGGGGAGGAGGTGACATGTAGATAGGAGCTCTTTGTTTTGTTGTACAGTGCTTATATATAGATATGTGTGTGTGTAGATATGAGCTCTTTGGTAGGATGTATAAGTGCTAGTGCCTATGGACAGTGACAATTTACATACATATACATGTAGGTATGAGTTGTTTTGGTAAGATAATATTTATGATAGTGTATGATTTGATGTGTACAGATGTTTGCTCTGACTACTGTGAAGTACAGTGCTGGTATCTTAAGTAGTTGCTGTCCTGATTTTATGTGTAGGGATATGAGCTCTATACACTTAAGCTCATAGCCTGTATAGATGTGTAGGAGTGAAGGTGTGTGTGTGTTAGCACTGTCTGCTATGAGGAGCAGTGTTGGCCCCTTACCTCCTTGTCATGATTTTGTCTGTATAGACATCAGTACTGTCTGACACATCACAGTGCTTCAGTGGTGGTTGGCTTTGATGTGATGACATGTGTAGGTGTGGTCATGGTTTGATATCTATGTTGCTTTGATGTGATGACACGTATAGGTGTGGTCATGATTTGATATCTATGTTGCTATGATGTGATGACATGTATAGGTGTGGTCATGATTTGATATCTATGTTGCTATGATGTGATGACACGTATAGGTGTGGTCATGATTTGATATCTATGTTGCTATGATGTGATGACACGTATAGGTGTGGTCATGATTTGATATCTATGTTGCTATGATGTGATGACACGTATAGGTGTGGTCATGATTTGATATCTATGTTGCTATGATGTGATGACACGTATAGGTGTGGTCATGATTTGATATCTATGTTGCTATGATGTACACTGTGTGGCCAAAATGAAGTTATCTATGTACAAGTATTCGTTAGCTGAGGGCCCCTGGGGAAGGTAGGCAGGCAGGCAGGTAGGCAGGTAGGTAGGTAGGTAGGTAGGCAGGCAGGTAGGTAGGTTGGCAGGCAGGCAGGCAGGTAGGTAGGTAGGCAGGCAGGCAGGTAGGCAGGTAGGTAGGCAGGTAGGTAGGTAGGTAGGCAGGTAGGTAGGTAGACAGGTAGGCAGGCAGGCAGGTAGGCAGGTAGGTATGTGCTGGGTGGTCTGTGACCAGCGCTGGTTGTACAACATGTCTGTCTGTCTGTCTGTCTCCTGTGCTGCCCACACTGTCTCCTGTGCTGCCCAGTGTGCAGTGGTCCTCCTGCCTA
The DNA here is from genome assembly GCA_028751875.1 of Rapana venosa. Classification (NCBI taxonomy): domain Eukaryota; kingdom Metazoa; phylum Mollusca; class Gastropoda; order Neogastropoda; family Muricidae; genus Rapana; species Rapana venosa. The sequence goes on from CM054147.1 coordinate 48,690,593, forward strand.
TCTGCCCACTCTCCCTGGTCCTCAGCTGTTGTGCTCTGATCCTGGCCCCTGTGTGTGTCTGTGTGTGTGTGTGTGTTGTGTGTGTGTGCGTGCGTGCGTGCGTGTGTGTGTGTGTGTGTGCGTGTGTGTGTGTGTGTGTGGCGTGTCTGTGTGTGTGTGTGTGTGTGTGTGTGTGGTGTGTGTGTGTGTGTGTGTGTGTGTGTGTGTTGTGTGTGGTGTGTTGTGTCTGTGTGGTGTGTGTGTGTGGTGTGTTGTTGTGGTGTGTGTGTGTGTTGTGGTGTGTGTGGTGTGTGTTGTGTGTGTGTGTGTGTGTGTGTGTGTGTGTGTGTGTGTGTGTGGTGTGTGTGTGTGTGTGTGTGTGTCTGTGTGTGTGGTGCTGTGTGTGTGTGTGTTGTGTGTGTGTGTTGGTGGTGTGTGTGGTGTGTGTGTGTGTGTGTGTGTTGGTTGTGTGTGTGTGGGTGTGTGTGTGTGTGTGGTGTGTGTGGTGTGTGTGTGTGGTGTGTGGTGTGTGTGTGGTGTGTGTGCTGTGTGTGTGTGTGATGTGTTGTGGTGTGTGTGTGTGTGTGTGTGTGTGTGGTGTGCTGTGTGTGTGTGTGCGCATGTGTGTGTGTCAGTGTGTGTGCATGTGTGTGTGCATGTGTTTGGTGTGCATGTGTGTTGTGTGTGCATGTTTGTGTGTGTGTGTGTGTGTGTGCATGTTTGCGTGTGTGTGTGTGTGTGCATGTGTGTGGTGCTGTGTGCATGTGTGTTGTGATGTGTGTGTGCGTGCATGTGTGTGTGTGCGTGCAGTCAGCCAGGCAGCTTACTCAGCCTCTGAGCAGTACAGCAGATGTCTGTGGTTAGGGAGGGAAGGTGTAGGTTACAAGAGGGGGGGGGGTTCTATGCTGTCCTATTTCCTACGGTGTCCTATGTCCCCCTTTCACTTCCCCCCCTTCATCCTGTATTCTACACTGTCCTATGTACCCCCCTCTCTCTCCCATATCCTATTTTGTCCTATGTCCTCTGTCCCTTGCCTAATGTTCCCTATGTATGCCTTGTACCCAGTGTTCCATGTCTCACATGCCCTGCATGATATATTCCCTATGTGTTCAGTGTTCACTGTGTGTCCTCTATCTTGTATGTTCTATGTGTCCAGTGTGTGTGTGTCCTCTATCTTGTATGTTCAGTGTTCACTGTGTGTCCTCTATCTTGCATGCTCTGTGTGTTCAGTGTTCACTGTGTGTCCTCTATCTTGCATGCTCTGTGTGTTCAGTGTTCACTGTGTGTCCTCTATCTTGTATGTTCTATGTGTTCAGTGTTCACTGTGTGTCCTATGTGCCATATGCACCACATTTGACAGGTCCTGGGTATCATGTGTCAGGTGTTATATATATATATTCCCGCTGTGTCTGTTACCTGTGTGTCCTATGTGCCCCATATCCTATGTGCCCCATGTCCTGTGTGCCCCATGTCCTGTGTGCCCCATGTCCTGTGTGCCCCATGTCCTATGTGCCCCATGCCCTGTGTGCCCCATGCCCTATGTGCCCCATGCCCTGTGTGCCCCATGCCTTGTGTGCCCCATGTCCTATGTGCCCCATGTCCTGTGTGCCCGTGCCCCATGTCCTGTGTGCCCCATGCCCTATGTGCCCCATGTCCTGTGTGCCCCATGCCCTATGTGCCCCATGCCCTTTGTGCCCCATGCCCTATGTGCCCCATGTCCTGTGTGCCCCATGTCCTGTGTGCTCCATGCCCCATGTTTTCAGGATTGGCAGTATTCTTTGCTGTACTGTGGCCGGTGCTATGCAGTATACACGTTTTGTACAGTCTGTCTGGCCTGCTCTCAAGCCCCACCATAGAGATCTGTATTTGTCAACCTGACACCACTGTGCAGTGTGTGTATCAGTTGACAGGTTATGTCTGAGACATTGTCATAGCCCTCCTTTTCTCTGTTGTTGTGGGACTTTTGCAATGTTGTCTGATTTGCATGCAACAAGACAAGGCAAACATGCACAGGTGTTTTCTGGCTTGTCTTTTTTTGTTGTTATGTTTCAATGTGGAACCAAACAATGCTTTTGAACATGTATATATAATTATGATTGTCAGCTTACAGCACACGGTTATTTTTGCAAGTGATAAGATTTGTTTACAGTCAATCTGTATTGAAAGTATATACATGTGTGATGTGGTTAGCTTTACACCACCCCTTTTGTTCAGTATGGTTTTTATACCCATGGTTTATGCTGCTATCTACGATGCTGTTGTTGTTGTTGTTCATTTTGATTCTTTGTGAAGCGTTTGATGATAAAGGTTCATGCTGCTTTTGTAGCAACAGATCCCATAGGCTGTAGTCATTCGGTTAAAAAAGCTGTCAACTTTTACTTTTGAGGTTGGGTGGGTGGGGGTATTAAGCTGTAAGCTGGGGTTGAGTTCACATTGCAAGTGTTGCTCTCTCTCTCTCTCTCTCAAGAGGCTAGAGTGGGGGTGGGGGGAGAGGTCATGGGTTTGATCCCCATCTGAAGACCTTTTCCTCTTCACTGCAGCCTGAGTGGCCGTCTTCTGCAAGTGTGTTGGATGAGGTGATGAATCGAGAGCTTGTGTGCTACATTTACCACAGGTAAAAGGACACACAGCAACAAGAGCTGTCCCTGGCAATGTGCTACATTTACCACAGGTGAAAGGACACACAGCAACAAGAGCTGTCCCTGGCAACTTCTTTTTGTGGAGGGAAAAAGCCACTATGGTAAGGAAACAAGTACCAAGAGGAAAAGTGGTTTTGACTATGAGGCACTGCACTGCCCTGCACTGCCCTGCCCTGCCCTGCCCTGCCCTGCGCTGCACTGCGGCCCACACACTGCCCTGGCTGGAGAGACAGCCCCTAGTGGTTTTCACAGAGCAGTGTGCCATGATGCTAGGTGGTAGTAGACAATATGAAGCATGGCCGTTTATGACAGGCGCTCTGTAGAGAAGTAACTTCAGAAACAAAAACTGACCTTTCTCACATCAGTGCAGCAGACCTGCTGGACAGTGGACAGCTGGCAAGAATGACCACAGTGTGACCATTGTGTGTAGACCATGGCCTCCCTTGTTGCAGGGCTACTGCTGGCCTCCCTTGTTGCAGGGCTACTGGCCTCCCTTGTTGCAGGGCTGCTGCTGGCCTCCCTTGTTGCAGGGCTACTGCTGGCCTCCCTTGTTGCAGGGCTACTGCTGGCCTCCCTTGTTGCAGGGCTACTGCTGGCCTCCCTTGTTGCAGGGCTACTGCTGGCCTCCCTTGTTGCAGGGCTGCTGCTGGCCTCCCTTGTTGCAGGGCTGCTGCTGGCCTCCCTTGTTGCAGGGCTACTGCTGGTCTCCCTTGTTGCAGGGCTACTGCTGGCCTCCCTTGTTGCAGGGCTGCTGCTGGCCTCCCTTGTTGCAGGGCTGCTGGCCTCCCTTGTTGCAGGGCTGCTGCTGGCCTCCCTTGTTGCAGGGCTGCTGGCCTCCCTTGTTGCAGGGCTACTGCTGGCCTCCCTTGTTGCAGGGCTACTGCTGGCCTCCCTTGTTGCAGGGCTGCTGCTGGCCTCCCTTGTTGCAGGGCTACTGCTGGCCTCCCTTGTTGCAGGGCTACTCCTGCACAGTGCTCCGTGAAGCCGCGCCTTGAGACAGAGAAACAGCAGTCATTGCCATGTCCTGCAGGATCAGAGACAGAGAAACATCAGTCATTGCCATGTCCTGCAGGATCAGAGACAGAGAAACATCAGTCATTGTCATGTCCTGCAGGATCAGAGACAGAGAAACAGCAGTCATTGCCATGTCCTGCAGGATCAGAGACAGAGAAACATCAGTCATTGTCATGTCCTGCAGGATCAGAGACAAACAGCAGTCATTGCCATGTCCTGCAGGATCAGAGACAGAGAAACAGCAGTCATTGTCATGTCCTGCAGGATCAGAGACAGAGAAACAGCAGTCATTGTCATGTCCTGCAGGATCAGAGACAGAGAAACAGCAGTCATTGTCATGTCCTGCAGGATCAGAGACAGAGAAACAGCAGTCATTGTCATGTCCTGCAGGATCAGAGACAGAGAAACAGCAGTCATTGCCATGTCCTGCAGGATCAGTTCAGAGTGACTTTGAAGACAAGGTCACCTCATCACCTTTCTCTCACACACACACATGCCATGCACACACACCAGTGGCAGCCTCACGGGCATGCAAATAAACCCACCTGCTACCTGTCCCTCCTCTGTGTGTGTGTGTTGAGGAGGGGTGAGAACAGCTCAGTTTCTGTGATGTGGAAAATGAAGTGTTGGCCATGCAAGGCCTTGTGGTGACCTGTCAGCTGGACAGCATTTCATCCACTTGTACTTTGGTATGGTATTGTCTGGGGGGCGGGCGCATGTGTGTTCAAATCTGTTCAGGTGTTTTGAGTATTTAAATTATTCTTGGACATGTGTCACGTTGACAAGTCATTATGACCTGTGTTTATCGGAATTGTTATCGGTATCTACATAAAGATTTACAGTTGATGAGATCATCTATGGATGGATCATCACCATTTGGGAATGAATGTATAAATTGACCTTTTGTTATCCATGTATTTTGAGAGTGACATTCATCTCTTTACAGATCTGTATTACCAGTTTCAAAATTGAAAAGGGCTTTTGTTTGTTTTGGTTTGTTTGTTTTTCAATCTAAGTTCAGATTGCTTCTGAACATCACGGACTGCCATGTTTTTGGGGTTAAAATTTTTTTTATCTACAGGGTGTTTCAGGTTGTAGCCAGCACAGCTTAGGTTATGTATGGTGTGTCATTTAGGATAAAATGCTACTTTTTTTGGTGACGACACTATTTGGGGTTGTAAGGTGCACTTGTGTGTAAGCCACACCACCTGAATTATAGAGAAAATGTGCTGAACTATTTATCCGCTGCATTTAGGCTACAAGCAGCATTGCAACAAAAGGGAGCTCACTCTACCTACAGTGTGGCCCCTGTCTGGTGGCTCCGTCAGCCAAACAATGCCCTGTCCATTCAGAATCCAGACTGCTATGGAAAGGTCTGAGAGCAATGAGTAGAGCTGCTTTTTCCTTTTTGCTGAAACAGGGAAGTTGAATGCTTCAGTTTGCTTTTGATCTGAGATGGCAGACATCCTTGGCAGTTATTTGAACATTTCAAATGTCAGACTTGCTAAATGGAATACCAAAAAGAGTGATACAAACTCCGGTAATACTGCATAGCCTTGCTGTTGCCAAATAAGGAAGTATTGGACTCAAATGGTATTTATTTTAATGCATAAATCCCGGCATGCAAAGTCAAGGTCATGGATGCCCTGGGGGCTGGCCAGAAACTGGTGTCTCTGCTAAGTGCAGATTTGGAGAAATATTGGAGTCAGCTTTTTCAAGCCCCCACCTGAAAAGCTGCAAAGTAATGCAGCTGAAAAAGGGATGCTTGTAATGCCTGAAATATTGTACGAGTTTTTTATTTCTGTCAGCTTTATTATTGTTATTATTTTCTTCAAAATCATCACTGCCATAGGGAATATGTTTTATTTTCCTGCTAATTTGCATGTTTTGTAATTATGGATTTTTTTAATACCTACACTGCCTTTTTTAAGATGTTGAATATGACACAATATTGTTACAACCAATAAATGTATGGTGTATTTTGCTTGTATTGTAATCTCCTATGTTGTTGTAGGCTTCTCATTCTATTCTTGCTGATGTGGTGTCCTAATGGACTGCAAGTGTTGTCTGTAAATACATACATTTCAGTACAGGTGCTGCCTTTGAGTTAAGCCTGTGGTCAAGAGCCATTGTACATTTTAGTTTGTGATGTCACTGGTCAGGAACCATTATGAATTCATTTTGTAATTGATTTCATGGTCAAGAACCATTATGAATTCATTTTGTAACTGATTTCATTGGTCAAGAACCAGTAGGAATTGCATTTTGTAATTTGTCATTGGTCAAGAACCATCACACATTTCATGTTGTCATTTTAGTGATTAAAAAATATATATAAATTGTCAGTCCTGTAATTTCATTGGTCAGGAGCCATTACAGATGTCATTTTACAATGTCACTGGTAAAAAACCATAGACTTTCATTCTGTAATTTCAGTGCTAAAAGGTTTTTTAAAAGTCAATTCAAAGGTAAATTTTCATCTGCAATTTCATTGGTCAAAAACCAGTATGACTTGTAATTTCATTGGCCAAAATTTGTTATAGATTTCATTTTATAAATTCGTTTGTCATAAACGATTATGAATCTTATGTCATTTGATTTCAGCCAGATTGTTTTCATTTTCATTGTCTGTGGACTGGCTGTGGATGCAAGATTTTGATAGAGATTTCATATTGTTTTTCTATTGCACTGACAAAGCTAGCTTGTGACTGTTCAAAAAAATGTCAACCATATTTTCCGGGCTGCCAGGTACACTGTCCTGAGTGGCACCACAGGAACTGTGAAGAACTTTTAAAAAAAAATATTCAAGTCACATTTGGACTGATTCCTCTGAGCCCTCTGCTCTTTATCCTCGTGATGAATGAAATATCCAAGGAAGTGGAGAGGCCAGAAGAGATCTGGGAACTGCTGTCTGCTGATGACTTAGTACTGGTAGCTGAGAACAGTGATGACGCTACTCAAAGATTTGGCAATTGGAAACAGAGATTAGAACGCAAAGGAATGAAGGTAAAGTTGACAAGACCAAAGCAATGACAGTTGGAAAAGACCGCAGAACACATAGAGAGCAAGGCAAATACCCGTGTGGTGTCTGCCACAAAGGTGTAGGGAACAATTCGATCAAATGCTCCAAATGTCAATATTGGTGTCACAAAAGATGCTCAAAGCTCAAAAGTCTGAAGAAGGAGGACGGAGTATTTGTCTGCCCCAGTTGTATGAATAAGAAGGGTGAAGACAATACTGATGCAGGAAAGGAGGAGCTAGAATTTGAACAAGGGAAGATAGAAGTGGTAGACGAATTCTGCTACCTGGGAGAGATGATGAGCTGCGAAGCAAAATCTGAGTTAGCTGTCAGAACCAGGATTGCAAGTGCTTGGAAGAAATGGAAAGAATTGGCAAGTCTGCTCGGAAATCAGAAAATCCCACTGGAGAGACGCTGTCTGATATATAAGGCCTGCATCAGACCTGTTCTCCTGTATGGCTCGGAAACGTGGGTTTTAACAAAAACCGTCCAACGTTTGTTGAATAGCTGTGAAAACCGAATGCTACGCTACATGACAAAGATCAAATGGGAAGACAGGATCACAAATGAAGAACTATGGAGAATGTGCAAAGTTGATGATTGAAGTCTGTAGCTAGTAGCAATAGACTGCGCTGGTTTGGGCACGTTCAACGGAAAGCAGACCACCACATCATAAAAAGAGCAATGAACTTCGTAGTGGATGGAAAGAGACCAAAGGGAAGACCTAGCAAGACTGGGCTGCCTGTATTGCAGATAATCTTAGAGAAAGGGGCATAAATAAGGAAGAAGATCAAAACAGAGAGATGGAGAAGGCTCATCAATGTCAAACCTCCCCTGGGAGAAACATGACAAAAAAGGAAGAAGAAGAAGAAGAATTTGGACTGATTCCTGCTGATTGACAGCAAAGCCCAAGTCTTGTGTCCCATATGAGGTGGCTGTGTCAGCTGAAAGTTTCCAATGTAGAACAGTTAATAAAATCCGAACCAAAGTCTGCTTTTGGATAGTTAGTTGATGTCAAAACATTCCCTGCTTTTCTGCTGACAGAGGAGTGGTGGGGAAGGGGAGCACTCTGAAGCAGAATGGCTCTCTGTCCAAACGAGCAGGCAGCTTCAGCAGTAGTGGGGAAACTTCAACCTGTCAGACTGGCAAACCTGAACCTAGCGATACTGACTAATCAGACATCACTGCCGTGCAAAACTGTTCTTGGCACATCAAAAACCCGAGAAGACTGGGCTGGAAATAAAGTTCTTGTAATGCAAAGGCTGCACAGTCAGTGACACAAACCCAAGATCATAAATGTTATGAGTAATCAATCCTTTCACAATACAAGACTTAGAACGAAAACAAAGTCATATCTGTCAATGCCACATTTGTTCTTGCAGTGGCACAGAACCACAGTGCCTTAATGAAGCAGTGACCATGACTGCCTGGAAAACATGGTGACGGAACAGCAGTGTGCACTGATACCTACCTAGCACAGTCTGTACAGAGTCAGATGCACTGTGCATGTATGTGTTGCTAATGACACAGTCTGTATAGATGATGCACTGCTGATTGTGTGATGATGATGATGATCAAGTCTGTACATACAGATGCATTGCTGTTGTGTGGTGATGGTGAAGTATGGCACATGGCGTGTCTTGGCCTGTTCTTGCCTGGCAGTGTTTAGGGAGGGCCGTGATCGTCTGCACGTCTCAGGAGGAGTTTGCTAACGTGCATGTGTCTGTCACACAGCGGGGTCTTCTTTCCTACTACTTGTAAACTGGATGGCTGCCTGTCGTTATGGATGGCAGTGGTGGTCAGTTAAACGAATAAAAGTAGAGACCCGAGTGTCTTCATGATCACCCACCTTCAGCCTGTTGTTCTGTTGTTTGTGAACTCTGCTGCTTGTGGCTTCACATGACTGGCAGCTGCTATGTAGGGGCAGTGGGGGTAGGGTAGTGGGGTGTAGGGGTAGTGGGTGTGTAGGGGTAGTGGGTGTGTAGGGGTAGTGGTGTGGTAGGGGTGTAGTGGAGTGTGGTAGGGGTAGTGGTGTGTAGGGGTAGTGGTGTGTAGGGGTAGTGGGTGTAGGGGTAGTGGTGTGATGGGGTAGTGGTGTGTAGGGGTAGTGGTGTGTAGGGGTAGTGGTGTGTAGGGGTAGTGTGGGGTGTAGGGGTAGTGGGTGGGTAGGGTAGGGTGTGTAGGGGTAGTGGGTGTAGGGGTAGTGGTGGTGTAGGGGTAGTGGGGGTAGGGGTAGTGGTGTGTAGGGGTAGTGGTGTGTAGGTAGTAGGTGTGTAGGGTAGTGGTGTGTAGGGGTAGTGGTGTGTAGGGGTGTAGGGTAGTGTGGGGTTGGAGGGTAGGTGGTTGTAGGGGTAGTGGGGGGTAGGGGTAGGGTGTGTAGGGGTAGGGGGTGTAGGGGTAGTGGGTGAGGGTGTGGTAGTGGGTAGGGGTAGGGTAGTGGTGTGTAGGGTAGGGGGGTAGGTGGGGGTGTAGGGGTTGTGGGGTGTAGGGGTAGTGTAGGGTGTAGGGGTTGTGGGGTGTAGGGGTAGTGGGGTGTGTGCCAAAGCGGGTGGGTAGAAAGGCCAGGTGGGTAGAACATGGGACTGGTCACCTGAAGTGATTGGAGTAGAGGGCAGAAGTTCCAGTCCCTGTCAAATTCTTCATGTGAGGTGATTTTGTCCAAGAGCTGACATTGTTCCCACTCCATTCCCTGCAGATGTTCTGATGAAATGTTACAAACTGTAGTTCTGTGCGCAAACCCATAGATAGAGCATGCACATATTTAAACCCATCTTTAGTCGAAGAGTAGATTAGCTACCGTCATTGGTATGGATGACATGCATACCTAGCATGCAATTTGCCACAGGAAAGGGATGAGCTCTGCCAGGTTTCACTTGGCCCATATGTATTGTCTGAAAGCTTCTGTGCTGCACCCTGGTGAGGTGACTCCTCAGGGAGGGAGTTGAAAGCCGTGGTGTGTGCATGGAGTCATCCCCTGACCTGGAGATAGTGGAGGTAAGAAATGAGGTTTGAGGGGAAAAGTCACATTGGGTGCATGGAGTCATCCCCTGAACTGGAGATGGTGGAGGTAAGAATGAGGTTTGAGGGGAAACGTCACATTGGGTGCATGGAGTCAACTGAACTGGAGATGGTGGAGTGGTCGAAATAAGGAGTAACTTCAGGGGAAAAGTCACACTGTGTGCATGGAGGCAGTCCCCTGAACTAAGAGAATGGATGGTAGAAATGATGTTGAAGCCTGTATCACCATGATTCATGTGCCCATCTACACTTACTGCCTTTTCCTGTTCTCTGTGTGTGTGTGTGTGCGCGCACGCGCGCTTTTGAGATAGTATTTCAATACTATTACAGCTGCTTTTGTCAACGCCTATAGGAGTGGCAGTGTAAACGCTCTGTCATCATTATGATCTATATATATGCATGCTATTTCATTTATCAGAGCCTTTGTGTCCATGAATATTCCTTGTTATTTCGGTGTGAAGTATTGAGATGCATCATGGAAGAAAGCTACAAATCCTGTCTGTCCTAGTTGTGTTCACATCACACCACATCACTCCACAACACATCACACCACATCGCATGACATCACATCACATGTATGCATTGAATACTTTGTGCAGGCCTTGGATCATGCTGTATGATTATGTGTACGTTCTATACCGCCAGAAAAGGAGTTTGTGATTGTATAGACTCTGGACAGACAGACAGACAGACAGAGAGGTGAGAACGGTACCTAGGGTGCCTTTGTTTTAAGCTTGTGATCGAGGTTGTTCTGTTAAAGACGTTGTTGAATAAAATATTTACATATATATTATATATATATATATACATTTATGGGTGTGTGTGTGGCTATACCTGTGCTTGTGTGAGAGATGACGTAATATTATATAAGGAAGCTCTTTGTTTCGCGTTTGTTGTTTGTCTTCTCCTCACTGATGTATATGCACATACATATAACTATACACCTTCATATGTCCATGCCTGTGCGCGCGCTCACACACACACTAACATACCCCCACCACTCACACAACATACACTGTTGATCTGCAGGTGAAAAAAGATCCCCCTCCTTCCCAGTTGTACTTTGCGAGGTGTGTTGATAGGTGTGTGCTAGCTATCAGGAGAACCAAAACATAATGGTATTAATGTAACCCTACACAACACAACACACTGCCTGGTAAAGTCTTGCATGTATAGTACGCTAGGTATGTTTCTGCTGGTACAGCCTACAGAACACTGACATGGATTGTACAATATTTTCACTTGCATACTGGAGCTTGTGCATGCGTTTGGAAGTGGCTAGTCTGCTCACGTTGACATGGGCGACTGTGAATCCCCCCTCCTTATTCCCCCAGTCTTCCTTCAGCCAGTGTTTTGCAAAATAAAAGTAGCATAATTCTGTTTTGCGTGTGAACACTCCCCATATGAAAGCAGTCACTACACAACTAGTGCAACAGAGGTCAAAGCATGCTTGCTTAGTTTCTCTGCTGCTGCTGCTTCAACCAGGAGCAGGGCTGAGGCCGGGAGATGGGGGGTTGCAGTCTAGCCCGTGTTATGTTCTGGTGGGTGATGTGAACACAAGCAACGTTCTTTGTGCCGTCAAGATGTGACCCATTTCCTTCTGACATGGACAGGCTTGACCTGACACGTACCCTCCAGTTAAAAGGCTTGCTTTAGTGTCAGTCAGACCTGAGAGATGTTATCATAACCTGTCGTGTTGGCAAAGCTTGTATCAACTTTTCTTCCACAGATTGAATGAAGTCGTCTGTGTGGCTCTTGTCTTCCCAGCTCGTAGATGTAGGAGTTCACTGCTGGGGAAGGAAACCAGTGTGAGCCAAAGACAACAAAGTCCATCCTTAGACTAACAATTATCGTGCCTTCTTTTCTCTCCTCATCCAACGCAGACCCCGGCAGGCAGACGACAAGGACAGCGCTCTCTGCCAGGCCACAGCCGCTGCTGATTCACTTGAACTACAGACGGCCAAGATTCACCCCGTGGTTTCCTTCTGGTTAGTCAAGAAGGAGTGTTTAAAGCAGGGATTATAGCACTCTCAAGACGGCTTAACCGTGCGGTGGAGCACTTGCGGACACATAGACACTCAAGCACTCCCTCAGGCACGCACACACACACACACACACACACCAACCAACACGTCCATGCTGTACACGTGCATAACACACGCACGCACGCGCGCGTGCACACACACACACACACACACACACACACACACACACAGACACTTGCTGAAATCGTCTAACAGCAAACTCCCTCCTATGGAAGGGCAGCAGACGATGTTCCCAAAGTGGACACGATATAACTGTCAGAACAAATAGCCTTCAAGACAGTCCACCGCTTAGCTTGTCTAGCAGTACCCCCATTTGTCTGTCCGTCCGTTCAGTTCGCCTGTCTGTCTATCTGTCTGTCTGTCTGTCAACCTTGCCACAGTCTCAAATGACCTCACGTCACAGGAAATTGCCTCCCTTCCCATTGAAAAAACTTTTAATTGAACTGACTCCTATACCATCCCTCTGTGCGTGTGTGTGTGTGTGCACGCACGCGCTTGTGTGTGCTCAGAGAGAAAGCCACACATAGACACAGACAGACAAAAACTGAGACAGAGAGCCACAGAGAAAAACAGGAGAGGCTTCGAGATGGAAGAGGTAATGGAACTCAGAGACAGAGAGAGAGAGGGGGGGGGACTAGAATGGGAATTTCAGCAGGGCCAGGAGCAGTCCTGCCCAGCCTGCACTCCCTCTGCTTTCTGCTCCACTGGCCCCACCTCTGCCTGACTGACTGGCGGCCCTGCAGCCTGGCTGCCTGGGTCTGTGTGCCCGCTGCTACACTGGCCGACACTGAACTGCCGGCAGCACCCACAGCAGGGCCGTGCACACCTGAAGCCGGAGAGCAGCTCGGGCACCGACAGGGCTGATGACATCCAGAAACACACGGACATGACACGGGGCAGAGAGGCACAGACAGGCTGATGACATCCAGAAACACACGGACATGACACAGGGCAGAGAGGCACGGACAGGCTGATGACATCCAGAAACACACGGACATGACACGGGGCAGAGAGGCACCGACAGGCTGATGGCCTGTCCACTCCCTGCAGCCCCAAGTCCCTGTGCAGCAGAGGCCCCTGTGACAGGAAACGATCACGCGGCTTGTTACGGCAACTGCAGGCAGCCATTATGGGAAGTGACCTGCAAACGGAATCAATGGACGGTCTCCTCTTTTTTCATGACAACGCACTCCCCTACCCACAAGTCGTTCGTTGCCCTGGCAACCATTTGGTGATGGGGGAGGGTAGCAGCTTGCCTAACGCCTGCAGTACTCTCTTCTTCAGACCTGGTGGTTTCCTGTGAATGTGCTGACCCAAGCCGACAGTGTAGTAGTTCAAAATGGCTGGGTTGGCTTTTTTACTGGGTCTTTTGGAGGAGGTGTGTGAAGGTCACATTCACAGTATGTGAAGGTCAAAATGTATATAGTATGTGAAGGTCAGAAACACAGTATGTGAAGGTCAGATTCACAGTATGTGAAGGTCAGAAGGTACACAGTATGTCAAGGTCAGAAGGTACACAGTATGTCAAGGTCAGATACACAGTATGTGAAGGTCAGAAGGTACACAGTATGTGAAGGTCAGATACACAGTATGTGAAGGTCAGATACACAGTATGTGAAGGTCAAAAGGTAAACACAGTGTGTCAAGGTCAGATACACAGTATGTGGTCAGATACACAATATGTGAAGGTCATATACACAGTATGTGAAGGTCAGTAGATACACAGTATGTAAAGGTCAGAAGGTACACAGTATGTAAAGGTCAGAAGGTACACAGTATGTGAAGGTCAGAAGGCACACAGTATGTGAAGGTCAGAAGGTACTATGTGTCCCCATGAGTTCCAGTTGGAAAGGTAGTCACAAAGGCTTGCCTTTTGGGTTCTCTCTCCATCTCGCTCTCTCTGTCTCTGTCTCTCTCTCGCTCACACACACAGACACACACACCTGCCTGTGATCACCACAACCTTCAAGCTAACACCCACCACCCAATCTACTGAAAGACAGTATCATAACAATCTTGGCAACTGTCAGTGTTCATGCGCTGAAGGGGTGGTGGAAAGGGGCAACTGATGTAAGTGTTTACAGCAGTGACTGCTGACGTGATAGCGTCACAGGCTGTGGGGGCCAGTCACCGCCCAGCTGCCCCTTTCAGGGATTTGTCTCCCCTGGAATTAACATTGGCTCTCACTTCACTCCCCTGGCAGTTCTTTGGTTGAGCCAGCAAACCAAGGTGCCGTGTGTGTCCAACGCACGTATAGCACCTTGCACACAAGTTCAACGACTTCCAGACACACTAGTCTTCTGCACTGAACATAGCAGGATGTATGTCCCAAATGAGGGTATCAATTCAGGAATGCACAATCATCAATATTCCTCCACAATTCTGCCCCAGAGTAGCAGCATTGACTCCCCCCTCCCTACCCGCCCTCAAAGCAGTGACTGGACCAGGATGTGAATTGTCAACCAAGGCAATGTCTAGCTAGCTCTCGGTGTGTCCTCCACTACTGTCTTGAAATGGCCAAGACTACAATAATTTTATTTCAACACCCACCCCCCTTCCCGATACAAAGAACTCAACAACGCTCTACACAGCAGACGTGGAGGTGTGAAGTTACTGCTAAGACACCCACCAAAGACAATGCAGTGCTGTAATGCAGGAAGGCAGCTGGAGGCCCGGGCATCTGCCCACCCTGAAGAAGCCCTGCACAGCGCTGAGATACAGCAACACAGATGGGCCCCCTCAAAAAATAAATAACGACAGGAGGACAGTTATGACAGATTATAGATAAGAAAACAGAGACAGCAATCATCACACAGGAAAGGAGCAATCAGTCAAAATAACGTTTAAATACATGGGCAATCAAATACTCTGTCTGTCTATTTGTCTCTGTCTCTCTCCAGTATACCATGTACAAAGCAAGGGTCACACGTGTGCACGCATACGCACACACGCGCGTGTGCCTCAACTACTTCAAACCCAGCAAACAGCATCCCCAGCTCCAACTAAGCCCTGTCCCCACTGCAGGAGGCAGCCCTCCCTCCCTCCTCCTCCATTCTCTCCCTTCATTCCTCATTCCTGTCTGATGCCCTGTCTGGACATGCCTGTCATGCCTGTGTCATGCCATGTGTCATGTCCATGTGTTTCTGGATGTCATCAAGCGTCTGGTTACATGCCTCTCTGCCAGGGGTTCTGCAGTCGTATCTGTGCTGCCATTCTGTGACTCTTTTTCCTCGTCTGTTGTCTTCTTGACATACAATGTGACCTGCATTCGTTCATTTCTGTGTAAGCAAGAACTTGTGGGCGTTTTGTCAGCCCTGTCCTCCCTTGATATCCAGCATTTTCCTCTCCAATGCCGGTTGTGTGATGTGCTAATATTTCTGCTTGTTTTATATGTATATTTTTTTATTTTTGGGTAAGGATCATGTATGACAGCTTTGGGTAAGCACTGGGAGAATGCGTAGGTTACAGACTATTGTTTTCAAGGACATTAGCAAATCTTTGTCAAGAAAGATTTCTGTACAAGCCCCAAAGATGTACCAGATAATTATTTAGGATTCTAGTTTTTAGCTCTTCTTCACTTTTACTGTTAAATACTGGTTTGTCCAAAGTGTTCAATCGTCAATTTTTAGATGTTTTTATTCTTCGTTATTCTCTCTTTTTCCAATTTAGATTCTGACAAAACTATTGTTTTTCCTTTTGTGGATCTTCAACCCTATTTCCTTGCTTTTTCATTGTAGCTAAAAGCTTTTCTAGCTCCTCTTCTTTTTCTGTGCACAGGGAAGTACCGTATGAAGAAACGTCCATCTTTGAGCTATTGGCGACCAACGGTGATTCCAAACTCACATTCTGCATCTGTGAAAGGTTCTTCTTATGAGGATGAGCTTCGGAGATGTGGAACTCCTTGCCTAATCCCTCTTTTAATCGTGAAACTGTCAGAATCATGGTTGTAAAGAAGCATCCTTGCTTATGTCTACTTGTACAGTATGTTCTGCAGTAGACTGTATGCAGTTTTCATTTACGTCTGCTTATCACAGGGCCTGCAAGATGGCCGCGCCGCATGTTCAGCTGAATCAAACGCCTTCTGGGAATCACTAGCTCCTGAAGGAAGAGGTAGACTAGGGGGTGCTCAGTGGATCCCTGTACTACTAAGTGTTGCCTCCATGCCTGTCCTGCAGACAGTGCGGAGTGGGGAAACCTGTGCAAACTCTTGCCTCTTCTCTGGACTGATCCTGGTCAAGTAACATTTCTTCTCCGGTGGGGAGTGGCTTTGTCAGCAGTTGTAGGTATGTGTACGGTGAAGACTGATCCATCTGAACTTTCTTGGAGTGGCTTTGTCAGCAGCTGTAGGTATGTGTATGGTGAAGACTGATCCATCTGAACTTTCTTGGAGTGGCTTTGTCAGCAGCTGTAGGTATGTGTACGGTGAAGACTGATCCATCTGAACTTTCTTGGAGTGGCTTTGTCAGCAGCTGTAGGTATGTGTATGGTGAAGACTGATCCATCTGAACTTTCTTGGAGTGGCTTTGTCAGCAGCTGTAGGTATGTGTACGGTGAAGACTGATCCATCTGAACTTTCTTGGAGTGGCTTTGTCAGCAGCTGTAGGTATGTGTATGGTGAAGACTGATCCATCTGAACTTTCTTCGTCTTTTTCCTCTGGCATCTTCTTTTTTAATACAAAATGACTATCGTTGCTTCCTCCCAGCTTGCTGGTGTCCCTTTGCTTCTCTGATGCTAGCGAATGTCTTTATTAGATACTCAGGCACTCACAATATTCCACTGTGGAAAAATACAGATCTTTTAGGGCCTCCCCTGTCTGCCCGAGCCAAAGAGGTTGGACAGTGGACAAGCATAGAAAAGAAATAGGAGTTCTACAAGTGTCCGAACAGTTCTATTAATAGGTCTGAAAGAGGATGCATCTTCATCAAGGTGGCCTCACAGCGCTTTAGACCAAACTCCGTCGAAGAAAGCTTCATTTTATTGAACACATAGAACAACTTTCTTTGAAGTTCAGATATTTTTCTCCAAGGACACTGGGCAGACACTGACCTGAATACTGAGCGAGCATTGGCAGTCAGACAGGCAAGGCAGCTTTAAATCACCGGCAGACTTGTCTGTCACACAGCCTGGACTACATCCCAGTGCCAACAAACAAAGCCAATGTGATACAATGCCCCTTTTCCTCGGGACTCCGCTGTGACTGGCGGCATCAGAAGAATTCATTGCCGCATGAGCTGAAGCCAAAAGTCAGATCAATATTCCCGCCATGTTTCATCATTGTCACGGAACTTCTGGGAACAACCAGATTAACACTTGACGCGATGCGAGAGAGAGAGAGAGAGAGAGAGAGAGAGAGAGAGGAGGGGGAGGGATCTGAAATTCTTTATTTCGATATGAATAGCCACATTTTTACATCAAAGGGAGAAAGAAGGGGGATCTGAAATATTATTCATTTGTGCCACAATACAATTCAAAGGGAAGAAAAAAATGAAGAAAATGAAATATAACTTCACGTAATCTTTGAGAGATAGATAGATAGGAGAGAGAGAGAGAGAGAGAGAGAGAGAGAGAGAGAGACGAGCAGACAGACAGACAGACAGACAGACAGACAGACAGAGAGAGTGAGAGAGAGAGAGAGAGAATTTAGGCGGAGTAGAGAAGAAGAATGAAAGGGAACAAGTTGCTGA
Organism: Rapana venosa; assembly: GCA_028751875.1. Classification (NCBI taxonomy): domain Eukaryota; kingdom Metazoa; phylum Mollusca; class Gastropoda; order Neogastropoda; family Muricidae; genus Rapana; species Rapana venosa. The sequence goes on from CM054147.1 coordinate 48,707,992, forward strand.
GTAAATTGTAAAAACATCATCAATATTAAAATCAGCACTGGTAAATATGGACATATAAAAGGTCTTGTAAGAGCATTTCAAACATTCCACAACACACACGACAAAATTTACTAACCGCATGCACACAGGTACTGGATTTAAATTTTAAAAAAGCCCATGAATACCTATTTCATTATCCTTGAAATTAAAGAATAACTAGATCTATGAATCAATACACGCACAAGCAAACGCGCTCGCGCACATACACTTGCGTCAACTATCACTGTTTTGTTTGTTTTTGTTTAATGTCCATTAAGGACACACACGCATTCAAACCAACTTTTCTCTCTCTCTCTCTCTCTTCTCTCTCTCTCTCTCTCTCTCTCTCTCTCTCTCTCTCTCTTCTCTCTTCTCTCTCTCTCTCTCTCAATAAAAGAATTTGTCATTGTCATTGTCTCTCTCTCTCTCTCATGTATGTATATTATTCTCACAGCTGTCTACAGTAGAGGTCTTACTGGGGAAGAATATATAACCTCAGCAACTGATGTTATGAACTTCTGAGAATCATATAAAACTTCTTGAACAGTGGCATATTTTTTATGAATATCTATTCCTCTCCTTTTAAACAGGTCAGTTAGGATTGGGCAATCAAACAATAAATAGTGAAGTGACAGTGCAGTGATTGAAGACAAGAGCACATGCATCTGATTACAGGAGAAACACACATACCTGGAGCATTGCCATTATGAATATTGTTGATGAGAGTCATACAACTTCCACAACACTGGGATTATCTTTATGAATATTTGATCCTCTCCTTTCATACATGTCAACACGAATAGGGTAAATAAGCGAGAAACTGGCGGGTTGAAAGGGGTTCGAGCAAAAGCTTGTGACAGTTCCAGAATACTTAGTGTTCCATGCCTCAAGTCTGAGTTTATCTATCAACAATTTCCAATGTTTGTGACCAAGAAAGAGCTTCAAAATAGTTTTTAAAAACATTTTAGGATTTGTACAATATTATTAGTTAATTCATAATTAATTTTGTATGACGACCATGTGAGACACAGAGTTAAGCACCTTATCTTGTCAAAGAATCACCAGCTCATTCCATCAACTCCACAATGGGAAGGATCCAGCAGACAGCTCCTCCCATTCCTCTACTTGGTATACAATGAGCTCAGAATTTTAATCTCCCCTATAACAACGGGACGGGATAGCTCAGTGGTCGGAGCACTCGCTTTCCCCCATCCAAGTTAAGCAGCGTCGAGCGTGGTTACCAGTTGGATGGGTGACCGTTTGCGCGCCTTGGCTTCAGTACAGTTCCCCCAGTTCCCCCAGCTGTAAATGGGTACCTGCCCTATTTAGGGTCAGGGAAGGTAAAGCAGCGAGGGAGAGGAGATGGGCGCCGCCCTCAATATGCTGGCCCTAGAGAAGTGAGGTCTCTGACGCCTCGCTCCCCTACGACCTTATAGGTTATGGGACTCCTTTACCTTTACCTTTTTACCTATAACAACTTGCCTTATTTTCCCCCCCAGTTCTTTAATGATGCCATCCATACTGCTCTGGAGTTCACACAAATGAAAAATGTAGACGTCAATAGCAGCATTATGCAACAATTTCAAGGCCCTAAGCATTGCAAATAATTCAGATGTAAAAACAGATTTTTTTTTAAAACACCATTTTTTACATTTTGGTTTGGGAGGGGATAAGTCTGTGGTCAGAGCACTCGCTTTCCCCAGGCTAAGGTTAATTAGCGTTGAGCGTGATTACCAAGTGGATTTGTGACCGGTTTACGTGCCTTGGCTTCAGTACAGTCCCCCAGTTCACCCAGCTGTAAATAGGTTCTTGCCCTCATTAGGGTCAGGGAAGGTAAAGCAGCGAGGGAGAGGAGATGGGCGCCGCCTTCAATATGCTGGCCTCTTGAGAAGCTGAGGTCTCTGATGCCTTACTCCCCTTACCACCACGATGCTGGTACTGTCAAAACAGGAATCAGGAGTGCTGCCCCTTTACCACTGTGCAGTCTGGAGCACAGGCCCCGGGGCAGGCCCTGTGTGCTCCTGCCTCACCAGGTGTGTGTGCTCCTGCCTCACCAGGTGTGTGCTCCTGCCTCACCAGGTGTGTGTGCTCCTGCCTCACCAGGTGTGTGTGCTCCTGCCTCACCAGGTGTGTGCTCCTGCCTCACCAGGTGTGTGTGCTCCTGCCTCACCAGGTGTGTGTGCTCCTGCCTCACCAGGTGTGTGTGCTCCTGCCTCACCAGGTGTGTGTGCTCCTGCCTCACCAGGTGTGCTCCTGCCTCACCAGGTGTGTGTGCTCCTGCCTCACCAGGTGTGCTCCTGCCTCACCAGGTGTGTGCTACTGCCTCACCAGGTGTGTGCTCCTGCCTCACCAGGTGTGTGTGCTCCTGCCTCACCAGGTGTGTGTGCTCCTGCCTCACCAGGTGTGTGTGCTCCTGCCTCACCAGGTGTGTGCTCCTGCCTCACCAGGTGTGTGCTACTGCCTCACCAGGTGTGTGCTCCTGCCTCACCAGGTGTGTGTGCTCCTGCCTCACCAGGTGTGTGTGCTCCTGCCTCACCAGGTGTGTGTGCTCCTGCCTCACCAGGTGTGTGCTCCTGCCTCACCAGGTGTGTGTGCTCCTGCCTCACCAGGTGTGTGTGCTCCTGCCTCACCAGGTGTGTGTGCTCCTGCCTCACCAGGTGTGTGTGCTCCTGCCTCACCAGGTGTGCTCCTGCCTCGCCAGGTGTGCGTGCTCCTGCCTCACCAGGTGTGCTCCTGCCTCACCAGGTGTGTGCTACTGCCTCACCAGGTGTGTGCTCCTGCCTCACCAGGTGTGTGCTCCTGCCTCACCAGGTGTGTGCTCCTGCCTCACCAGGTGTGTGTGCTCCTGCCTCACCAGGTGTGCTCCTGCCTCGCCAGGTGTGCGTGCTCCTGCCTCACCAGGTGTGCTCCTGCCTCACCAGGTGTGTGCTACTGCCTCACCAGGTGTGTGCTCCTGCCTCACCAGGTGTGTGCTCCTGCCTCACCAGGTGTGTGCTCCTGCCTCACCAGGTGTGTGCTCCTGCCTCACCAGGTGTGTTGCTCCTGCCTCACCAGGTGTGTGCTCCTGCCTCACCAGGTCAGTCATCTTCAGAGGTCAGGGCTCCCCCAGCGCTGCTCCCTGCCGCTGATGCAGCAGACACACAACTCCACAACGATAACCTCCCTTTGATAGCCTCTGTGTCTGATGACAGTGTGCACGAAGATTTCCGGGTTCAAACCTCTCCCTTTTTTTTCCTACTTTAAGCCTGTATCAACCCCTCCCTCCCTCTCACTTTAAGTAGGCTAGTATTGATTAGGTTTAATTGATTAATTCTTTCAATCTACCAGACTGGTACCCCTTCCTTTGTTTGGGACGCTAAACAAGAGTGCTTCAGGGTCAGGGTCGAGTGGTCATCTTCCTGATCAAAGTTCCAAAATGCGGAAATGACCGTTGTTCAAAATGGATCGTGATTTCTCTGAGTGTGCTTTACCATTTTGTCATGTTGGAAACTATCTCCCATGCAAGGCTGACTTTGCCCGGGCAGTGAACGTCTGCCACAGACCCACGTGCTGCCGCCGCAACACCAGCTCCCCTGATTTCCTAGTGCTTCTCCGCTCTGCTGCTTTTAGTCATCCTCTTCCACTCGTTAGACATCGTGCTTGTTTGGCAATCCTGCGAGAGAGAGAGAGAGAGAGGGAGAGAGAGAGAGAGAGAGAGAGAGAGAGAGAGAGAGAGAGAGAGAGAGAGAGAGAATTCAAGTAATTTCAAATTCTTTTATTTTGAGGATAATGAATAAGTACTCATGTGCTTTTTTACATCCAGTCCCCAGTCTTATCAGGGACATAATCTAGATTAAAAAACATAGCGGAGACAGAGAGAGAGAAGTTGGGCTGTGGAGGAAGTTTTCAGACAGAGGAGGTTGTCAGACAGGAGGTTGTCAGACAGGAGGTTGTCAGACAGGTTGTCAGACAGGTTGTCAGACAGGAGGTTGTCAGACAGGTTGTCAGACAGGAGGTTGTCAGACAGGTTGTCAGACAGGTTGTCAGACAGGAGGTTGTCAGACAGGAGGTTGTCAGACAGGAGGTTGTCAGACAGGTTGTCAGACAGGTTGTCAGACAGAGTTGTCAGACAGGTTGTCAGACAGGAGGTTGTCAGACAGGGTTGTCAGACAGGAGGTTGTCAGACAGGAGGTTGTCAGACAGGAGGTTGTCAGACAGGTTGTCAGACAGGAGGTTGTCAGACAGGTTGTCAGACAGGAGGTTGTCAGACAGGAGGTTGTCAGACAGGAGGTTGTCAGACAGGAGGTAGATGTCAGACATGGGAGTGGATTGTCAGACAGGAGTTGTCAGACAGGTTGTCAGACAGGTTTGTCAGACAGGAGGTTGTCAGACAGGAGGTTTGTCAGACAGGTTGTCAGACAAGGGGTAAGGTTGTCAGACAGGAGGTTTGTCAGACAGGAGGTTGTCAGACGGAGGTTGTCAGACAGGAGGTTGTCAGACAGGAGGTTGTCAGACAGGTTGTCAGACAGAGGTTGTCCAGACAGGGGTTGTCAGACAGGAGGTTGTCAGACAGAGGTTGTCAGACAGAGGTTGTCAGACGAGGTTGTCAGACAGAGAGGTTGTCAGACAGGAGGTTGTCAGACAGGTTGTCAGACAGGAGGTTGTCAGACAGGAGGTTGTCAGACAGGAGGTTGTCAGACAGAGGTTGTCAGACAGGAGGTTGTCAGACAGAGGAGGTTGTCAGACAGAGGAGGTTGTCAGACAGGAGGTTGTCAGACAGGTTGTCAGACAGAGGAGGTTGTCAGACAGGAGGTTGTCAGACAGGTTGTCAGACAGGAGGTTGTCAGACGGAGGTGTCAAGATCAGAGGAGGTTGTCAACAGGAGGTTGTCAGACAGGAGGTTGTCAGACAGAGGTTGTCAGACAGGAGGTTGTCAGACAGGAGGTTGTCAGACAGAGGAGGTTGTCAGACAGAGGTTGTCAGACAGGTTGTCAGACAGAGGTTGTCAGACAGGAGGTTGTCAGACAGGAGGTTGTCAGACAGAGGTTGTCAGACAGGTTGTCAGACAGAGGTTGTCAGACAGGAGGTTGTCAGACAGGAGGTTGTCAGACAGGAGGTTGTCAGACAGAGGTTGTCAGACAGGAGGTTGTCAGACAGAGGAGGTTGTCAGACAGGTTGTCAGACAGGAGGTTGTCAGACAGGAGGTTGTCAGACAGGAGGTTGTCAGACAGAGGTTGTCAGACAGGTTGTCAGACAGAGGTTGTCAGACAGGAGGTTGTCAGACAGGAGGTTGTCAGACAGGAGGTTGTCAGACAGGTTGTCAGACAGAGGAGGTTGTCAGACAGGAGGTTGTCAGACAGGTTGTCAGACAGGAGGTTGTCAGACAGGAGGCTGTCAGACAGATTGTCAGACAGGAGGTTGTCAGACAGGAGGTTGTCAGACAGGAGGTTGTCAGACAGAGGTTGTCAGACAGGAGGTTGTCAGACAGGAGGTTGTCAGACAGAGGAGGTTGTCAGACAGAGGTTGTCAGACAGGTTGTCAGACAGAGGTTGTCAGACAGGAGGTTGTCAGACAGGTGTAGCAGGTTGTCAGACAGGTTGTCAGACAGGAGGTTGTCAGACAGAGGTTGTCAGACAGGAGTGTAGTTGTCAGACAGGAGGTTGTCAGACAGAGGAGGTTGTCAGACAGGTTGTCAGACAGGAGGTTGTCAGACAGGTGGGGGGGAGGTTGTGTCAGATCAGAGGTTGTCAGACAGGAGGTTGTCAGACAGGTTGTCAGACAGGAGGTTGTCAGACAGGAGGTTGTCAGACAGGTTGTCAGACAGGAGGTTGTCAGACAGGAGGTTGTCAGACAGGAGGTTGTCAGACAGGAGGTTGTCAGACAGAGGTTGTCAGACAGGAGGTTGTCAGACAGAGGTTGTCAGACAGGAGGTTGTCAGACAGGTTGTCAGACAGGAGGTTGTCAGACAGGGTTGTCAGACAGGAGGTTGTCAGACAGGAGGTTGTCAGACAGGAGGTTGTCAGACAGGAGGTTGTCAGACAGGAGGTTGTCAGACAGAGTTGTCAGACAGGAGGTTGTCAGACAGGAGGTTCAACAGTGTCAGACAGGAGGTTGTCAGACAGGAGGTTGTCAGACAGGTTGTCAGACAGGAGGTTGTCAGACAGAGGTTGTCAGACAGGAGGTTGTCAGACAGAGGAGGTTGTCAGACAGAGGTACATATTCACTCCTTTTCCCGCCATCTTCAAGGGCAGCTTTTCAGCCTGTCCAACATGTCGGCAACAGGGGAGATAATCACCACTGCGCTCCCCTCCCCCCCCTCATCCACTCCCCAAACCGCATGCCGACTTTAGATGGAGGAGCAGTTGCCTGCCTGCACACCTGAAGCACTGCAGCCCTGTCAGTCACTTCCAGCACCAGTGCCAGTGTACCTCGCCATGGCGGCCCTGTACGGGGACTGGATGTAAAAATGCACATGGGTGCTTATTCATTATCCTCGAAATAAAAGAATTTGTCATTTTCATTGTCATTGTCATTGTACTCTGGTCAGGGAGTTGGTCCTGGCCACAAGTAGACCACCAATGTGTTTGCTTCAGACTTGAAGCACTCGTCCGTCAGTTTCAATACCAGCTGGTTTAGCTTGTGATGGCGGCGGCCTGTGCTGGATGCCCTGCCAGTCAGTGTGTCCCGCCTCATGCCACAGCCACAGCTCCATGTATGAACTGTCTTCCCGAACATGAGGGAGGGGGTGAGGAAGGACCCCCCCCCCCCCCTCCCCACTCCGTCTGCTGTATCCCTGGTGTGTTACAGCTGTGTGAGTGTCTGCTTTCTTTTCATCTTGTCCCCACTGTCTTCTGTTAGAAACACTTCCAGGATTTCTGTTTCTGACCAGGAGAGAGGATGAAAAACAAGGTCTTGAAAAATGATGGAAAACAAAGTTTGTAAAGATGGTCAAAAACAGAGTTTATAAAGATGGTGAAAAACAAAGTTTTTAAAAATGGTGAAAAACAAGGTTCATCTAGATGGTGAAAAACAGAGTTTATAAAGATGGTGAAAAACAAAGTTTTTAAAAATGGTGAAAAACAAGGTTTATAAACATGGTGAAAACAAGGTCTATAAAGATGGTGAAAACAAAGTTTTTAAAGACGGTGAAAAACAAGGTTTTTAAAGATAGTGAAAAACAAGGTTTTTAAAGATGGTGAAAAACAAGGTTTTTAAAGATGGTGAAAAACAAGGTTTACAGCCACCATGGCGCAGTGGTTAGCGCCTTGGGTTCGGACTGGAAGGTCGCGGGTTCGATTCCCATAAGAGTCATAGAGATTTTTCGGACTCCGGCCCAGAGTGAGTGTGCTGTGGGCTCAGTGGGAAGACTGGGACCACACAGTCGAGCTTCATCCACTTAACGGATGCGAGTTTGAGAGTGTTGCTCAAATTACCTGACCAACACTGCAGGTGTCTGTATCTCTCGGGCCCGGTTGACGCTGGGATATATTATGATAGTAAGCGTAGAGTACAGCCCTGTCAAGTAGTCTCAAAGCATATGCACTTCCACAGCAGCATAATTACGTCATCCTTATTGTCATTGATCATTATGCAATAAAAAAAAAGCCTCTGATTCGGTGGTCCCAGTTGCTCTGGTCTCATGGTGACCTCAGATTCGGTTTGCCCATACACTTCTGTGCCTGTGGCGAGTTTGTGTCAAAGCCTTTGGGGTTGGAGGTTCGCGGGGGACGGTCGTTGGAGGGACGTTGTTGTGTCGCCACTCGGATGGGCAACTCACTCAGTCTGGCTCCGCGACTGAGCTAATACTGTCGTTGGTAGGGGGCTTAGTAGGTGGTGTCCTGCGCATTCTAGCTCAGAACAGGCACCACTGAACACCACCAAAATGACCCAGCAGCAGTGCAGAGCCTCTCTGGCTGGTGGCCCCACGGAGGCCTGATAGTGATGGGCTCCCTGTGGAACTCCGACTCTGAGGATGAGACATAACAAATCTGGGTATGGCTGTGGCGGGGAGATTGGAATGAGCGGCGTGGGAACAGCAGGACGGGGGACGTCACAGAAGATGAGGCATCAAAAAAAAAACCCAAGGTCTTTAAAAGTGGCAAAAGTCAGGTCTTATGCCTGTCTTGCCCTGTATCTTTTTTGCTTTGGTCTGTTTTTCAACATCCCTGCTCTCTCTCTCTCTCTCTCTCTCTCTCTCTCTCTCTCTCTCTCTCTCTCTTTTCTCTCTCTCTCTCTCTCTCTTCTCTCTCTCTCTCTCTCTCTCTCTCTCTCTCTCTCTCTCTCTCTCTCTCTCTCTCTCTTCTCTCTCTCTCTCTCTCTCTCTCTCTCTCTCCCCCCCCCCTCTCTATATCCTCTCTCTCCCCCCTCTCTCTCTCCCTCTCTCTCTCTCTCTGTCTCTTTCTCACCTTTTATCGTCTCACTTATAGTTATAGTGTATCCTGATGAAGGATTCATATTTTATATTTTCAATACTTTATTGGACTTGCCTCTGTACATAAGTTTTAATGAGTGCCCTAATTCAATATCTTATAGTTATGTGTAACAAGTATGTGTACCATTTGACATTGTGTAGATGTTTATCTTTATGACTTATTAAGTTTGGTTGTGTTATTTTTCTTGGCTCTGTTGTTGTTCTTGTTGTTGTTGTTTGTCTGTTTTTTCTCTTTTTTATTTTCTTCTGTTGGTTTGGTTTTTCTTCTCTTTTGTTTGTTTTGGTTAGGGTTTTTTGGGGGGCCGGGGGTGGGGGGGTGGGTATTTTAGGGTTTTCTTTTATTTGCTTGCCTTGGGGGGGGGGGGGGGGCTGGTTGTTGGGGGGAGCTGTTTTGAAAAGGGTTATTTCCCCTTGTTTTTATTGTGAGACTGTATAAGTATTGGGTTATTATTATTAAGATGTATCCCTAACGGGCGGGGACTGGATGTAAAAAAGCACATATGTGCTTATTCATTATCCTCGAAATAAAAGAATTTGTCATTGTCATTGTCATTGTCATTGTCTCTCTCTCGCGTCCAGACATTCACTGGAATCAAATCATAACACCCCATTCTGTCAATGTTTACAGATGTCTGTTGGACAGAAATGATGGTCACGTACTGACATTCCCTTGTTGGTGTCTCACATGTCCCCACAGGGATCAACCTTCTCTTTCTTTTGTATCTCACAATCCATGTGAATAAACACAAATGAAAAACAAGAAATAACAGGCTAATTACAACTTCAGAAAGGGAAACTGAAACTGACCATTGCTTCAACAGATTTGGGGAAAACCAGGACCAGGGGAAAACAACCCCAGGCAAAACTGGGGCCAGGCTAAAAACAACCCCAGGCAAAACTGGGGCCAGGCTAAAAACAACCCCAGGCAAAACTGGGGCCAGGCTAAAAACAACCCCAGTTAAAACTGGGGCCAGGCTAAAAACAACCCCAGGCAAAACTGGGGCCAGGCTAAAAACAACCCCAGGCAAAACTGGGGCCCCCGGACAACAATGGCCAACACTGATGGTCAAAGAAAAGAAATCAGCTGAGGCAGAAAAGCATGGACAAAATAGCACGAGGTACAAAGTGACCAGCACTGACCTCTTTGTGACCTACTGACTCCTGCTGGTCAGTGAACATTTCTTTTAAAGAACATGAAAACACAAAGCAAAGAAAAGTAAAACAAGTGTGTAGAAATGGAATTGTAAACAGTCTAATAAATACACTGACAAATAACAAAGGAAATAAAATGAATAGGGAGAAAGTAGCAGGTAAATAGACTCGTCAACCACACACACACGCGTGTGCGTGCACCTGTGTGTGTGTGTGTGTGTGCGCGTGTGCTAGCAACAGTGTTATAGTGGTAACCCACCCACATAGAAAGCGAGGGATTGCAGGTTTATTTCCTTTGATAGCCGACATTTCCTCCTTTCCACACCACGATGGCAATAGTCTGGGTGCTAGACTTTTAGATCAGATGATAAACCGAGACACACTTTGCATCATATGTGTAGCGCACGTCAAAGAACCCACGGCAACAGGAGATTAGTGCCTGGCAATAATGATTCTTTAGAAAAAGGACCCTCACTGCCATTCATTGGAAGCGTCATCACCCGTAGACAGGAAACAATAGATGGCGCTGCACTTTTGGCGCCGCGCTCTTTCCAGGGAAAGCAACATTAGACTCATGCATAGAAGTGTGGAGTGAGAGCAAGCGGTCTATGATATAGAGCGTACAAAAAGAACACAACAGCAAACAATAGCGCCACACAATACAGTGATATATGACAAACACAACAAAACACGGTTCAACGCAATATAACACACTGCTACACAGTGCAGTGAACTATAACAAACACAACACAACAAAGTACAATGCCATACAACGCAATAAAAAACAGTATGATCCAATACAAACAGACACATCAGAACACAGCGCAATACAATGCGGAGGTAGGCAACTGCCTCGCCATAAAAACAACAACCACTTCCTCCTTCTTCCTCCCCCTCCTCTTCCCCTCTCTCCTCCCCCTTCTCCTTTCCCATTTATTCCTCCTCCTCTTTCTTCTTCACCGTCTCTCTTTCCTCCAGGAGGAAGCCCTATGTACGTGGAGAAGTTGGAGGAGCGGGGGGTTGACAGAGGAAGGTGGTCGGGGTTCTCTCTAGACAGAGCTGCGGTGGCTGCAGACTCTGCCGCTCACCTTACCTTCAGTACTGCCCACCTCCCTCTGTACCGTGGCTCTAATCCAATTTTCTCACAGAGAGGCCATTGACTGTGCGCGTGATGTTTCTTATGCACAGCACCACTTCTCCAAGAACTTGAGTGGACAGCTACTTCATGACTGTGTAGCCAATGTGCTGGTCAGCCTTCCCTTCCCCTACCTGCCGGCTGCTGCCCTCTGGCTGCAGCTAGTGACCTCTTGACTGCTGCCCTCTGGCTGCAGCTAGTGACCTCTTGACTGCTGCCCTCTGGCTGCAGCTCGTGACCTCTTGACTGCTGCCCTCTGGCTGCAGCTAGTGACCTCTTGACTGCTGCCCTCTGGCTGCAGCTCGTGACCTCTTGGCTGCTTGTGGGATCTGCAGCAGGGCGGCCCTGTCAGCGGGACTGAGGCATTGGAGAGGCAGAGCAGTGGGGCAGGGAAGGAACACAGGGACCGTCAGAAAGTCAGTGGATCAGTTTTGAAGGTGACCGTTCGACTGACTCTGATTGAATGTTTTAAAAAAACCCACCATGACTGTGTTAGCTGACTGCACGTTGACAGTTTGTAAATGTGACAGTGTTAGCTGACTGCACGTTGACAGTTTGTAAATGTGACAGTGTTAGCTGACTGTCCGTTGACAGTTTTTAAATGTGACAGTGTTAGCTGACTGCACGTTGACAGTTTGTAAATGTGACAGTGTTAGCTGACTGTCCGTTGACAGTTTTTAAATGTGACAGTGTTAGCTGACTGTCCACATCTTTTGGTACTCCATTCTTTGCCTGAGAAACAGCCAGTCAGCTAAGCAGGCAGACGGACACACACACTCACACACACATACGCACACACAAACACACGCACACAATCACGCACGGACACAGACACAGACACAGACACACACACACACACACATACACAGTGACCAGAACAGGAGCGACAGAGAGACAGACAGACAGACAGACAGGCGGACAGACAGGCGGACACAGGCTTGGCGTGTGCAGGAATCAGACACAAATCTCTTCAGTGCAAGCCAGCAGTGCACAGGAAGCTCCTCCCTACCCCCTCACCACTCCCACCCCCTAACACGCGCACAGTGCACTGGCTTGGCGCTGATCCTGATCCTGATCCTTCCAGCCCCGGCGACAGGCAGCAACCTACATCTCTGCAGTCCTCTCTTTCCGGGGATCGGAAAGGGGATTGGTGTCACACGATCCCGCACAAATCCCCGCTAATCCAGACCTACGCCTCGCCGCACGGTCAGAGAGTAGTCCACACAACAAAGCCCCAAGTCGTGAAGGGGTTGCTCTCCCAAAGAAAACCACAGAACAGCCCCGAGAAGAGGCTAAGACAAAGCACAGCACAGCACAGCACAGCACAGCACAGCACAGCACAGCGCAGTACAGCACAGCACAGCGCAGTACAGCACAGCACAGCACAGCGCAGCGCAGCACAGCACAGCACAGCACAGCGCAGCACAGCACAGCACAGCGCAGCACAGCACAGCACAGCGCAGTACAGCGCAGCACAGCACAGCACAGCACAGCACGACACATCGGGGAAAAGAAATCAGTTCTACGTTGTTGGGGGACTGAGGGACAATTGCCTGTCAGTCTCTGTGCAGGAAAGAGATGGTCGCCTGCCAGAAGCATGGGCTGGATGACACCGACAACCCGTGGCAGAGAAATGCTGTGTATACTTAAAAAAACAACCAAAAGAACTTTCTCTTTGAATTTCCATGCGCGTTTCATGAGATGGAACTGATTACTGGATGGAGGAGGAATTTCTTTTCTGTGGCTAACTACAACAACAACAACATCAATCATCATCATCGTCGTCGTCATCATCATCATCATCGTCGTCGTCGTCGTCGTCATCATCATCATCATCATCGTCGTCGTCGTCGTCGTCGTCACCATCCTTCTCCTCGTCGTCGTAGTCGTCCTCCTTCTCCTCATCGTCGTCGTCGTCGTCGTTATCATCATCCTTCTCGTCGTCGTCGTCGTCGTCATCATCATCATCGTCGTCGTCATCGTCGTCATCATCATCATCATCATCATCATCATCATCATCATCATCATCATCATCATCATCATCATCATCATCTGTCTCCATCGCTACTGAGGACAGCCACCAGGGTTCACCATCTTTCTCTCTCTGTCTCTGCTGAGATCTACCATCTCCTGTAGCCCTCCTCCCAGACCACTGACCTCAGTGATGTTGGCAGTGTAGGATGTTGGTGGTCTGCCTCTTTTCCTTCTGTCCTCAACCTTACCTTGGAGAACTGTGGTCATCAGATCTGTGAGTGTGTTTCTGTTTGCGTGACCAACACACACAGACACAAAACACAGACACAGACACACAGATACAGACACACACATGCACACATATACACACACGCGTCGCACGCGCGCGCGTGCGTGCACACACACACACACACACTTACACACACACACACACACACACACACACACACACACACACACACACACACACACACACACACACACACACACACACACACACACACACACACAGCATATAATAGGGGGACGGGATAGCCTGGTGGTCAAAACATTGCGCTCGCAATCTGACGACCCGGGCTCGATTCCCGTTCAAGGGGAATATTTTCCCCTGGAGTTAACATCATTGCAGACTCCACCTCCCCAAAAGTCCTTCGGATGAGACTATAAACCGAGGTCCCGTGTGCGAACGCACGCAGAATATCTTGCGCACGCGTTAAATCCTGTTCCGCTTTTCGTAAGAGCAGGCCATTGTGTGCCGGTGGGAACAGATAACATAATTTACAAAACCGCATACACACGGGGACTGGATGTAAAAAAAGCACATAAGTGCTTATTCCATTATCCTCGATATAAAAGAATTATTAATTTTTTTAAAAACCAATTAAAATAAAAAGACATTACATCAAATAAAAAACCGAACACACACACACACACACACCGTCTAATATCACTTCAAATGAAAAAAGGATTATATCAAATTAAAGAACGATCACACACACACACACCACACACACGCTCACTCACTCACTACACACACACACACAACACACACACCACACACACAACACACACACACACACACACACACACACACACCACACACACACACACGCACACACACACGCAAGCACAAACACTCACACACACTTTCTAATTATAATTTAAATCAAAAGACGTTAAATCAAATTAAAAAAAACAACTCGCACACAAATACGCACTTACGCACGCACACACACACACACACACACACACACACACACACACACACACACACACACACACACACACACACACACAACACACACACACACCAGACTGGTGCAGAATTCCCTGACAATTTATTCGTCATATCAAGAGTCATATCTATGAACACACACACACAGACACACACACACACACACACACAGACACACACACACACACACACACACACACACACACACACACACACACACACACACACACACACACACACACGCACAGCCAACAGAAGCTGAGGACGTCACTGCAAGGAAGCGAACACAAGACGCCCTACAAGCCCAGTGATCCTGCCGTGCTCTCCCACCACAGCACGCTGACACAGCAGTCGACACACAAACAACATCCACGCCTACCTGCAGGGCGTTCTGGCTGACACAGTGTTGGAACAAAGACCATGGACAAAACACGGAAACTGACCCCCCCCCCCCCCCCCGCCCTCCCCTCAAAGGAAAAAAATGCCTGCTTTGACACGAGCTGCGTTTCAGGGACATTCTCACCCCCTACAGTATGCGTGAAGAAAGCCCCCTACAGACATCTCACGTTGGGGCCAGAGCTATGCTACCCATGTGTGTAAAGACATCAGCCCGCAGACAGCACAGCTGCAGTCCCCCTGTGTGCCATTGCTGCAGACAGAGCACAGCTGCAGTCCCCCTGTGTGCCATTGCTGCAGACAGAGCACAGCTGCAGTCCCCCTGTGTGCCATTGCTGCAGACTACAGCTGCAGTCCCCCTGTGTGCCATTGCTGCAGACTACAGCTGCAGTCCCCCTGTGTGCCATTGCTGCAGGCTACAGCTGCAGTCCCCCTGTGTGCCATTGCTGCAGGATAGAGCTGCAGTTGATTGTGGCGCAAGGCCCAGGCTCTATCCCTTCTTACTGTCCACAAGGCGCCACAGGGCTGAATGAAGTACAATGCTACCATGCCTCCAAATGTTATGTGGAGATTGTGCTTATCCCCGACACGCTCTTAGCAAAACAAAGTGTTCTCTCCATGAAAAAAAGAAGTACAAATTCTGAAGTCAGAGTGTGGCTGCCTATATGGACGTACTGAAATTAAAAAAAGCCACACACGCATATTCCTGACCCAGAGTGTGTGGGGAGATTGCCTGGTATGCTGAGGGTGAGGGAGGTCCTCCTGGTGCATTCTGGGTGACGTGACCCTCCAGTCTGGTCAGCTGGCCGTGCAGCCTGCTCCCAGTCAGAGCCACGTGGCTATGCCAGGGGCCTGTCAGTTTAGATAGTGCCCCCTCCTGGAAAGTCTGTGCTAGTCGTTCCCTCTTTTCTATCCCTCTTTTTTGTTCCTTGTTTCCTTTCTTCCTCCCATCTCCTTCTTGTCTATTTTCTTCCTTCTTGGTTCATTCTCCTGTCTTTGTCTGGAAAGACTCACAAGACAACACTTCTCTCTCACGGAAGTCCGATGAGCTCAGCCTGACAGGCCAGGCGCTTAATTAACGGCAGTGCAGCGCAGTACAGTGCAGCGCAGTACAGTACAGTACAGTGCAGTGCAGTACAGTGCAGCGCAGTGCAGTACAGTGCAGTTCAGTGCAGTGCAGCGCAGTACAGTGCAGTGCAGCGCAGTGCAGTACAGTGCAGTGCAGTACAGTGCAGTGCAGTACAGTGCAGTGCAGTACAGTACAGTGCAGTGCAGTACAGTGCAGTGCAGTACAGTGCAGTGCAGCGCAGTACAGTGCAGCGCAGTACAGTGCAGTGCAGTACAGTGCAGTGCAGTACAGTGCAGTGCAGTACAGTGCAGTGCAGTACAGTGCAGCGCAGTACAGTGCAGTGCAGTACAGTGCAGTGCAGTACAGTGCAGTGCAGTACAGTGCAGCGCAGTACAGTGCAGTGCAGCGCAGTGCAGCGCAGTACAGTGCAGTGCAGTGCAGCGCAGTGCAGTGCAGTGCAGCGCACGTTCGCTCACGATGATGGCAGACACAACAGCAGCTGCTGTCTGAGCCTTCCACGGAGGAGAAGTTCAAAGGCAACGATTTACAAAACTAAGTAGACCCGTGTCTATTTTCTGACTGTTTCCTTGTGATAGACAGGAGTGAATGAAGCCTGTGTCTATTTTCTGTTTCCTTATGATAGACAGGAGTGGAGGTAGCCTGTGTCTATTTTCTGACTGTTTCCTCATGATAGAATAATAATAATAATAATATATGGAATTTATATAGCGCTGAATCTTGTAAAAAAACAAACAAATCGAAGCGCTTGCACTCAATCATTTACAGGCATGCAACTCTCTTTAAACATAATGAACAACAGATTTCAAAACCATGCGCGCGCATGAATGCACGCATTCACGCACGCACACACACACACACACACACACACACACACACACACACACACACACACACACACACACACACACACACACACAGGCTTTCGTAAAAACTATTCCTGTCACACAACTCTTACACAAATTACAGACAGTCTCCTACACAACATCAATGAAAATAAATATACAGGCCTTCTTTTTGTTGACTTTGAAAAAGCATTTGATGTAATCAATCATTCCCTATTATTGCGTAAACTTCACTTGTATAAACTAACACCAGAAATGATAAATCTTTTGAAAAGTGTTTTGTCGAATAGGCAGCAGCTAGTAACTGCAAATAATCAAACATCAGAACTAGTACCTATTAAACATGGAGTACCACAAGGGTCAATATTGGGTCCACTTCTATTTTCAATATATGTAAATGACTTACCCCAATTTCTAGAATGTAGCTGTGAAATGTTTGCTGATGACACATCCCTCTATTGTAGTGATTCTGACCCCCACAGACTTACAATCAAACTTCAGCACAATATTGACAGATTGGTTACTTGGACTAAGCTAAACCATATGTCCCTAAATACGCGAAAAACTAAGTGTATGTATGTACTAGCAAGACAAAAGAGACAAAAAATGAAAGATAAATTCCAACCTCTGTTGATAGATAAAAGAGTAATTGAAGAAGTTGACTCCCACAGAATTCTGGGTGTAATTATTGACAAAAATCTTACTTGGACCGACCATGTGATGGCGCTAGGAAAACGTCTTTCTTACAAGCTACCTCAGTTATCAAAAATAAAACATTTTCTGAATAAAAACTCTCGCATACTCTTTTTTTGCGGCCATATTTTGCCTATAGTTGACTATGCTTCATCTCTTTGGGACAGCTGCAGTGATACAAATTTAAAATTGATTCATAAATTATATAAAAGAGCACTGAAACTTGTTCTACTAAAATCAAGCTCCCTAACCATCAACGATTATAAGAAAACAAATATCCTAACCTTCAAAAACAGACTTTATCTAAATAAAGCTCTATTTGTCCAGAAAGTTGTCAATGGAAATGCCCCTCCAAAGATCACCAATAGCTTCAAAATCAATGAACACAGACATAATCATCTACTAACATTTCCGAGACCAAGAAATAATTACAAAACAAGCTTCTTGTACTCAGTTAGTGACTTATGGAACAAGCTCCCAAAACGCTTAAAATGTATCAAAAACAAAAATCAGTTCAAGACACAGCTAAAAAGCCATCTAATGCATGAATGCCTAGGAATTGACTAATAAGGCAAATCAACCATGATTAATACGGCAAAATCAACCATACTTACATTTACCAGCACTAATGGTATTCCCTACAACAACAAAAAATTCAAGTATATCTTACTGTGACTAGAAATTCTACAGTCACACACTGTATATGTGTGGAGGGAGGGGGGGGGGAGGCAGGAAAGAGGCACACTAATTATGCAAAGAAGTAAGAGAATCTATGCAAGCTAGTTAAATAATCTGCATGTTGAAACAAGTGGAAAGGAGGGGAAATTTTTTAAAATCTTTTTATGGTAGACCTGATAGCTTGATAGTGTGCCCTTCTCTCTCTCTCTCTCTCTCTTCTCTTTTCTCTCCTCTCTCTCTCTCTCTCCTCTCTCTCTCTCTCTCTCTCTCTCTCTCTCTCTCTCTCTCTCCATCTTACCTATCTGCCCTGCCCTTTCCCTTCACCTGTCTTTCTGTCAGACCTTGTCCCCCCCCCCCCCCCCTCTCTCTCTCTCTCTCTCTCTCTCTCTCTCTCTCTCTCTCTCTCTCTCCCCCTTTTCAAATTTTCATTGTTGTTCAATAAGTGATTTTACCAAAGCGAAAACTTTTTTCTTCTTTTTTTTTTCTTTCTTTTTCTTTTCTTCTTCTTCTTTCTTTTTATTTTATTTTTTATTACACTATAGTTATAAGAAATATATCTATCATAACAATAATATGTGTTAATCTGTACGAGTATAATGAAAAAGAGTGTTGACAGTGATGATGTGCTGTTGAGAATCATATTCAGTATTTTTTTCCTATGTCGTTCTTGTTTGTTTGTTTACAAACAAAAAGCATTATCTTTCACACACACACACAACACACACACACACACACACACACACACACACACACACACACACACACACACACACACACACACACACTCCATCCTCCCTCCCTCTCCCACTCTCTCTCATTTCTTTCCTCCCCCTATCTCTCTCTCTTACTTACAATGTATAGATGTTCATTTTATGACTTAAGTGATTTTTTTCTCCTTATTGTAAGAGTGTATTGGTATTGGGCTTATTTCTTTTTCATGACATTCATTTTGTACGAGTATATTCGAAAACAATTTTGATGGTGATCCTGTGCTGTCTTGAGAATTATATATTTAGTATTATCCTTAAAACACACACACAACACACACACACACACACACACACACACACACACACACACCACACACACACACACACACACACACACACACACACACACACACACACACACACACTCTCTCTCTCTCTCTCTCTCTCTCTCTCTCTCTCTCCCTAACCTTATAGATTTGGTTTTTATCCCCCCTTTCTCTTCTTCCTTGTTTTATTGTGTGAGTACACGGGTATTGAGTTTATTTCATTATCATGACATATAACCTGCATGAGTATAATCAAAATAAGGGTTGACGGTGATCGTGCACTGTTTTGAGAATTATATATATATTTAGTGTTATCCCTGAAACACACACACACACACACACACACACACACACACACACACACACACACACACACACCTCTCTCTCTCTCTCTCTCTCTCCTCTCTCTCTCTCTCTCTCTCTCTTTCTCTCACTATGACCTTATAGATTTGGCTGGGTTTTGTTTTTCCTTCTTTTTTTCCCTCCTTGTTTTTATTGTGTGAGAGTATGGGTATTGAATTTATTTGACTATCATGACATAAAATTTGTATGAGTAATCAAACTAAGTGTTGAAGGTGATCGTTTTACTGTTTTGAGAATCATATATTTAGTACAATCTCTGAAACACACACACACACACACACACACACACACACACACACACACACACACACACACACACACAACACACACACACACACACACCCTCTCTCTCTCTCTCTCTCTCTCTCTCTCTCTCTCTCTCTCTCTCTCTCTCTCTCTCCTTTATAGTTATTGTGTCTTCTAATAAGGGCTTTTTCATACGTTCTATTTTCAATATTATTTTGGGCCTGTTGACTGTACTTGAGCTCCAGTAAATGTCATTTCAATATCTTATTATTACGTGTAACAACTATGTGTACTATTCTGCAATATGAAGGTGTTCAATTTTATGATCATTATCATGACATATAATTTGAAACGAGTATAATCTAAAATGAGTGTTGATGGGATCGCATACTGTTTTGTGATTTATACATTGGATATTATCTCTGAAATACACACACACACACACTCTCTGTCTCTGTCTCTGTCTCTGTCTCTCTCTCTCTCTCTCTCTCTCTCTCTCTCTCTCTCTCACCTTTTATCGTCCTGCTTATAGTCATAGTATATCCTGATGAAGGATTCATATTTTTATATTTTCAATACTTTATTGGACTTGCCTCTGTACTTAAGTTTTAATGAGTGCCCTATTTCAATATCTTATAATTATGTGTAACAAGTATGTGTACCATTTGACAATGTGTAGATGTTTATCTTTATGACTTATTAAGTTTGGTTGTGTTATTTTTCTTGGCTTTGTTGTTGCTCTTGTTCTTGTTGTTGTTGTTTGTCTGTTTTTCTCTTTTTTTTTCATCTTTTGTTGGTTTGGTTTTTCTTCCTTTTGTTTGTTTGTTTGTTTTGGTTAGGGTTTTTTTGGGGGTGGGGGTAGGGGTGGGGTATTCTTAGGATTTTCTTTTAATTGCTTGCTTTGGGGGGGGGGGGGAGGGTTGTTGGGGGGGAGCTGTTTTGAAAAGGGCTATTTCCCTTGTTTTTTTGCGAGACTGTATAAGTATTGGGTTATTATTATTAAGATGTATCCCTAACGGGCGGGGACTGGATGTAAAAAAGCACATGTGTGCTTATTCATTATCCTCGAAATAAAAGAATTTGTCATTTGTCATTGTCTCTCTCTCTCTCTCCTCTCCTCTCCTCTCCTCTCCTCTCCTCTCCTCTCCTTTCCTCTCCTCTCCTCATGCCCTTTGTCTTGTCTAATTCAATAGATTTATCGTGGATGTTGTTTTTATTGCAGTTAGAGATGAGATTATTAGTACTATTATAAGCGATACTGTTTTAGTTTGATATTGTTTTAGTTTGATAGTCCAGTTGATTATGGGCTTTTGAATTCTGTATCGTATAGGGGTTCTACTTGTTTGAATAATTGTTTTTTAAAAAAATTATTATTTCTCTATTTGATTGAAGGTGTATTTCCCCTTCCCCCTTGATACTCCTCCCCCACCCCCATCCTTTCCAATGCTTTTCTGTTATCATCATTATGTTGTTGTCTCATGGTGATGGGGATCATTTGTTATATTGTTGTCTCATGGTGATGGGTGATTGTTGTTATAATTGTATCTCTATTATAATAATCATTATTGTAATCTTATTTGACTTTTCTTGCTTTGATAGTTATTGTGTGAATATGTCGTTTTTAAAAAAGCGCTATTTGAAAAGTATGAGCGCATAAAAAGCACACGTTTGCTTGGTGGAGGAGGAGAGGAGGGAGGTAATTGAAGGTAATATTATCAGTAATGACGAATGCCTAGTATTTTCTAACGTTTTATTTCTGTACCTTTTTTATTATCTAAAGTATAAACGTGAAAAAATGGATGAAACAGTAAGTGAAGTAATTTGTTTGTCCTGACGCTTTATGATTTTCTTTTTTTAATTCTTAAAACATTTTTATTTAAATGTGTGTGTGGACGTGAGCGCGCACGCGCTCAGGTGTGCATGAGTATGTGTGTGCGTGTATATGTATATGTGGTAATTTGTATTTTCAATGTATTTCCTTATCGATTTTTTCCTCTTAAAAATTTTTTTTTTTTTACTGGTTTAATTTAATGGTAAATGATGCAATAATGTAATGTCTTAGTATAATCATTACGAAATTTGTTCTTAGATAGATGGCTTGATGAAAAAAAGCAAATGCATTGCTTATTCAATGTACCATCTGGAAATAAAATTTTGACTTGACTTGACTTGACATGACACACACACACACACACACACACACAAGCTTGGAAGTTGCATCAGTGGACAGATACTTGTGAATCGCGCTTATGCGCCATAATTGATAGTAGCAAGACTGGCAGGTCTGGGTGATGAATTTTTTCAAAGAGAGTGTGTTGTCAAGAACTACTCCTAAATACTTCACAGAGTTGGACAAAGAAACTGACGTATTGCCGAATTCTATTGAAGTTTTTGCGATAGAGGAAAGTTTATGTTGGGTCCCTATGGGCATGGCTTCGGTTTTATCGGCATTAAGTTGTAACTTGTTCTGAGTCATCCAGTTTTGAATGTCTTGAAGGCAGTAGGACATATTTGTCAGGAGGGAAGGCAAGTTTTCAACAGTATCGCTGCACTGAAGTTGAGTATCATCGGCATAGAAATGATGATCAATATGGTGGTTGTTTATTATATGTGAGAGTGGAGCAGTGTAGAGAGTAAAGAGAACAGGGCCCAGGACTGATCCTGCGGGACTCCACATTCCATTTTGACAGGTTTTGATTGAATTTTGTTTACAATAACTTTCTGGAACCTGTCTGTGAGGTATGAAGTAAACCAGGTGAGGGCTGTGCCGTTAATACCAAACGTATTTTGGAGGCAAGAAAGAAGAATTGAGTGATCTATGGTATCAAAGGCTGCAGATAAGTCAAGAAGAGTGAGAAGGGAGATTTTTCCTGCATCAGAAGCAAGTAGAAGTGTATCTAAAGTGTGGACTAGGGTGGTTTCGGTGCTGTGGTTGGGGCGATAGGCAGATTGAAAAGTGGAAAGGAGATCATTGGTATGAAGGTGACTGTTGAGCTGTTTGAGAACGACAGGAGTGGATGAAGTCTGTGTCTATTTTTTGTTTCCTTATGATAGACAGGAGTGGAGGTAGCCTGTGTCTATTTTCTGACTGTTTCCTCATGATAGACAGGAGTGGAGGTAGCCTGTGTCTATTTTCTGACTGTTTTCTCATGATAGACAGGAGTGGATGGGGCCTGTGTCTATTTTCTGACTGTTTTCTCATGATAGACAGGAGTGGAGGTAGCCTGTGTCTATTTTCTGACTGTTTTCTCATGATAGACAGGA
Organism: Rapana venosa; assembly: GCA_028751875.1. Classification (NCBI taxonomy): domain Eukaryota; kingdom Metazoa; phylum Mollusca; class Gastropoda; order Neogastropoda; family Muricidae; genus Rapana; species Rapana venosa. The sequence continues at coordinate 48,730,523 of CM054147.1, forward strand.
GTGGATGGGGCCTGTGTCTATTTTCTGACTGTTTCCTCATGATAGACAGGAGTGGAGGTAGCCTGTGTCTATTTTCTGACTGTTTTCTCATGATAGACAGGAGTGGATGGGGCCTGTGTCTATTTTCTGACTGTTTTCTCATGATAGACAGGAGTGGAGGTAGCCTGTGTCTATTTTCTGACTGTTTTCTCATGATAGACAGGAGTGGAGGTAGCCTGTGTCTATTTTCTGACTGTTTTCTCATGATAGACAGGAGTGGAGGTAGCCTGTGTCTATTTTTTGACTGTTTTCTCATGATAGACAGGAGTGGAGGTAGCCTGTGTCTATTTTTTGACTGTTTTCTCATGATAGACAGGAGTGTCTACAGACAGCACTTAGGAAGGCACAGCGTCCTTTGTGCTTTTGCAAGCAACCCTGTGACTGGCAGGGCTGAGGTGTTGAGGCAGACGGAAGACTTCTACAGTTGAGATGTTTCTTTTTTTCTTTCCTAGCTGGGGCTCCCAGGTTCACTAAGGAAGATCTCTTTTGCATATGCGACTGTTTTTCCCTACTGTTTAGGTAGCCGCATTTTAACTTCAGGGACACAGTTAAGAATTGAATCTACAAGTTTTGCCAGAAGGTATCTCCCTGCTCTCCGATGTTCAACTGCCGTGGGTTGTTTGACTTGCCCAAGTGCGTAAGCAGACAGGTCAACTGAATAAGTCTTCATCCAGACTTGAGGCTCTGTTCCATTTTAAAAGGAGAAGAAAGGGAAGAAAAGGCAAGGCTGGGAATCGAACTCAGATCCTCACCGTTTACTTGTTAGACAGGTGAACGTCTTAACCGTCCTGCCACCTTCCCTCTTGTTAAGAAGATCATAAAGACTGCTGTAGAATTTCCGTCAGTTGCTACAAAACGATGAAATAACTCCAAAGTTAATCAGCATTTTTTCTCTGTTAACTCTTCTCTGATCTTTGACGGAAAGAACTTCTGCGAGGAGGAAGAATGAAAGGCCCTTAATTACATCTTTCTCATCTCAACCCCTCATCCCCCACCCTCACTGTGCACCCCCTCTCCTTCCCCCATTCCAAAGCATGTCCTCTTTCTGTCAAAGACGAAGGCATTGGAAAGTAAACATGGCGGACGCCTTTAAAAAGCAGCAAAGAAAGAAACAAGCCATCAAGAAAGCAAAGAACGACAGAAGCATGCACCGAGAAAATCATGCAGTTTTTGTCAGGCTGAAGTGAAAACCACTGTTTGCACTGGCAGTTATTCACAGGGAACAAAGAGTCTAACAAAGAACAAAATCTAACAAAAGATATTAGTCTAACTAAGGAACAAGAGTCTAATCAGACAAAGAGTAACAAAGATACAAGTCTAACAAAGAACAAAGAGTCTAACAAAAGAACAAAGAGTCTAACAAAAGAACAAAGAGTCTAACAAAGAACAAAGAGTCTAACAAAGACAAAGAGTCTGACAAAAGAACAACAACAAGTGTCTAAAAAACCCAACGAGTCTTAAAAAACCAGTCTAAAAAGAACAAAGAGTCTAAAAAAAGAACAGAGTCTAAAAAAACAACAACAGAGTCTAAAAAAACGAACAAAGAGTCTCATTTGCTTAAACTTTGCCATGAGGGAAAATGTGCCTGCAAGAAGACAGAGAGGAGTGCAGTTGAGACGTCCTTAGTTTTGTGCCAGAGCAAACATGTGTAGCAGCGAGGCTGCACTGCGACACTGGCTCCATGCCCCAGCCAGCACACAGACCACGTGACAACAACAAAGCCCGCATCTCACAGCTTGGCCCTGGTATACCGCACTATGGTAAAGTCTTGTTTCACGTGTGCTTCTCGAAAATTCCTTTGGTGGAATTAGAAAAAAAGACTCCTCTCTGATATGGGGACAAGGAACAAACCAGCACACACACACACACACACACACACACACGTCAGTCAGAGCAGTCCTCGTGCATGAGCACATCCGGATCTCTGCAGCAGTGAGTGGCTGAGGTGCTGCCCAGTTGGCGGTCACAGCCTCCCTTCCATGCTCATGTCATTTCACAGCACTACACTGAACCCATCTTCTTTTTTTATTTAAAAAAAATCTTTTATTTCCATCATTACGGAATAAGCACTCAAGTGCTTTTTTACATTTAGTCCCCGTGTGTATGCAATTTTGTAAATTTTGTCATTCGTTCCCACCGGCACACAATGGCCTACTCTTTTGAAAAGAGGAACGGTTTTTAACGTGTGCTTCGGAGGTCAGCTGTTGAGGAACACAAGTACAAAAGCAAGCTCCGGCCAAAGAGAGCTGTGAAGGGGACACACTGCAGTGACAGTTTCTGTCCTCCTCCCTCCCTCCCTACCCACCCTCCCGATCCCTCGTGTAAGCCTCCACACCCCTCATCCCCCTCCCCATACCGCCCACAGCCACATCTCAGCTCTTTGAGTTGCACACTCCTATCACCGTCAGACACACTGGCTGTTGTTGTTTCGCATGACCACAGGCCACACTCCTGCGGTGACGCTGCATTGACAGCACTTTCTCCGTCAACTGAAAGCTACACTCCACGTTTAGGCCGAGTGGTGCCCTAGGGAGAGGGGGGAATAGCTTAGTGGTTAGAAAGGAGCACTCGGGTTCTGATGGTCGATGAGGACTGGAGGTCAAGTCTTTGCTGAGGTATCCATTAGAGAGGATACCCCCCACCCTTCCCTCCGGAGTGAACAACAGTGGCACTGCCTCCACTGCCCTGAACACCCTCCAGGTGATGCTAGCGACTGAGGTCTGTGGTGCAGATGATGCAGTAGATCTTGTGCACACGGTTACCCCCCCCCCCCCCCCCCCCCCCCCACCATCTTTTCGTAGAAGAATGTGTCAGCTACAGCCAGCAGCGTGGATTACATGAACATACCCAGCATGCATCCTGTACCTGCAGAGGGATGGGCTCCTCCAGGTTGCACTTGCTCACGTTACACTGCCTGAAACATCAGTGCAGCGCCCCATGGATTGCCCTCTGAGAGGTAAGGGAGAAGCGACCCAAGTGTGGTCCACTCCATCGCCTTCAGCAAGGACAGCCTTTCCTGCTGTGAGGTTGTGTTCATGCAGGGAGCGAGCCTGGTGCTGTCTGGCTGTGTCTTTGCCGGGGCTGGGGAACCAGGGGTCTGGATGTTTCCCCGGCAGGCAGAGGCTGTAGGGGCACACACAGGGCAATGACCCTGAATTACCCTCTGCTTGTCGTCCTGGGCTGGTGACATGGGGCCTGTGCTTGAGGGACTGGCAGACGACGGAAAAGCAGATTGTGGGGGTGGGGGGGGGGGGGGGTGTCGAGGGGTGAGTGAGGTAGGGTGAGGTGGTGTAGGGGATGGGAAGGAAGAGCTGGAGGGGTTTCTTGCATCTGCAGAAGAGTGCCACACGTGACCTCCGTCATGTCACTGTCTGACTACGTCCCTTCCTGCTGCCGTCTTTCTTGCTGGTGGTCAGTAAGTTTACTGGTCCTTCTGAACACTGCCCTCAGCTCTTTGGTCAGTAAGCTTACTGGTCATGACGTCATTCTGAACACATGCCCTCAGCTCCTTTAGTCAGAAAGCTTACTGGTCATGACGTCATTCTGAACACTGCCCTCAGCTCCTTTAGTCAGAAAGCTTACTGGTCATGACGTCATTCTGAACACTGCCCTCAGCTCCTTTAGTCAGAAAGCTTACTGGTCATGACGTCATTCTGAACACTGCCCTCAGCTCCTTTAGTCAGAAAGCTTACTGGTCATGACGTCATTCTGAACACTGCCCTAGCTCCTTTAGTCAGAAAGCTTACTGGTCAATGACGTCATTCTGAACACTGCCCTCAGCTCCTTTAGTCAGAAAGCTTACTGGTCATGACGTCATTCTGAACACTGCCCTCAGCTCCTTTAGTCAGAAAGCTTACTGGTCATGACGTCATTCTGAACACTGCCCTCAGCTCCTTTAGTCAGAAAGCTTACTGGTCATGACGTCATTCTGAAGCACTGCCCTCAGCTCCTTTAGTCAGAAAGCTTACTGGTCATGACGTCATTCTGAACACTGCCCTCAGCTCCTTTAGTCAGAAAGCTTACTGGTCAGACGTCATTCTGAACACTGCCCTCAGCTCCTTTAGTCAGAAAGCTTACTGGTCTGACGTCATTCTGAACACTGCCCTCAGCTCCTTTAGTCAGAAAGCTTACTGGTCACGACGTCATTCTGAACACTGCCCTCAGCTCCTTTAGTCAGAAAGCTTACTGGTCATGACGTCATTCTGAACACTGCCCTCAGCTCCTTTAGTCAGAAAGCTTACTGGTCACGACGTCATTCTGAACACTGCCGTCAGCTCCTTTAGTCAGAAAGCTTACTGGTCACGACGTCATTCTGAACACTGCCGTCAGCTCCTTTAGTCAGAAAGCTTACTGGTCACGACGTCATTCTGAACACTGCCCTCAGCTTCTTTCCGCTGCGTTCTCAAGGTCAGCCATTCCCAGGCTGTCAGTGTGCAGGAAGCGGAGACACAGAGCTCCGGGAGATGGCTTTGGCACAGACAATAATCTGTTGATGGCCGTCACATCACTCTGATTTTCTAGAATGAACATCAGTCAACATGTCTCCAAACAGGCCAGCTCTCTGATCCAGCATCATCAGCTCTGACGCAGTCTGTGTAGCACAGGTGTAGACTTGTTGAATTGCAGCCACACAGACTGGAAGTTGGTCAAGACGCCATGCTACAACACAAGTTTGCAATGATGAACGAAGACAAGTGCAAGACCAAGACGAATGCTCCAGACAAGACAGGGAATTCCTAAAACGACGACACTGCCTGCCGTGTCCAGCATCTCCCGCAGCTGCTGGTGTGGGCTGATGGGTCACTGAGGTCACAATGGTCACACAACTGAACTGTGCACTTCAGGCCGCAGCCAGCAACCTTACACTGCTTCAAAGCGCTGAGTAGACAGCTGGGCTGAGTGTGCGTGCGTGCGTGCGCGCGTGTGTGTGTGTCCTTGTGTGTATATGCATGTGCACCAGTAACGGCCCACTCACTATCCGTTCTGACAGTCTCAGATGCACTGGCAGTCAGCAGGTGATGGAGCAGCGTTACAGAGTGTCTGAATGCAGGTGGAAGCAGAGTGTAAAGTGCTGTGAGAAAACAGAACAGGCTGATAATCATGTGGTTGACAGGATTCTCTGACTTCTGACCGACCATTGGCTTCTCCTAACACTCCTCAAGGAGTCATTTCCATTGTATTGTATACTACTTTCACTACCTCACACTGTCTCTGCCCTCCTCCTCCTCCTCCTCCTCCTCCCAGCGCAGCACTGCTTTCTCTCAGCACGACGATTCATTGACCACGCTGAAAGAGCTGCTACTGATGACCATCAGCCGGCCACGTGACAGCACGTGACTCCTGTCAGCCAATGGCTGCTGCGCATCGCTGCTGTCCCTGACACTGACACACTGGCTGAGGCTGGAGCCATTTTCCGTGGGCTCTTTCTTGTCCGGGTCTTTGGGCAGCGGACCCCGGGCTCCGTTTTCTTTGGGAAGGTGCAGGAGGCCCTCTCTGTTGGCTGCACTGAGGCAGATCTGGGCCTTGACCTTGTCGCCGACCTTGACCCTCTCCTGCAAGGTGACCTTGAGCGTATGTGAGGGGGCGCTGTATCCAGAATCGTCTTCCGTGTTCCAGCCTGTCTCTGACAGAACAGGTCACTGTGAGAGGACAGGCAGGACATGTCAGTCCTACTCACACATCAATCTATCCTTACACACACACACACACACACACACACACACACACTGCGCGCGCTCAGAAAGACAATCAGAATGATCAGATTTGGAATCGTTTGCCTTTTG
>CM054147.1:48743844-48746344 GCA_028751875.1 Rapana venosa
GATTGTGTGTGTTGATGATGCTGATGTGTGTGTTGATGCTGCTGATGTGTGTGTGTTGATGATGCTGATGTGTGTGTTGATGATGCTGATGTGTGTGTTTGATGCTGCTGATGTGTGTGTTGATGATGTTGATGTGTGTTGATGATGATGATGTGGTGTGTGGTGTTGATGATGCTGATGTGTGTGTTGATGATGTTGATGTGTGTGGTGTGTGTGTTGATGGATGCTGATGTGTGTTGATGATGCTGATGTGTGTTGATGATGCATGATGTGTGTGTTGATGTGTTGATGTGTGTGTGTGTGTGTTGATGATGCTGATGTGTGTTGATGATGCTGATGTGTGTGTTGATGATGCTTGATGTATGTGTTGATGATGCTGATGTGTGGGGATGATGATGTGTTATGTTGTTGATGATGCTGATGTGTGTGTTGATGATGCTGATGTGTGTGTGTGTGTTTGTGTGTGTGTGTGTTGATGATGCTGATGTGTGTGTGTTGATGATGCTGATGTGTGTGTGAAGATGCTGATGTGTGTGTTGATGATGCTGATGTGTGTGTGATGTGCTGATGTGTTTTGTGTGTTGATGATGTGATGGTGTTGATGATGTGCTGATGTGGTGTGTTGATGATGCTGATGTGTGTGTGTGTGTGTGTGTGTTGATGATGCTGATGTTGTGTGTGTGATGATGCTGATGTGTGTGTTGATGATGCTGATGGGGTTGTTGATATGCTGTGTGTGTTGATGATGCTGATGTGTGTGTGTTGATGATGCTGATGTGTGTTTGATGATGCTGATGTGTGTGTTTGATGATGCTGATGGTGTGTGTTGATGATGCTGATGTTTTGTTGATGATGCTGATGTGTGTTGATGATGCTGATGTGTGTGTGTTGATGATGCTGATGTGTGTGTTGATGTGTTGATGTGTGTGTTGATGATGTTGATGTGTGTGTGTTTTTGTTGATGCTGCTGATGTGTGTGTTGATGATGTTGAGTGTGTTTGATGATGTATGATGTGTTGTGTTGATGATGCTGATGTGTGTGTTGATGATGTTGATGTGTGTGTGTGTTGATGATGCTGATGTGTGTTGATGATGCTGATGTGTGTGTTGATAGTGCTGATGTTGTGTGTTGATGATTTGTTTGATGTGTGTGTGTGTTGATGATGCTGATGTGTGTGTTGATGATGCTGATGTGTGTTGATGATGCTGATGTTGTGGGGTTTGATGATGTGATGTATGTGTGTTGATGATGCTGATGTGTGTGTTGATGATGTTGATGTGTGTTGATGATGCTGATGTGTGTGTTGATGATGCTGATGTGTGTGTTGATAATGCTGATGTGTGTGTGTGTTGTGTGTGTGTGTTTGATGATGCTGATGTGTGTGTGTTGTTTGATGCTGATGTGTGTGTTGATGATGCTGATGTGTGTGTTGATGATGCTGATGTGTGTTGTGTGTGTTGATGATGCTGATGTGTGTGTTGATGATGCTGATGCTGATGTGTGTGTTGATGATGCTGATGCTGTGTGTGTGTTGATGATGCTGATGTGTGTGGTTGATAGATGCTGATGTGTGTGTTGATAATGCTGATGTGTGTGTTGATGATGCTGATGTGTGTTGATGATGCTGATGTGTGGTGTTGATGATGCTGATGTGTGTGTGTTGATGATGCTGATGTGTGTGTTGATGGTGCTGATGTGGGGTGTTGATGATGCTGATGTGTGTGTTGATCATGTTTGATGTGTGTGTTGATCATGCTGATGTGTGTGTTGATGATGCTGATGTGTGTATGTGTGTGTGTTGATGATGCTGATGTGTGTGTTGATGATGCTGATGTGTGTGTTGATGATGCTGATGTGTGTGTTGGTGATGCTGTGTGTGTTTGGTGATGCTGATGTGGGGTGTTGATGATGCTGATTGTGGGTGTGTTGATGATGCTGATGTGATGTGTGTTGATGATGCTGATGTGTGTGTTGATGATGCTGATGTGTGAGTGTGTGTGTGTGTGTGTTGATGATGCTGATGTGTGTGTTGATGTGCTGGATGTGTGTATTGATGATGCTGATGTGTGTGTTGATGATGCTGATGTGTGTTGATGATGCTGATGTGTGTGTGTGTGTGTGTGTGTGTTGATGATGCTGATGTGGTGTGGTGTTGATGATGCTGATGTGTGTGTTTGATGATGCTGATGTGTGTTTTGATGATGCTGATTGTGTGTGTTGATGATGCTGATGTGTGTTGATGATGCTGATGTGCGTGTTGATGATGTTGACGTGTGTGTTGTGATGTTGATGGTGATGATGTGTGTGTGTGTTGATGATGCTGATGTGTGTGTTGATGATGCTGATGTGTGTGTGTTGATGATGCTGATGTTGTGTGTGTTGATATGCTGATGTGTGTGTGGGGTTGATGCTGCTGATGTGTGTTGATGATGCTGAGTGTGTGTTGATGATGCTGATGTGTGTGTGATGATGCTGATATGTGTTTGATGATGCTGATGT
>CM054147.1:48756344-48758844 GCA_028751875.1 Rapana venosa
TTCAATGCCATTTTGGATGCCATTTCAATGCCATTTTGAATGCCATTTCAATACCATTTCTGATGCCATTTCAATGCCATTTTTTATGCCATTTCAATACCATTTCGGATGCCATTTCAATGCCATTTTGGATGCCATTTCAATGCCATTTTGGATGCAATTTCAATGCCATTTTGGATGCCATTTCAATGCCATTTTGGATGCCATTTCAATACCATTTTGGATGCCATTTCAATGCCATTTTGGATGCCATTTCAATGCCATTTCGGATGCCATTTCAATGCCATTTTGGATGCCATTTCAATGCCATTTTGGATGCACTTTCAATGCCATTTAGATGCCATTTCAATGCCATTTTGGATGCCATTTCAATACCATTTTGGATGCCATTTCAATACCATTTTGGATGCCATTTCAATGCCATTTTGGATGCCATTTCAATGCCATTTTGGATGCCATTTCAATGCCATTTTGGATGCCATTTCAATACCATTTTGGATGCTATTTCAATATCATTTTGGATGCCATTTCAATGCCATTTTGGATGCCATTTCAATGCCATTTTGGATGCCATTTCAATGCCATTTTGGATGCCATTTCAATGCCATTTTGGATGCCATTTTGGATGCCATTTCAATACCATTTTGAATGCCATTTCAATGCCATTTTGGATGCCATTTCAATGCCATTTTTTTATGCCATTTCAATACCATTTCGGATGCCATTTCAATGCCATTTTTGATGCCATTTCAATGCCATGTTGGATGCCATTTCAATGCCATTTTGGATGCCATTTCAATGCCGTTTTGGATGCCATTTCAATACCATTTTTTATGCCATTTCAATACCATTTTTGATGCCATTTCAATGCCATTTTGGATGCCATTTCAGATGCCATTTCAATGCCATTTAGATGCCATTTCAATGCCATTTTGGATGCCATTTCAATACCATTTTGGATGCCATTTCAATGCCATTTTGGATGCCATTTCAATGCCATTTTGGATGCCATTTCAATGCCATTTGTGATGCCATTTCAATGCCATTTTTCATTCCATTGCAATGCCGTTTTTGATGCCATTTCAATGCCATTTTTGATGCCATTTCAATGCTATTTTTGATGCCATTTCAATGCCATTTTGGATGCCATTTCAATGCCATTTTGGATGCCATTTCAATGCCATTTTGGATGATATTTCAATGCCATTTTGGATGCCATTTCAATGCCATTTTTGATTCCATTTCAATGCCATTTTTGATTCCATTGCAATGCCGTTTTTGATGCCATTTCAATGCCATTTTTGATGCCATTTCAATGCCATTTTGGATGCCTTTTCAATGCCATTTAGATGCCATTTCAATGCCATTTTTGATGCCATTTCAATGCCATTTTGGATGCCATTTCAATGCCATTTTTGATGTCATTTCAATACCATTTTGGATGTCATTTCAATACCATTTTGATGCCATTTCAAAGCCATGTTAATGCCATTTTTGATGCCATTTCAATGCCATTTTGATGCAATTTTAATGGTATTTTTGATGCCATTTCAATGCCAATTTTGATGCCATTTTAATGGCATTTTTGATGCCACCTGATCGAAAAACAATAACTTCCTACCTGTCCAGTCAAAGATACTGCTTAACTTTTTTTTTTCCCTACCCCCCCCCCCCACTCTTTATAAGCATTGATGACAGACATTCAGTTGTCTCGTCGTTCGTTTGTTTGTTTTGAAGGTATCAACCTGCACGATGCCTAGTTAGAACCTCATGACGATGTCTTGGTGGTTTTTGGGATCAAGTCTTTAATCAACTGAAGCCAGGCTGATGTTGTGGCCTTTTGTATAGCTGTAACAATTGTAAAACATGACTATTTTATAGCTGCCGGTTTGGAAAGGTTGTGAACATTTTTCAATAAACACGGCAGGTTCCTATATCTCTCAGGTCGGGTTGCACTAGGATATGTTACATCATGAAACGTAAAGGACAAGCTAGTTCTGTGCTGGCTGCAAGGTCCTTGGAAGCTCACAAGTGGTAATTTGATGGACGTAGCTAGATCATTACCATCTCAAAGATCATCTGGTCATTTTTTTAAACCAATTTTGTGGCTCAGCATGCTTTGTGTTGATAGTGAGCTCCGTTGTCAGATTTCCTCATTTCCTGCCTGGTGTGAGTTTGATTTGACAGCTGTGATGTCGCTCAGCCCTGCTGGAGACACCTAGCACCTCTCTTCCCCTGTGAACAGGAGGAAAGGGGAGAGGCGAAAATGAAATGGAGGAGGAGGGAGGCAGGTTGTTACATTGCTTTGATGTGGAGCATTATTCAGCTGTTGTTGTTGCGAGGATGAGGATATAAAGGCATTGGTGGCTTGTGACAGAGAGGTGAAATGAAAGATTGCCTCCTCCCTAAAAAAGCAACACAGACGGTGCTGTGAGCACTGCCCACGTGACTGCACTAGCTGACAGTTCAGCTCTCTGTGCTGTGAGCACTGCCCACGTGA
>CM054147.1:48766344-48772848 GCA_028751875.1 Rapana venosa
AACTTAAGCAATAGAACTGAAATATTAAATCTGAATAAAGCATTCAACGGGATACTAATTGTAAACACGACAATTAAATCTATAAGCAAACAATAAAAGGAGAGGACTGAGTGAGAGAGAGAGAGAGAGAGAGAGAGAGAGAGAGAGAGAGAGAGAGAGAGAGAGAGAAGAGAGAGAGAGAGAGCACAGTACATTTTGAATCCATATGATATTGCATATAGTTTTCAATTCATGAGAGAGAGAGAGAGAGAGAGAGAGAGAGAGAAGAGAGAGAGAGAGAGAGAGAGAGAGAGAGAGAGAGAACTCTGAACTCTGAACTCTGAAATAGTTTAATAGTACATCGGCCTTAGGCCACAATACAACAAAAGGGAGTGATGGGGGCGGGGGACGGGTATACAATGGAAGAGAACAATGATTTCACAATGCAAATACAATTTTGAATCAGTTGAAAAGCTTCACTTCTATGTATGTACACATATTCCCCTGTCAACAGCTTAGGGTTTTAACTTGGTAACTATGTACGCTCACTCATTCCAGTTTGATCACCAAGCACCAGCATAACTTACGAAAGATGAAATGCGAAAAAACGTCCTGAGAATCATGGCTATGTGTCGTGAATCTAATTTACTGTCAACAGTCTAAGACAGCAATGCAATCTTGAATAAGAAAACAAACAGTCAAACCAACCGAATGACAAATAACCCTACCGTGCTGTTCAGTATATCAAACGAAACTGATGATTCATTTTAGGATTACAGCATCCTAAATGGGTTGAAACTAGTCAGTAATATAGTCTCTTTCCCAATTTAAAGTTATTTAAAATGTTGATAAACTTTGAAAGCAAAAAACTTAATGAATATTACACCTTATACAGTGATGCGACATCACCATAAAATAGTATCACTTAGAACTTTCAAGAAGAAGAAAGAGGAAACATTCACAATAATAAAAACACAACAAAAACCAATAGAAAAAGGCAACAAAATAATGCAGTATAGTGAAACATACCAAAAGTAATGTTCCAAATGACAGATCTACAGTATCATCTGTGTCCTTCGGTTTGTAGCATGAAATACATATCTAGATAAACTATATCTGAGAGTGGCATTTTTGGCTCTGAGAAGCACATTTAGAGGAAGAGTAACAAAATCGCTAAGGAATTTTTTTCTTATATCGTCATATGCATTACACATAAACACAAAATGCTGTTCAATTTCAATCTGATTTTTGCAAAATGGACAGTATTTGTCACGAAATGATTTGCTATATCGATGTACATTATTATTTAAAGGAAGAACATTAAATCTTATTTGTGTAATGGCAACACGAAAGCAAAACATATCTATATTAAGAATGTACTGTTCTTTTTCAAAAATGGTCTTAAATGATCGATAAGGCTGGTATCTATCGCGATCTCTAATAGTGCCTGTCCATTCTTGAATGTACATATCAACAAGCCTCTGTTTGAATGTGGCCAAGAAAAGTTTTACATTTCCAACACCCTGTTGAAGCCAAACAATGTTAAAGCCAGTTGCACACAGAACTTCTCTTACTTTTGAGACCCAACATTGTTTACCACAGATGTCTAATTCTAGTAACATTTGATAAGCTTTGCATGGTAAACGTTCAATATTCATTTCTAACAATTTGCACCAATATCTCACACAGGCTACATAAGAATTCACGTATAATGGATATCTGCCAAGGTCTCCATATACCATTCTATTAGGAGTCTTACTTGGAACACCCAGAAACCTCTTACAAGCCATCATATGGACCTTTTCTATATGATCTAATCTGTTCAACCCCCATATTTCAGCAGCATAAAGCAATATTGGCTGTATCTTAGCGTCAAAAATTTTGAAAAAAATGTTTGGCGTCATTTCTTTATACTTTTGAAAAACCTTGTTCAGCTGTAATACTGCCTTTTTCCCTTTAGTTGTCAAATGCAATGTACCTCTTTTTGCACTGATCATAGTTGTAAAGCTATATCATAAATAACAATAATCATTAACAACTTCCAGTCTGTTACCTTTATAGAACCATTTTTCACGCCTTCCTAACATCCCCCTTTTCTGAATACCATGGTCTTAGTTTTATCTATATTTACGTTAAGTTTTATGCTTTCACAAAATGATTCTAAGATATTTAACTGATTTTGGAGACCACATGGTGTCGTTGAAATCAAAGCCACGTCATCTGCAAAGAGAAGGATAAGTAATTCCATGACATCTGGATATAAATGCACTCCATGTTTACCTTTGTCATTGATAAGTTTAGCTAGTTGATTTATAAACATGGAGAATAATGTTGGGCTGAGAACACAGCCTTGCCTTACCCCAATTGGTGTTTCAAACATCTTCGTTATTTCAAAATTTGCACGGACACCAGATATTAATGATTTATACATGGCTACTATTGCTGCGAAAAATTTTCCTTTTACTCCTTGTCTTTGAATACACTGTAAAAGTTTGTCATGTCTAACTGAATCAAATGCTTTTTTAAAATCTACGAAAGCTACATACAATTTTCTGCCTTTTTTGTTCATACAACACTGAATGGCTGCATATAGAGTAAATATCTGATCAACTGTAGAGTATTTCTTACGAAAACCTGCCTGACATTCAGTAATTAGATAGTTATTCTCTAACCATGAGTACAACCGTGTATTAAGTATGGAGGTATAGCATTTAGAAATGACACTTAAAAGAGAAACTCCTCTATAGTTGTCTACATTATTAACATTCCCTTTTTTATGCAAAGGTATGATTATGGCTTTTGACCATTCCTGTGGATAGATTCCTTTTTCAAAAATGGCATTGAAAAGTTTTGTTAGAAAAAGCACAACATTTTTACCACCACTTTTTAACATTTCTGCTAATATATCATCAACCCCACTAGCTTTCCCATTTTTAAGTCTTCTTATAACCCTACATACTTCATCCTCTGAGATCTGTTGATTCAAAACATGGTCTGTTTCTTCTAAAAGGTCAATATCCACTTCAATATCCCTTCCCTGTTCCTCTGCATTACTTTGAAACACGTTTTTGAAATGTTCAAACCACTCGTCTGTAGAAATGTTATTTTTAATCCTTTTCCTGTTTGCACAACCCATTGTTCTTAGTTTATTCCAAAAGCATGCTGAGTTGCTAATTTCCTTTGCTAAATCTTCAGCTGTTTGTTTTCGAAAAGCTTGTCTTTTAATCTTTAATAGGTGTCTGTATTGTTTTCTTGCTGTAACATATGCTTGTCTGTCTTGATCTTTTTGAGTTATTCTGAAATAACGCAATAACTTTCTAGTTTCTTTTTTGGATTTTCTACATTCACTATCAAACCATTCTGACCTTTTTTCCTTGTTTAACCTAACTGTCTTAAACATACACTTACTGGAGTCTTTTAAACACTGTACAAATGTTTCTATAGCAGTATCTATATCTCTGTCTAGATTTTCTATTGCCATCTTTACTCTATTTTGTATATCTTCACCCTCCCAAATTTTTATGAAATGACTTTCCTGAGTTTTGTCCCAAATATATTTCTTGCACATAACATTTTGATTATGTTTTGCATGGCAATCTGTACAATTTTTAGCTGCTTCTATCTCTATAGAAACCGGCAAGTGGTCAGATTCAACAATATTTTCAACCTTTAAAGACATGACGTGTACAGAACAAAAAAGTTCAATAGATGCAACAAAATAATCTACTGTACTTTCCCCGGAATATCCAATGTATGTACAGCTTTCATCAAATGTTGTCTCTGTAAGACCATTCAATATAATACAATCAAACATATTACAAAATTCAACCAGTTGTTCACCAAAAGTATTGACAAAACTATCTTGAGAGTTTCTTGGGAACATATTATTGACAAGCATGGTTGTGTTTTCAAAATCACTATTGTCACCATTGAATGAATAATTGCTATGGGCTGTTCTAGCATTTAAGTCCCCATTTACAAGGATAGAAAAATCACCATGTACATCATACAAATCTGTCAGACATTGATCTAACACTTCTATGCCAAATGCGCCTTCATGGCTATTCCAAAATGCTGAGTCGCATGGAGGAATATAACAAGAAATGAACATAATGTTTTTTTCTGTGGCAAATAGATTTTTTGAATTATTATGACCACCATGTTTTCTTGTTCTATTTGCACAGAGAGAGAGAGAGAGAGTGGGGGGGGGGGGGGGGGGGGCACTGGACAGGCGATGCTTTGTGGCAGAGTGAAAAGACGTTACTTCCAAGATGGCCTCCTTCCTGTGATGGTGACATGGAAGTCAGGCCCCCTTCATGCACTGAGACAATGTCCTCGTTAGTCAGCCACACAGACTGACAGCCGACTGCTCCTGCTATCACTGCAGTACACTGAGCTCATAGTAATAATACTAAATGGAATTTGTATAGCGCTATATCTTGCAGAGACAAATCAAAGCGCTTGCACTCAACTCATTCTTACAGTCATACAACCAGTGACAATTAACAGTTCCATCTAGTCATGAGGCCATGTGGGGAGGTGTGGAGGTGAGACCTTGGGGGACAGATTCTGGGCAGAAATGATACCGGCCTTGGAGTGATGGGGCTCAGTGCTTGTCCAATGCTGGTCACTGAAGGAGACACAAGACAATGGCCTCGACTGAAAATGATAAACAGGTGTTGGGGAGAAATGTTACATTAGCAGAGATGAGAAGGTTTCTTACTGTTGGACTTCAACACGACTACTTGAGACATAGTGTTTTGGCCATGCACATCCATGTGTCTAAACTTTCCTGCCAGCTTTGGTAGAAGCAAGGCATGAAGAAAATGATTCTGTGCATTCCGTTTGCTTATAACTTATTGACTTTTGGTATTTAGCATTTACTAATAGCACAGACATGTACACCATGTAGCATTTTGAGCATGCTATTCATTGAGCACGGCATGTATGGTGTAAGCTGATGACAACCTGGTCAGTTTTGCAGGTGTGATCAAGAAGTCGAGATGTAGCTAATGCACTGCAGACTACATACCTCCAGAGATCTGTTCTGTGTGACTGTGCTCTGACCTGGAGCCATGCCTTGACTCTGGTGTTCAAAGGCATGACCAGAGCACTGCCTGCCTGTGGATGTCAGGTCTGAACGCTTCTCAGGTCTGGATGTCTAATTAGAACCTTTTACGATAGACTTCTTAGGTTAGCTATGCACAACAGTATGAAGCACCGTATTATTACAACTGTTGTTGTTGTTCTTCTTCTTCCCTCCCTACATTCCGTGGGGCGTCATTGGGACACTGATCTGACCACGAAGAGGTGTTCACTAATATTCTCTATAAATGTCGGTTGTGAGACAAAGCCTGACTCTTTATCAATGGTTTCCTTGTCCAATCTGCATTGTTGTCTGCCCGTCGTTTTTTCTGTCAAAACTTCAACATCTTTCTGCAGAACAGTTTCAGAAAAACCATCGATCTTTTCTGTGGCCATTCTAGTGGATTTTTCTGTTCTTTCCTTGACTGAGGTCAGCAGATGTTTGCTTAGACTGCATGGTATTGTGTGATACTGTGTGATATTGTGTGATACTGTGTGATACTGTGTGATACTGTGTGATATTGTGTGATAATGTGTGATAATGAGTGATAATGTGTGATAATGTGTGATAATGTGTGATACTGTGTGATATTGTGTGTGATATTGTGTGATACTGTGTGATATTGTGTGATAATGTGTGATACTGTGTGATATTGTGTGATAATGTGTGATAATGTGTGATATTGTGTGATATTGTGTGATACTGTGTGATACTGTGTGATATTGTGTGATATTGTGTGATAATGTGTGATAATGTGTGATATTGTGTGATACTGTGTTATATTGTGTGATAATGTGTGATATTGTGTGATACTGTGTGATACTGTGTGATAATGTGTGATATGTGATATGTGTGATAATATGTGATAATGTGTGATATTGTGTGATAATGTGTGATAATGTGTGATACTGTGTGATATTGTGTGATAATGTGTGATAATGTGTAGTATTGTGTGATAATGTGATACTATGTGATATTGTTTGAGGGCTTGGTGATCTATGGTGGCGATATGGTCAGTGCATCTAGTTTGTAATTTATTCAGTGATCCCATCTTCCACCTCTCTCATATGCCTGTCTGTCTCACTCACTTTCTCTCTCGCTCCCTCCTTCTCCATCTTTTGTACCAAATTACAAAATATTCGGCGTCTTTAAACTTGTGGCCAGCATGTACAATAATTATGATATCTTAGAATCTTACTTATTTAAAGTTTGATGAAAAGCAACAACAAAACACCGTACAACACAGTTGCTGAGGAAAACCAAATGCGGGTTACAAAAAGCAGTCCACCACCACCACCACCACCACCACCACCACCACCACCACCACCACCACACCACCAACAACAACAACAACAACAACAACAGCAGATGACAAGGAAAGGGAGCAGAGCTGTGGCAGTCCTCGCTGTCTGGATGTTGTCACTTGACCAACCACTGCA
>CM054147.1:48773348-48793088 GCA_028751875.1 Rapana venosa
CTCCACCCTCTCTCTCTTATCCACCCTCTCCTCTCTCTCTCCTCCACCCTTTCTCTCTCTTCTCCTACCCCCTTCTCTCTCTTCTCAACCCTCTCTCTCTCTTCTCCACCCCCCTCTCTCTCTTCTCCCCCTCTCCTCTCTTCTCCAACCCCCCTCTCTCTCTTCTCCACCTCTCTCTCTCTCATCTCCATCCCCTCTCTCTCTCTCCATCCCCCTCTCTCTTCTCTCTTCTCCATCCTTTCTCTCTTCTCATCCCCACTCTCTCTGTCTTCTCTCCCTACTTTCTCTTTCAACCCTCCTCTCTCTCTCTCCACCCCAACCCCCTCTTCTCTCTTCTCCACCTCTCCTCTCTCTCCCTCCCTCTCTCTCATCTCTCTCACCCCCTTCTCTCTCTTCTCCACCCTCTTCTCTCTCTCTTCTCCACCTCTCTCTCTCTCCTCTCTCTCTTCTCCACCCTCTCTATCTCTACTCCTCTCTTCCCCCTCTCTCTCTCTCTCCACCCTCTCTCTCTTCTCCACCCTCTCTCTCTTCTCCACCCTCTCTCTCTTCTCCACCCTCTCTCTCTCTCTCTTCTACACCTCCCCTCTCTCTCTTCTCCACCCTTCTTCTCTCATCTCTCCTCCCTTCTCCTCACCTCTCCTCTCTCTCTCTCTTCTCCACCTCTCACTCTCTCACTCTCTCTCCTCCACCTCTCTCTCTCACTCTTCTTCTCCCTCTCTCTCTTCTCCATCCTCTCTTCTCTCTTCTCCATCCTCTCTCTCTATCTCTCTCTCCACCCTCTCTCTCTCTCTCCACTCTCTCTCTCATCTCCACCCCCTCTCTCTCTTCTCCACCTCTCTCTCTTCTCACCCTCTCTCTCTCCTCACACCCCACTCTCTCTCTCTACTTCTCTCTCTCTCTCTCCTCTCCACCCTTCTCTCTCTCTCTTCTCCACCCTCTCCTCTCTCACTCTCTCTCTCCACCCTCTCTCTCTTTTCTCCATCCTCTCTCTCATCCCTCTCTCCTCCACTCTCTTTATTCCCTCCACTCTCTCTCTCTTCCCTCTCCACCCTCTCTCTCTCTCCTCCACTCTCTCTCTCTCTCTCTTCTACACCTCTCTCTCTCACACCTCACTCTCCTCTCTCTCTCTCTCTCTCCTTCTCCACCTCTCTCCCCTTCTCTCCTTCTCTCTCTCTCTCTCCACCCTCTCTGTCCTTCTCCACCCTCTCTCTCTCTCTCTTCTTCCACCCTCTCTCTCCTCTCTTCTCCACCTCTCTCCTTCTACTCTCTCCTCCTTTCCCCTCCTCCACCTCTCATCTCTCTCTCTCTCTCCTCCACTCTCTCTCTCCCCCACTCTCTCTCTTCTCTCCCTCCTATTCTCTTTCTCTTCTCCATCCCTCTCTCTCTCATCCTCTCTCCCCTCCCTCTCTCCTCCACTCTTTCTCTTCCTCCACTCCTCTCGTCTCTCCTCCACTCTCTCTCTCTCTTCCACCTTCTGTCTCTCTCCTGCACTCTCTCTACTCTCTCTCTCCTCACCCCTCCTCTCTTCTCTCATCTCTCTCTCTCTCACTCTCTCGTTCCCCTTCTCTCTCTCATCTCCTCTCCTCTCTCTCTCATCTCCTCATCTTTCTCTCTCTCCCTCTCTCTCTCAGGTATGTTGTGTATATATCGTTCAAAAGTATTTTTGTAAAAGAGCAGTATTTAAACTCTATAGATGTCTACTGCTTTCGTGTAGCAATTACACAAGCAAGATTTAATGTTTTACCTCTTAACAATAATGTTTACAGATATAGTGATAATATCCAAGATAAATTATGGCCATTTTGTAAAACGAAAATTGAAAATAAAGCCCACTTTCTATTGGAATGTTACATGTACTCAAACTTAAGAGAAAAGTTTTTAAGCAAGTGTATCAACGTACCATTGCCAGATATGTTCAAAGTAAGAAATGATGAGTACAAACATAGTTTGTCTGGATACATATTTCATTCTATTAACAAAAGGAAAACAATGTTGGCTCAAATACTTTATTGAAAAACTGCTACGATTTGATATACTCAATATGGATGATTGTCCTTAGATAGCATCTTCTTTCTATGACTGGGTTATGGTTAATTTAAGGTTTATAATCAAGAAAAAGAATAAATGGTGTTTTTCTTCTTTAATCAGTCATAAATTGTTACTGACATAATCTTTTTGCACGAATCGGCTATGTATATGTTTGTGTTTTTCTTCTTTAATCAGTCATAAATCATTATTTGTTTGTGCATTTGCTTTGCCAATGATATGAATGAACGCATTGTTCCATCCCAAGCCCAAAAAATGTATTGTGGTCCAAGGCCAATGTACATCAAATCATTTCAGAGTTCAGAGTTCAGAGTTCAGAGTTCTCTCTCTCTCTCTCTCTCTCTCTCTCTCTCTCTCTCTCTCTCTTCTCCACCCTCTCTCTCTCTCCCTCTTCTCCACCCTCTCTCTCTCTCTTCTCAATCCTCTCTCTCTATCTCTGTCTCCTCCACTCTCTCTATCCTCCACTCTCTCTCTCTCTTCTCCACCCTCTCGGTCGGCGTGACGGGACGAGAACTGAAAGGGCATGCTGTTAGTAAGCTGCTGCAAATTTTTGCATTTAAGCTTCAAAATGTCAGTTACTGGCCTTCCAGCAACTGTAGTAACAACTTTAAATGCCCTGCTGATTGACAACGTCCTATCGAGCTGGAAAGTCGCGGGGGAGAGCGGCAGCGTTGTCTTCGTCTTGCGACTGAAGCCAGCTGACAAGTCAGTATCAACAGAAATGGCGGACCCAGTGCTGAACCGTAATTCGCGAGTTCAGTATTTTCGCAAGAAGTGCCCTTCCCAAATCCGTCGTGACTCCAAAGAAGTAACAACATCAGAAAGACAGGCAAGTCGTCAGTGTGACAAGGACAGTGTTTTGGAAGAGCCGGTGTTGTCTGACAGTGACTCCCTGCATCGTGAGAGAGTGGATGCAGAATCAAAACAAGCCAGCGTGTACACAGAGCTGTGTGTTGACAGTGCAGTGAATGTCCCAGCCACACTAGAATCACTTGATTTGCCGTGTGAACCAGCAACAGACAGTAAGATCGGTGTGTCTCCTGAGTTGTCTGATGTGGACGAAGAACAAACAGTTGACTGCACAGTTGAGGGTTTTATACTGGTATTGTGAAAGAGTATGTGTCCACTCTGACAGACAAACGTGTGCAGCGTCGATTACGAGACAGCAAAAGAAACACACAGTTTCGAAAGGTTGTAGTTCAAGATTCAGGCAATCAAACTATTCTGATGTGTGAATCGGATGACATCGCCCTAGAATATTCTTGTAATGGAGATACTGGCGAGGAATCTATGTGTGTGTTCTGGTATATCAAGCAGGAAGACAGAAACATGTTGCCAGAAGAACGTGTCAGGCTTGCCAGACTTCGTAAAGGGAAGCAGCGTCCTAACACACAACACACAGAGACAGTGGCACGTGCTGAGCGGGAATTACATCTTCTTCGGGACCTGATCCGGTTTTACATGGGCTGACTTCGCTGGCTGCAGACTGAAAAAGGAAAGGCTGTTTTGAAAACTGAGACACGGACAATAATGTATCAGATCTAGATGTACATACCATTACTGACATGGTTTCCATGTCACTGTAATCGCGTCGCGTTCGATATCGTTTGTTACCGCGCCGCAGCGCTATATGGCTTGATTGCCAAATAGCAATAAATATTGTTCATTGTTCATTGTTCATTGTTCTCCACCCTCTCTCTCTCTCCTCCACTCTCTCTCTCTCTCTTCTCCACCCTCTCTCTCTCTCCTCCACTCTGTCTCTCTCTCTCTTCTTCACCCTCTCTGTCTCACCTGCACTCTCTCTCTCTTGTTCACCCTCTCTTTCTCTCTCTTGTCCACCCTCTCTCTTCTCCACCCCCCTCTCTCTCTCTCCTCTCTTGTTCACCCTCTCTCTCTCCCTTCTCCACCCTCTCTTTCTCTCTCTTGTCCACCCTCTCTCTCTCTCTTCTCCACCCTCTCTCTCTCTCTCTTCTCCAACCTCTCCTCTCTCTCTCTCTCTTCTCTCCTCCACTCTCTCTCTCTCTCTTCTCCACCCCCTCCTCTTTCTCTGTTCTCCATCGTCTCTCTCTCTTTTCTTCTCTTCTCTATCTCCTCTCTCAACTCCACTCTCTCTCTCTGTCTCTCTCTCTCTCTTCTCCACCCTCTCTCTCTCTCCTCCACTCTCTCCCTCTCATCTTCACCTCTCTCTCACACCTGCACTCTCTCTCTCTCTCTCTCAATCTCGCAACTCTCTCTCTCCTCTCTCTCTCCTCGTTCATTCACCACCCTCTCTGGTCCCTTATCACTCCTCTCTCTCTCTCTCTCCACCCTCTCCTCTCTCTTCTCCATCCTCTCTCTCTATCGCTCTCTCCTCCACTCTCTCATATCCTCTCTCCTCACTTCCACTCTAGAGTCTCTCTCTCCCCCACTCTCACGCTTCCTCCCTCCTATGTCTTTCTCTCTCCATCCCTCTCTCTATCTCATCTCTCCTCCACTCCTCCTCCACTCCTTTCTCTTATCCACTCTCTCTCCCTCCACTCTCTCGCCATCTTCTTCACCTCTGTCTCTCTCCTGCACTCTCTCTCTCTCTCTCCACGTCTCTCATCTCCTTCATCATCTCTCCTCCCTCTCTCTCTCAGGTATGTTGTGTATATATCGTTCAAAAGTATTTTTGTAAACGAGCAGTATTTAAAACTCTATAGGATGTCCTACGCTTTCGGTACAATTACACAAGCACGATTTAATGTTTTAACTCTTTACAATAATGTTTACAGATAGAGTGATAATAACCAAGATAAATTATGGCCATTTTGGTAAAACGAAAATTGAAAAAAAAGCCACTTTCATTGTAATGTTACATGTACTCAAACTTAAGAGAAAAGTTTTTAAGCAAGTGTATCAACGTACAAGCCAAGATACTGTTCAAAGAAGAAATGATGAGTACCACATAGTTGTCCTGGATACATATTTCCATTCTATAACAAAAGGAAAAACAATGTTGGGCTCAATATTTATTGAAAACTGCTACGATATGATAAACTCAATATTGATAGATTTTCCTAGATGTATCTTCTTTCTATGACTGGTTTATGGTTAATTTAAGGTTAAAAATCAAGAAAAGAATAAATAGTGTTTTTTCTTCTTTAATCCGCATAAAATGTTACTGACATAAATCTTTTTGCACGAATCGGCTATGTATAAGTTGATTTCTTTTCTTTCTTTAATCAGTCCATACATCATTAATTGTTTTGTGCATTGCTTGCCAATGATATGACTGAAAGCTTTGTTCCCTCCCACTCCCAACAAATGTATTGTGGTCCAAGGCCAATGGAACACTAAATCATTTCAGAGTTTCAGAGTTCAGAGTTTGCTCTCTCTCTCTCTCTCTCTCGCACCTCTCTCTCTCTCTCTTCATCTCTCTCTCACTCTCTTCACCGCCCTCTCTCTCTCTCTCCCTCTTCTCCACACCTCTCCTCATCTCTTCTCCATCCTCTTCAATCTATCTCTGTCTCCTCCACTACTCTCTATCCTCCACTCTCTCTCTCTCTTCTCCGACCCACTCACTCTCTCCACCACTCTCTCTCTTCTCCACCCTCTCTCTTCAATCTCCCTCCACTCTGTCTCTCTCTCTCTCTTCAACCCTCTCTGTCTAACCTGCACTCTCTCTCTCTTGTTCACAAACCTCTCTTTCTCTCCCTTGTCCACCCTCTCTCTTCTCAACCCCCCCCTCTCTCTCTCCTCTCTCTCTTGTCACCCTCTCTCTCTCTCTTCACCAACCCATCTCTTTCTCTCTCTAGTCCACCCTCTCATTCTCTCCTCTCTCCACCTCTCTCTCTCTCTCTCTTTCTCCAACCTCTCTCTCTCTCGCTCTCTCTCTCTCTCTCCACTCTCTCTCTCATCTCTCTTCTCCACCCCCCTCTCTCTTTCTCTGTTTCCCATCTCCTCTCTCTCTTTTCTTCTCTTCTACTATCTCACTCTCAACGTCCACTCTCTCTCTCCTGTCATCCTCTCTTCTCCTTCTCTCTCTCTCTCTCTCTCTCTCTCTCTTTTCCGCCACCCTCTCTCCATCTTCTTCCACCCTCTCTCTCTCTCTCTTCATATCCCCATACTCTCTCTTCTCCGCCCTCACTCTCCATCTCTCTCTCTCGTCTCCACCCCTCGTTCTCCCTCTCTCTCTCTCTTCCCCACCCCATCTCTCTCCTCTCTCTCTCTCTCTCTCTCTCTCTCCACTCTCTCTCCTCTCTCCCCCCCCCCTCCCCCCCTTCTCTCTCTCTCTCTCTCTCTCTTCTTCACCTCTCTGTTTCTCTCTTCCCCACCCTGTCTGTCTATCTCTGTTCTCCACCTATCTCCTCTCTCTTCTCCATCTCCCCTCTCTCTCTCTCCCCCACTCTCTCTCTCAATCCTCTCCACCACCCGCCCCTCTCTCATCTTCCCCAGCCTCTCTCTGTTCTCCAGTCCCTCTGCCTCTCTCTTCTCCACTCTCTCTCTCGCCTCTCTCAACTCTACTCTCTCACTCTCGTCCCTCTTCTCCAACTCTCTGTCTCTCTCTCGTCCCACCCTCGCTCTCTCTTCTCTCCTAAAACTCTCTCTCTTCTCAATCCCCCTCTCTCTCCTTTCTCCACAACTTCTCTCTTCTTTCCCCCTCAATCCTCTCTTCTCCACCTCCTCTCTTTCTCTCCCAACCCTCTCTTTCTCTCTTTCTCCCCCTCTCCTCTCTCTTCTCAATTTCCCTTTTCTTTTTTTTCTCCAACCCCGCTCTCTCTCCTCTCCACCCCTCTCTCTCGCGCTCTCTCTCCTCTCAGCTCTCATCTTCTCCACCCTCTCATCTCCTCTCCAACCCCCCTCTCTCTCCTCTTCCCCAACCCTGCGCTCTGTTCTCCATCTCTCGCTCTCCTCTCCTCTCTCTCTCGCGTCTATCTCTCATTTCCCCCCCCCCTCTCTCGTATCTCTCTCTCTCTCTCTCTCTCTCTCTCTCCTCAACTCCACCTCCCTCTCTCTTCTACCAACTCTCCTCTCCTTCTCCATCCCCCTCTCTCTCCTTTTTTCCATCCCTTCTCTCTCTCTCTCTTTTCTATCTACCTCTCCCTCTTCTCCTACCCTCCTCTCATCATTCTTCTCCACCCTCACTTTCTCTCTTTCCACCCTCTCTCCTCTCTTCTTCCATTCCCTTTTCTTTTTTCTCCAACCCCTCTCCTGTCCTCTCCACCCCTCTCTCATCTCATATCTTAATCCTCTCTCTCTATCCCATTCCTCTCTCTCTAGCTCTCTCTCCTACACTCTCTCTCCTTCTCCGCCCCCTAATCTCAATCTTTCTCTCTTCTCCACCGTCTCTCTCTGTCGCTCTACAACCCCTACCCACTCTCACTCTCTAACTCTCTATCTCTCTCACCTCTACTCTCCTCTCTCTTCTCCAAATTTTTCTCTTCTCTCTCTCTCTCTCTCCCTTCTCCACCCTCTTTCTCATCCCTCTCTCTCTTGTAATATTATTATTATAATTATTATTATTATTATTATTAATATTATCTCTCTCCCCACTCTCGTCTCTCTCTCTCTCTCTCACCTCTCTCTCTCTCTTCTCTCTCTTCTCCACCCTCTTCTAACCCTCCACTCTCACTCTCTTCCCGCCAACTCTCTCTCCTCCACTCTCTCCTCTCTCTCCTCAGCTCTCTCTTCTCTCTCTCTTCTTCACCCTCTCTCATCTCTCCTCCACTCTCTCCTCTCTCTATCTCTCTCTCCTATCAATCTCTCTCTCTCTCTCTCTCGCTCTCTCTCGCTCTTTCAACCTCTCTCTCTCCTTCACTCTCTCTCTCCGCTTCTCAACCCTCTCTCTCTCTGCACTCTCGTCTCTCCTCGCTCTCTCGTCTCACTCACTCTCTCTCCCTTCTCCACTCTCTCTTCCTCTCGTCTCCCTCACGTCATTCTCGCTCTCTCTCTCTCTCATTCTCTCTTCTCCCACTCTCCTCTTTTCGCCACACTCTCACTCCTCTACTCTCTCTCTATCTATTCTCTACCCCCCCTTCTTCTCACTATCTATCTCCATCCTCTTTCTCTCTCCCTTCTCCTCTCCCTCTTTCTCCTCTCCACCTCCACTCTCTCTCCCTCTCTTCTCGTCCACCCTTTCCTCTCGCCTCCACTCTCTCTCTCCCTCTCCACACCTCTCTCTCTCTCTCATCGATCTCTCTCTCTCTCTCTCTCACTCTCTCTCTCCTCTACTCTCTCTCTCTCTCTCTCTCTCTCTCCACCCTCTCTCTCTCTCTCCTCACTCTCTTCTCTCTCTCTCAGCTCTCATCACTCCACTCACTCTCTCACCTTCTCCCTCCTTCTCACTCTCATCCTCCACTCTCTCTTTTTTCTCTCTCTCTCTCATCTCTCTTCTCTCCATCCTCTTTCTCTCTCCACTCCTTTCGTGGCAAATCAAACTCATCCTCAAAAAATTCATTCTCCCATCTCATAAGACCTCTCGCGCCCTCTCTCTCTCTCATCATCGCCTCTCCTCTCTCTCTCTTCTCCACCCTCTCCTCTCCTCTCCTTCACTCCTCTCTCTCTCTCGCTCTCTCGTCTCCCCACTCACTCTCCCTTCCTCCACCCGCTCTCTCGTCTCTCCAATCTCTCTCATCTCTCCTCTTTTTTCATCACCTCTCCTCCTCCACACTCTCTCTCCTCTTCTCAACCCTCCTCTCTCTCTCCTGCACCACTCTCTCTCTCTCGTCGCTCCTCTCGTCCTCCACTCACCTCTCTCTCACTTCTCTTACCCTCTTTCTCTCGCCTCGTCTCTTCACACTCTGTCTGTCTTCTCCACCCTATCTCTCACTTCTCCACCCTCTGTCTCTCTTCTCCACCCCACTCGTCTCTCTTTCCCTCCACCCCTCCTCACTCTTCTCTCTCTCTCTCTTCATTCTCTTCACTTACACCTCTTTCTCTATCTCTGTCTTTCACACCTCTCTCCACCCATCTCTCACCGCTCATCTCCACCCTCTTTCTCTCGCTCTCTCATCCACTCTCTTCTCTTCTCCAAACCCTCTCGTCTCTCTCCTCCCTCTTTCTCACCAGACCCGCCCCTCTCTCTCCACCACTTCTCTCTCTCTCTATTCTCTCTCTCACTCTTCTCCACCCTCTCTCTCTTCTCTTCTCCACCTATCTCTCTCTCTTCTCCATCCTCTCTTCTATCTCTCTCTCCTGCCACTCTCTCTATTCTGCACTCTCTCTCTCTTCTCACCCTCATCTCTCCTCTACTCTCTCTCTCTCTTTACCCTCTCTCTCTCACCTGCACTCTCTCTCTCTCTCAATCTCCTCTCTCTCTCCAATGCCTCTCTCTCTCTCTCTTGTCCCACCCTCTATCTCTCTTGTCCTCACACACACACTCTCTCACTCTTGTCCAACCCTCTCTCTCTCGTCTCTCAAAAACTCTCTTCTCCCTCTCTCTCGCTCTCTTGTCCACCCTCTATCTCTCTTGTCACACTCACACTCTCTCTCTCTCTTGTCCACCCTTCTCTCTCTCTTCTCCATCCTCTCTCTTCTCTGATCTCTCTCGCCTCATTCTCTCTCTCTTTCTCCCACCCCCTCTCTCTTTCTCTGTTCTCCATCCTCTCTCTTCTCTCTCTATCTTTCTTTTCTCTCTCTATCTCTCTCTCACCTCCACTCTCTCTCACTCCACCCTCTCTCTCTCCTCAACTCTCTCTCCCTCTCTCCTCTTCTCCCACCTCTGACCTCTCCTCCACTCTCTCTCTTACTCCACTGTTTGCGCAGATGTAGTGGGACATTACTCTGCTGTTATCGTGAACTCCACCTCCACCCCAATCCTCACTGTCTGTCGTCTGTCTGTCTTTTCTTGCTCTCTCTCGCATATCTCTCTCTATCTCTCTCTCTCTTTCTCTGTCCTCCCTCTCTCTCTTTATCTGTCTCCCTCTGTCTCTTTCTCCGTCTCTCTGCCTGTCTGTCTGTTTCTCTGTGTCGTGTCTCTCTGTCAACAAAAGTTTGTTTGGATTAGATAAAGATGTTTTGTATGTGTGCTCATATGTCCCACCAGAGTGTTCACCTTTTTATGCTCACTTCGACATAGATAACGGAATTAGCATGTTGGAAGATTGTTTGATTGATTGTACAAATAAAGAATGATATTTAATAATGCTGTGGGGAACTTAATAGTAGAACAGCCAATATTCTCATCCAGAAGTGTCAGACAGTGAATTGGGGCTGATTGCAAGCAAAAGCCAGTCACTAATGTACAATCGATGTTCTCAGGATACAACTTTGAATAACTATGGTAAACTTTTGTTGAACATGTGACCACTTAAACTTATGTATTTTGAACCGGTTAAGTCACGTGACCTCACAGGGTCGCAATACATATATTCAGATCAGGTGTAGTGTCAACGATATTTCATTCTTTCAAATGATTTACTGTGGTCTTGTTATGATTTTTGTGAACTGTTTGATAGATGCAAGAATAGATTCTGATCATATCTCTGTTATTGCCAAAATAGTATATCCATATGGAAAACAAAGTTAAGTGTTGATGAAATCATAGACGATACACGTATGTGATGTAAAATTGATTTGAATGATTGACTGGTCTGTTACATATAACGATAAACTATGTCATGAAAACTTTCAAAGTAAATAAGTGTTCCTGATTTTAATTGATGTTTGATATTAATGGGCATTAAATTAATTAATGAAATGCATCAGTGATAAGCGCCTGTTTGTATAATAAGAGTATCCTATATATTGGAAAAATAACAATAGGATATCAGGAAGTGATTGGTATGATAAAGAGTGTGAGATCAATAAAAGAATTTGAGCAAATTAATGAGAAAGAGTCGACGTCAATGACAGATGAAGATAAGCAAAAAATACACTGTTGCAAGACGTGAGTATAAAAAACTACTGAAAAGAACGACGAAAGGTTTAATACAGCAATGTTGGATAAACTTCACACGTCAGTTAAGAGGACAAACAGAATATTGGAAATGTCCGTAAAGTTTCATTGAAAAGAAAACAGCACCGAGCCAATATAGTGTTGAGAAGTGGTTCCAACAATTCAAATCATTTATTATATGTAGATGTAGTAATGGCACTTAAAATGAAGATATAAATGGTGATGATGGTGATGACTACATGAATCGTCCCATCACACGAGAAGAAGTATTGCTAGCCCATAAGAAAACTGAAAAGTAGAAAAGCAGCAGGGACCAATGAATTAGGGTGAATTTTTAAATATTCAAATAAATATATAGTGGTTTTTCTTTTAAGTTGTTTAATCCCTTTTGAGACTGTCAGTTCCCAAAAATTGGACAGAGTCATTGTTTTCCTTTATCAAAAAAAAAAAGTTAGACCTAACAATTCGGGGGTATTTCACTTAGTGCAAAAGTAGAAAAAATTTTTAGTTCATTATTAAAGAAGACTACGGGAAAGGGGATAAAGAAAATAACTTTTTGGGAGAATGTAAACAGGTTTTTAAAAGGGGTATTCGCATTAATCACTGTTCACTTTTATTAGCTTTGAACAGAAACAGTTTTCAGCAACCGTAAGTTTTTGTAGTTTTTATGATTTTAAAAAAGCTTTCGACTCCATTAACAGAAATCACTTTGGCCCATTTTGAAAAAAAAGGGTTTTAAAGGTAAACCCCAACACTGTATTAAAAGAATGTTGACAATATAAAATGTAAAATAAGAATGGTTCTAAATTACAGATTACATTGTTGCACAGCCCGGGTCAAGCAAAGGGAATTTTTAGCCCTATTTTATTTTCACTTTTCATAAATTTATTAGCATTACATTAACCAATAATGGAAAACATGGTGCTGTCTTGTCACATGATGCCTTGGAGTATGTTCATCCTGTTGTTAACTGATGACGTAGTGGCTATTAATCAGAGACTATGTGGGCTACAAAAATCTGTTAAACAAAACCTGTATCCGCTTCCTATTTCACTTCAGTTTGAAAGTAAATATGAAGAAAAGTAACATCATTGTGGATTCGCAAGGAGCTATTTGGGTATACGAGAAAGATGGACAATCATGGCAATCTGTTACCTGGTGGTTAATGTTTATAAGTACTTATTATAGTGTTTCCACCACGTCTGAGTTCACTGCTGCTTGTTAGAGGACCTTCTAGTAGGGCAAAGAAAGGGTTGGTATAGATAATGCAAAGGTTGTATACACTTAACAACAATTCTTTTTGGCTGTTATGAAGCTATTTGACACACAGGTTCAAAACCAGTTCTTCAGTAGGGGTCCCAGAATTATGGGGGTTGGACAAAGCAGCAGTTTCACTGTGAATCCGTTCATTTGTTTGCAATGAAGAAATACTTAGGAGTTAATAGACAAACACCCAAGATATCATGCTATGGTGAAACTAACAGATATCCTTTGTACAAAATTCTTGCATTTAACTGTATTCCGTTATTGGATTAAGTAGTTACAAATGGAAGATCTGAGACTAACCACATAAGGCTTATAAAATGTTTTTTAATAATTTAAGATGCAAGAGGAAAGAAAAATTGGGTATCAATGGTGCGTGTCTGTTTAAATGAAAATGGTTTTGGAGATCTGTGGTTGAATCAAGGTGTGGGTGATGCTTGAGTGTTCATTAAAATTTTTTCGTCAACGATATAATTGACTGCCGGTGGCAAAACTGGAACCATCACATTGATACTAGCCAAAGGTTAGTTTTATAGATACATACTTAATGGTCATGACTTATAAATGCTATTTACAACTTGATATGAAATCGACAACTGAAACATAACACAGCAAAATTTAGACTCGGTATATCTGATCTGAATGTACATCGTTTAAGATACAGAACATATAATGATCATGATTTGTATTTTCCTTTAATGCAATGTGTCACAAGAAGATGAAAGTACACCTTTGTTCTATTGTTGCCAACAATTGCATTACCTTAGATTGAAATCTATTCAACAAAACTTATTATAGGAATTCCATGCGGTGTTTAAATTGAATTTTCATTGATGTCCAGTACACATCCGAAGTTAACAGAACTTTTCTTTATATTTGTAACAAGGCTTTCAAAGTTTAGAAGACATACTCACTTCGGAAGTAACGTACAAACTTCGGATCAACGACTTTTCACTGTGATTTATGTTATGTATGAATAATGTTCACATTCCCCTTCATAAGGGGCTGAGGCCTATTGAATAAATCATCTGCGTCTGCGTCTGCGTCTGCTTCTCTCTGTCTCCCTGTCTGTGTCTCTCTCTCTCTCTCTCTCTCTCTCTCATCCCCGTCTCTTCTCTCTCTTCTCTTCTCTCTCTCTCTCTCTCTCTTTCTCTGTCTCCTATGCTCATCTCTATTCTGCCTGCCTCTGTCTGTCACTCTGTCTGTGTGTGCCTTTCTTCTCCTGTCTCTGTCTGTCTGTCTCTCTCTCTAACTGTGCCTCTCTCTCTTACTCTTACACTCTTCTCTCCTCTGTCTATCTGTATCTGTATTTCCGTCTCTGTCTCTCTCTCAATCTGTGTCCTGTCCTCTGTCTGTCCTCAATCTCTCTCTCTGTCTCTCTCTCTCTGTCTCTCTCTCGCGCGCTCTCCCTCTATCTCTACTCCCTCTCCTCTCTCCGTCCTCAATTTGTCTCTCTGTCTGTCTTATCTCTGTCCTCCTCTTTATGTTTCTCTATCTTTGGTTTCAAAATGACAACCATGTGGTCCTCCAAATCAGTTTAACAACCTAGAATCATTTTGTGAAAGTATATACTAAATGTAAATATAGATACAACTAAGATTATGGTATTTAAGAAAAGGGGGGGGTGTTGGAAAACTATGTAAAAATGGTTCTAACAAAGGTAAACTGACTGAAGTGTTAATGATTATTGTTATTTAGGATATAACTTTAACAGCTATGATAGTGGCTAAAAGGTAGGTACACTGCATTTGACACTAAAGGGAAAGAGGCAGTTTTTAATTACAGCTGCACAAGTTTTTCAAAAGTATAAAGAAATGACGCAAACACTTTTTTCAAAATTGTGACGCTAGGATAACAGCCAATATTGCTTTATGCTGCTGAAATAGGGGGGTTAAGCAGATTAGATCTATAGAAAAGGTCCATATGAAATGG
This sequence comes from Rapana venosa, assembly GCA_028751875.1. Taxonomy (NCBI): domain Eukaryota; kingdom Metazoa; phylum Mollusca; class Gastropoda; order Neogastropoda; family Muricidae; genus Rapana; species Rapana venosa. The sequence continues at coordinate 48,787,447 of CM054147.1, forward strand.
CTTGTAAGAATAGGTTTCTGGTGTTCCAATAAAGACCCCTAATAGAAGGTATATGAGAACCTTGGCAAGATATCCATTATACGTGAATTCTTATGTTGCCTGTGTGAGATATTGGTGCAAATTGTTAGAAATGAATATAGAACGTTTACCTTGCAAAGCTTATCAAATGTTACTAGAATTAGACATCTGTGGTAAACAATGTTGGGTCTCAAAAGTAAAAGAAGTTCTGTGCGCAACAATTAAAGTGTTTTTGACTTGACTTGACTTGACAACTGGCTTTAACATTGTTTGGCTTCAACAGGATGTTGGCGATGTAAAACTTTTCTTAGCCACATTCAAAAAGAGGCTTGTCGATATGTACATTCAAGAATGGACAGGCACTATTAGAGATCGCGATAGATACAACCTAAATCGGTCATTTAAGACCAATTTTGAAAAGAACAATACATGCTAATATGATATGTATTTGCTTTCGTGTTGCCAATACACCAAATAAATTTAATGTTCTTCCTTTAAATAACAATGTACATCGATATAGGAAATCGTTTCGTGACAATACTGTCCATTTTGCAAAAATCAAGGATTGAAAATGAGCAGCAATTTTGTGTTTATGTGTAATGCATATGACGATATACGAAAAAAAATCCTTAGCGATTTTGGTTCTCATCCTCTAAACGTGCATTCCTCCATACCAAAATATCCCTCTCATATATAGTTATCTAGATAGTAATTCATGCTACAAACCGGACACAGATGATACTGTAGATCTGTCATTTGGAACATTAATTTTTGCCAAGTTTCACTAAACTGCATTAGTTCTGTCCTTTCTATGGGTTTTTGCTGTGTTTTTATTAATGTAAATGTTTCCTCCACTTTTTTCTTGTAAGTTCTAAGTGATGCTATTTTGCTATATGGTGATGTCACATCACTGTATGAGGTATGATATTCAAGTAAGTTTTCTGAGCATCCAAAGTGTATCAAAATTTTAATTTAAATGTGAAGGAGACTATGTTATCCAACATATTACTGACTATTTTCAACCGATTTAGGATGCTGGCACTAAAATGATTCAACATATCGTTTCATATACTGAACAGCACTGTGGGGCTAATTTGTCATTTCGGTTGGCTTGATTGTTTGCTTTCTTATTAAAGATGCATTGCTGTCTTAGACTGTTTTCACATTAAGCTAGATTCATAACACATAGTCATTATGCTCAGGACGGTTTTTTCCGCCTTTTTCTTCTCACGTAAGTTATGCAGTGCATGGTGATTCAAACTGGAATGAAGTGACGTCAAAGTACTATGTTATTAACCCTAAGTTGTTGACAGGGAAGATGTGTACATACATAGAATAAGCTTTTTCAGCAGAATTCAAAATTGGATATTGTAATGTGAAATCATTGTTCCTCTTTCCATTGCATAACCCCCCCCCCCCCCTCCATCACTTCCTTTTTGTTGTATTGTGGCCTAAGCCGAAAGTACATTAAACTATTTTTAAGAGTTCAGAGTTCTCTCTCCTCTCTCTCTCTCCTCGTCTCTCTCTCTCTTCTATCTCTCCTCTCTTCCTCTCTCTCTCTCCTCTCTCACTCTCTACTCTCTCTCTCTCTCCTCTCTCTCTACTCTCTCCTCTTTGATCGAGCCATGCATGCGTGCACAACACTTGTTTGGCCTTTCTGCACACGTCATGTATATGGTTTCCCATGTAAGTGTGCGTGTGTGTTTTGTTTTATTTTGTTTTAATGTCTATTTCAAACTACATGGTGATTTAGACACACCCGCATTCAATACCACAATACCTATTATTACAACCCCATCTCTCTCTCTCTCTCACTCCTCATCTCTCTCTCTCTCGCACCTCCTCCTTCTCTCTCTCTACTCTCTCTCATCTCTCTCGCTCTCTCTCCTCTCTCTCCTGCTCTCTCTCTCTCTCTCTATCTCTCCCCTACACCACCACATCCACACACACATAAGTATAAATATGAATACATATATAATAAATATATATATAATATTATATACATATATATAAATAGATATACATATATTATATATCTATATATAATAATATATATATAATATAATATAAATATATATATAAATATATAATATATATATAATTACAGTAAAGGTTACAGGTGAAGAATATATGGACTTTTCATCAACAGACACTATGAATTGCTGAGAGTCATATAAAACTTCTTGACTAGTGGCATATTTTCTTATGAATATCTAAACCTCTCCTTTTATACATGTCACGAAGAATTGGGCAATCAAAACAAGCAAATGGTGGACTGAAAGTGGAATAGAACAACAACATTTACATTTATGAATATTTATATTCATGCATTTAGTCTTCCAGTTTATGTATAGAATTTCTAATTTCCGTGGGCAAGGAAACTGCTGATAAATGTTTTTTTCTATAATCTTTGAAAGTATGCATTCATTTAAACTTAGAATGAATTCATAAGACGACAATGCAAGAATTATAGAGTCAAACACTTCAGTACTGTATTCAGAGGCACGCTTGTTTTGCCAAGAATCAACCAGCTCATTCGAATAAATTCCACATTAGTGGATTCCAGCAAAAAGTTATGCTGATGCCTCTGCTTGCAAAAGAATGTATCAGGAATTTTATCTCAAATACAATATCATTCCTTATTTTACCATGCCATGACTTTAATGCCATTACACTGCCTTTGAGTCAACGCAAAACAGAATTTGGCAAACATCAATAGCAGTATCAGACAAAAAATTCAAAGCCATAAGAATTGCAAATAATTCAGAAGTAAAAATAGAAAAATGTGTCCTAAATGAAAAGATTTTTGAACTTTTAAAGTCGGAATCACATATGCAGCACCACTTTTGCCTGTTTCTAATACAGATCCGTCAGTATACACTTTTAAGTGATTAGAATAATTATTTTCTAAGTGACTTTTTACATCAACGGTGAAAAATTTTGATCTTCATTTTTCTTTATTTCCGTGTAGTCAATGTCAAATTTTAGCTGAAAAATGTTCCCAAGGAGGTAATTGTGGAACAATCGGTAAAATTGGAATTGTTGATATATCGATGTCATTTTCTTTCATAAATGTGTCTGTATAATTTTTAATTGGCTGCAGAAATGAAATATTGCGTGCCCGTTTAGGAAAATCAGTGTCTTGATTAATAAATATTTCCTCTTTTACTGAATTTGGAATAGAGATACTACGAACCACATATTTTGATACTGACAGTTTTCGCTGATCAGAAAGAGATAATAAATGAGCTTCTTTAATAAGTATTAGCTGTATTTGCATGAGCCGGAACACCAAGAGCTATCTTTACTGCTTTACTGTCTAGACTTTGTAATTTTTTAAGTAGATAATCGCAGCAGAAAAATAAACTTCTTGTCCGTATATTAATTTTGAACGTACCAAGGACAGAGCCAGATGTATCAGAGTCGTAGTGTCTTGGCTCCATGCCTGAGAACTTATTATCTTTAGGAAATTAAAGTCTTTTCCTAGCTTCAGTTATCATTTGGTTGATGTGCATCTTCCAATTCAACTTTCTAGTTAAAAATACACCTAAGAATTTGACATCTTGTTTGTATTGAAGCACCTTTCCTTCTAATTTCATATTGGTAATTTTAATGCGTTGTCACCGTTATTAAAAAGCACAAGACACGTTTTTTCTGCTGATAATTCTAATCTGTTTTCTTTCATATAACTACGAATTATCTAATTCTTCCTGATATATTTTTTCAACATAATTGATCACTCTCTTTTTCGTGTTCTTCCTAACTGACGTATTTATCCAAATAGCAATATCATCTGCATACTGAACAACTTGAGTATTAGGTGACAAAGAGCTAGGGAGATCATGTACAAGAATAGAAAACAAGATAGTGCAAGTACTGATCCCTGTGGTATACCCAAGTCGATAGCTTTAAAAGATGAGTAACACTGAACCTAAATTAGTGCAAATTGATCTATCCGACAAGAAATTTTGCAGATATTTATATAATATGCCATTAATACCAATGTATTTTAATTTATGTAGCAATTGATCATGACAAACACTATCATAGGCTTTCTTTACATCAAAAATGTGGCTAACACACTTTTTCGTTTGGAAAATTGCTTTTTAATTTTATGTGTTAGTTTAACTAAGTGGTCAGAAGTACATCTTCCCTTTCGAAAACCAGCCTGATTTGTTGGGATCACATTATTCTTTTCACAAAAATGAAATAAACGCTTATGTATAATTTTTTCCATTACTTTACCCACATGAGACGTAAGAGCAATTGGCCTGTAGCTATCTATCGATGACCGCAGTTTACCTTTCTTCAGGATTGGGACTACAATCGACTGCCTCCAGATTTTAGGAAGAGCGCCATTTATCCAACAGTTCTGGAAAAATGAAAAGAGTAGCCTTTTCCATTTTAAAGGCATATGAGCCAGCATTTGATAAGATATACCATCAGCACCAACAGCCGTCTTGTTATGTGTAAATGAATCTAAAGTTTCACTAAATTCATCATATTGAATGGGGGCATTTAAATAATCAGCATTATAAGCTGACAATTTGTTTGATTTATTTGCTTTTTCTAATTCGATATTTGATTGTATTCTTACTGATGAACTATTATCTGAAAACATTGAGACAAAAGCTTCTGCTTTTTCAATTATGCTTGGAAATCTATTATTTTCAAATTTGATTGGATGTGTTGGAAGCTGAAATCCATTTTTCATTTCACTAACTTTCTTCCAAACTTTATGTAAATCCTTGGATTCTGATACTTCATTTATACAGAATTCTGTCCAATACTTGTTTTTTGCCTGAGCAATTATTCTTTTACATTGAGTTTTAGCATACTTCATACAAATAAAATTTTCTTCTGATTGATCTTTTAACCATATTTTGAATCGTTCTTTTTTATGGTTTACTGCATCCTCACATGTTTTAGTCCACCATCTATTGCCCGTATGCTTTCCATTCTTGTTGCTTTTGTGTTTGGGAATAGAAAACTCAGCTGCATGTATGAGCTTTGCCACAAAATTGGAATAAAACTGATCTACATCATCCTCTTCGATCGTTTCAATTTCAGTAGCCTGAAGGAATGATTGAAAAGAACTCCAGTCAGCCAATTTATATCGAAATTTAGGAATTTTATCCTCAATATGTGTTAGGTCTGATATTGCAAGGTCCTCAAATGACAACGTAATAGGCAATGATCACTTCCAAAACAATCCTCTTCAACATTCAATAGCAATTGATAGCTAAACCTGGAGATATTAATGTTAAATCAATAGCACTTGGTTTATGACTAGAAACATCAGGAATTCTGGTTACTCTACCATCATTCAATAAGTAAAGCTTTGAATCCACAATATTTTCTACCAAACGGTTGCTGGTGATAGTAGAGCACCCAGAATCCCAAAAGAAGCATGATAATTGAAATCGCCCAGAATAATACATTTATGTTTTGTGAAGTCTGTGTTTTTTAACCAGTCAGTGTTGTCATTTTTTGGACCTTGAGGTAAATATACATAGACTATATTTAATATGTCATCTTTGTTAAATTTGACTGTCACCCCTAAAATGATATAAAATCTGCTGTATGTTGCAATAGAGAAAACACAATTTATCATACCTAAGGCC
>CM054147.1:48793588-48826553 GCA_028751875.1 Rapana venosa
TTTCTGGCTCTTGTTTTAAGGGATGAGGTTTTTTCTTGGGGAGGGGGGGGGGGGTGCTTCTTGGGGTTATTTTGGGGGCAGGGGAGGGGGTTACACACATTAAGATAGGTTTGGGTTTTTTCACGTGAAATTCAGTAGTTGAAATTTTATTTACATTTTTCATTGGACTTACTGATTTTGTTAGAAATTGTTAGAATTGCATTTTCCTGTTGTTTATTGTAGTTCAATAGGTTAGTAATGTAAAGGTGTTTTTTTCTATTAATTTTTTTAAATTTAATTTCTTTATCATTTCACATGCATTGATCCCTGAAATTCCTTCTCCCATACATTACCAACTACACCTCCTCCCTGACACTCACACACATTCCTTCTCCCCCGAGGCTGTTTAACTTGGCTTAGGGAAAGGGAGTGCTCTGACCACTGAGCTACCTATCCCGTTTAGTTGATTCCTGCTGTCTTTAAACTCTGTGAATGTGTTCCTTATGATGGATTATGTGTTTGTGTTACAGTGGATTATTGTTCCCTGCACATGGATACTGGACGTGTTGAGGATTCGTGAATGGTCAGCAGGAGTACGAGCCCTTCATACAGGTAAATTCTGTCGTTTTGTTGTTGTTGTTGTTGTTTTGTTTTCTTTCCCTCTCTGTCTCTGTATTTTTCTGTCTGTCTGTTTGTTTGTTTATGTTCTTTGGTTTTGTCTGTGTGTCTGTCTTTGTCTGTCTGTCTCTTTGTGTCTGTCTCTCTCTGTCTTTGTCTATGTCTGTCTGTCTCCTTCTCTGTCTCTCTCTGTTTTATCTGTCTGTCTCTTTCTGTCGCTTTGTCTGTCTGTCTCTCTCCCTGTGGCTCCAATCTTTGTCTGACTGTCTTGTCTGCCTGTCTCCTTCTTTGTCTCACTCCCTGTCTGTCTGTCTGACTCTGTGTCTCTGTCTGTCTGTCTGTCTGTCGAAATGTCTGTCTGGTCTGTCTGTCTGTCTGTCTGTCTGTTTCTTCTCTCTCTCTTTCTCTCTCTCTCTCTCTCTCTCTCTCTCCCTCTCTCCTCTCCCTCCCTCCTCTCTCTCTCTCTCTCTCTCTCTCTCCCTCCCTCCCTCTCTCTCTCTCTCTCCCTCCCTCTGTGTTGTGTGTGTGTGTTGTGTTGTGTGTGTGTGAAGGGGGGAACGGTGCTTTTTTTTTTTTTTTAATTGTTTTTTTGTTTGTTGTTTTTGGGGTTTTTTATGGGTTTTTTTTCCATTTGTTTGTTTGTTGTTGTTGTTTTTTCTTGTTTTTTGTTTGTTTATTTGGAAGGGTGTTTTTGTCTGCTTTTTGTTGTTGTTGTTGTTGTTGTCTTTTTTTCTTTTCTTTTTTTCTTTTTTTTTTCTTTTTTTGTTTGTTTGCTTTTTCTTTTTTTTTTGGTGGTGGTGGGGGGGGGGGGGGGGGGGGGGGTTCTGGGGTATGTTTTGTCTTTTGCTCGTCTGGGGTTGTTTGTTTGTTTGTTTGTATGTTTGTTTGTTTTTTCTTCTTCTCTCTTTTTCTTTCTCTTTTTCTTTAAAAAAAAAGTTTTTTTTTCCTTTGCTTCTTCTGCTTGAAAGTATGAGTACTGAGTGCATTTTTTAAATGTGACCCCATGGGCGGGGACTGGATGTAAAAAAAGCACATGAATACTTATTCATTTATCCTGGAAAAAAAAGATTTTGTTTCTATTACTTACAATGTGTAGATGTTCTTTTTATGACTTTATTGGCTTTTTCCCCCTCTTTATTATGTGAGTGTATGGGTATTGCACTTATTTTATTACATGACATTCAATTTGCATGAGCATAATTAAAAAGTGTTTGTGTTGATCGTGTGCTATGTGAGTATTACATATTTAGTATTATCCCTGAAACACCCCCCACCCCCCCACCCCCACACACACACGCTCAAACAACAAACACAAACACACACACACACACACACACTACACACACACTCACTCACTCACTCACTTCACACCCACTCATATTCTCTCCCTCAACGACTGTATAGTTTTAAATTTTTTCTTGGTTTGTTCTTATTTTTACTGTGTGGATGTATGGGTATTTAAATTTATTTCATTATCATGACATATAATTTGAAACGAGTATAATCTAAAATGAGTGTTGATGGGATCGCATACTGTTTTGAATTATATATGGATATTATCTCTGAAAACACACACACACACTCTCTGTCTCTGTTCTCTCTCTCACCTTTTATCGTCCTGCTTATAGTCATAGTATATCCTGTTTAAGGATTCATATTTTTATATTTTCAATACTTTATTGGACTTGCCTCTGTACTTAAGTTTTAATGAGTGCCCTATTTCAATATTTATAATTATGTGTAACAAGTATGTGTACCATTTGACAATGTGTAGATGTTTTTCTTTATGACTTATTAAGTTTGGTTGTGTTATTTTTCTTGGCTTTGTTGTTGTTCTTGTTCTTGTTGTTGTTGTTTGTCTGTTTTTCTCTTTTTTATCATCTTTTGTTGGTTTGGTTTTTTCTTCTCTTTTGTTTGTTTGTTTGTTTTGGTTAGGGTTTTTTGGGGGTGGGGTAGGGGTGGGGTATTTTTAGGATTTTCTTTTAATTGCTTGCTTTGGGGGGGGGGGGTTGTTGGGGGGGGGGGGGGGGGAGCTGTTTTGAAAAGGGTTATTTCCCCTTGTTTTTATTGTGAGACTGTATAAGTATTGGGTTATTATTATTAAGATGTATCCCTAACGGGCGGGGACTGGATGTAAAAAAGCACATGTGTGCTTATTCATTATCCTCGAAATAAAAGAATTTGTCATTGTCATTGTCATTGTCTGTATTGTGGCCTAAGGCCGATATGCAATTAAATCATTCTCTCTCTCTCTCTCTCTCTCTCTCTCTCTCTCTCTCTCTCTCTCTCTCTCTTCTCTCTCTCTCTCTCTCTCTCTCTCTCTCTCTCCTATAGTTGTTGTGTCTTCTATTAAAGGGCTTTTTCATACGTTCTATTTTCAATATTATTTTGGGCTTGTTGATGTACTTGAGCTCCAGTAAATGTCCTATTTCAATATCTTATTATTACGTGTAACACTATGTGTCTATTTCTGCATTACGAAGGTGTTCAATTTTATAATCTATAAGTTTGGCTTACTTCTCTCTCTCTCCTCTCTCTCTCTCTCTCTCTTCTCTCTCTCTCTTCTCTCTCTCTCTCTTTTCTCTCTCTCTCCTCTCTCTCTCTCTGTTGTTATTGCTGTAGTTGTTGTTTCGTTGTTTGTTGATGGATTTGGGGTTTTTTTTTTTGTCTGTTCGTTTTGGTTTTTTGTCTTTGGTGTATGTGTGTGTGTGTGTGTGTGGGGGGGGGGGGGGGGGTTTTGGCCGGTGTTTTTTTGTTTTTTGTTTTTTGGGGGGGGTTGTTTTTTTCCCCCTCATTTGTTTGTTTTTTTGTTTCTGTTTTTCTGTTTGTTTGTTTGGTTGGGGATGTTTTTTTTTGTTTTTTTGTTTGTTTGTTTTTGTTGGTTTTTTTTTTTTTTGGGGGGGGTTCTGGGGTTTTATTTGTTTCTTGTTTGTCTGGGGTTGTTTGTTTCCTTTTTTCTCTCTTTTCTTTTTTTAAGTTTTCCTTTTGCTTCTACTGTTTGAAAAAAGTATGAGACTGAGTTCATTATTAACATGTGACCCTACGGGCGGGGGATTGGATGGTAAAAAGCAAATGAGTAATCTTATTCATTATCCTGGGAAAAAAAAAGAATTTGTTCTGTATTACTTACAAGTTTTAGATGTTCTTTTTATGCTTTATTGAGGTTTCCCCAATCTCCATTATTGTGTGAGTGTCTATGGGTATTGCACTTTTTTTTTTATTATCATGACATTCAATTTGTATTGGAGTATAATTAAAAAGTGCTGTGTTGTTGATGTGTGCACCGTGCGTATGATATATATAGTATTATTCCCTCACACACACACACACCCCCCCCACCACACACACACACACCACACACACAACCACACACACACACACACACACACACACACACACACACTCACTCACTCATCTCCTCACACAACATACACACACACACACACACACACACACACACACACACACACACACACACACACACACACACACACACAAACACTCACTCACTCACTCTCACATTCTCTCCCTCAATGACTGTTAGGTTTAGATTCTTTTTTTGTTTATGTTTCTTGTTTTTAATTGTATGAATATCTGAGTATTGCGTTGACTTCATTATCTATGGACATTAAATTGAAAACGAGTTATAATCAGAAATGGTGTTGATGGTGATCGGTGGTCCTGTTTTGGGAATTATAAATTGGAGTATTATCTGTGAAAATACACTCACACCTCACTCTGTCTCTGTCTCTGTTCTCTCTCTCTGTCTCTATCTCTCTCCTTCTCTCTTCTCTCTCTCTCTCTCTCTCCTCTCTCTCTCGCTCTCTCTCTTCTCTCACCTTTTATCGTTTTGCTTATAGTTATGGTGTATCCTGATGAAGGATTCATAGTTTTTTATTTTCAATATTATTGAATTGTCCTCTGCACTAAGTCTTAAACGAGTGCCCTATTTCAATATCTTATTGTTATGGTAAACAAGTATATGTACCATTTGATAATGTGTATGTGTTTATCTTTGTGACTTATTAAAGTTTGGTTGTTATTCTTCTTGGTTTTGTTGTTGTTGTTGTTGTTTCTTTTTCTCTTTTTTTCTTCTTTTGTTGGTTTATGGGTTTTTTCTGTCTCTTTGGTTGTTTGTTTGGTTGTGGGTTGGTTGTTGGTTATTTTGGGGTGGTGGGGGGTGGGGGGTGGAGGGGATGGGGATGTTTTAGGGTTTTCTTTGAATAGATTGCTTTGCGGGGGAGGGGGGGGGTTGTTGGGGGGGGGGGGAGGGCTGCTTTGAAAAGGGTTATTTTCCCAATGTTTCTACTGTGTGAGACTGTTTATAAGTGTTCTGGGTTATTATTAAGGATGTATCTCTACGGGCGGGGAACTGGATGAAAAAAGCCATGAGTGCTTATTCATTATCCTCGAATAAAAAAAGGGAATTTGTCATTGTCTCTCTCTCTCTCTCTCTCTTCTCTCTCTCTCTCTCTCTCTCTCTCTCTCTCTCTCTCTCTCCCTCCCTCTCTCTCTCTCCCCCTCTCCTCTCTCTCTCCCTCCCTCTCTCTCGCTCCCTCTCTCTCTCTCTCTCTCCTCTCTCTTTCCTCTCTCTCTCTATTCCTCTTATTCTCTCCTCACCCCCTATGCTGGAACCCTCTTTCCATCACTTCAATCACTACCTCAGGCAGATTCCACACACATATCCAGCATAAATAGTTGTGCTGTGACCCTTTGTTTTGTTTTTTGTTTTGTGTTTCCCCCCCCCCCCACCCCCAACCCGAGACCTTCTTTCTTTTGGTTGTTGTAGATTTTTGTCTGGGATGTTTTTTGTGCTTTCGGGTTTTTTTTTTTGGTGTTTGTTTTTCGACATTGTTTTACCAGAGTTTAACTGAGAGTGGCAGATCTATTGATGGTCTGGGTTTTTTTTTTTATTGTTCGCCAAAAAACAATATTCTTCGCCAGTTCACCAGCAGCGAGAGGGAGAGAGAGAGAGGAGAGAGAGAGAGAGAAGACGAGAGAGGAGAGCAGTGGAGAGGAGCGAAGGAGAGAGAGAGAGAGAGACGCCCCTCCCCCCCAAGACCATTAGCTCTCCTTACTCGCCCCCCTTACAAAACGTCAAACATTGATTTTAATCACTTAATAAGTTAAAGGGGAATGAGAGCGAGAGAGCAAAAGACATCATCAATATGTCTTCTTATTTAAACTAAAACACACACCAAAATGATTCATGGATTCTTATAGTAGCATTCGGGGGCCATAAGATGATAGTAGCTAGATAGATAGACAGTACAGCCAGACCAGACAGACAGATAGACGACCAGACAGGGAAAAGATAGATTTTAGGATATTAGAGGATTCGCCCCGCCGATTGAATGAGATGATCTCAATATCTTTTATATAAAAAAGTATAAGCGATAGGATAAGCCTACCTTTAGACGTCCCCCCAGTCAATGTAACCGGGGAGAAGAGAGGGGAGGAGAGAGGGGAGACCCCAGGTGACGAAGCGATAGAGGGAGCGCGCCCCCCCCCCCCCCCCCCCCCCCCCCCCCCCCCCCCCCCCCCCCCCCCCCCCCCCCCCCCCCCCCCCCCGCCCCCCCCTCCCCCCCCCCCCCCCCCCCCCCCCCCCCCCCCCCCCCCCCCCCCCCCCCCCCCCCCCCCCCCCCCCTCCCCCCCCCCCCCCCCCCCCCCCCCCCTACCCCCCCCCCCCCCCCCCCCCCCCCCCCACCCCCCCCCCCCCCCCCCCCTCCCCCCCCCCCCGCCTCCCCCACCCGCGACCGAGAGAGAGAGGAGAGAGATCGAAGAGAGAGAGAGAGAGAGAGAGAGAAGGCGGGAGGGAGGAGCCCAGAGATGAGAGAAGACAGGGCACACCCTCTCCCCAGGGATGAGAGGAGGGAGGAAGGGGAGAGAGACCGAGAGGAGACGGAGAGAGGAGACGGAGATGCCCCACGCACACGCGAGAGGAGAGAGAGAGAGCGACGGAGAGAGAGAGGACGATGGAGGGAGAGAGAGAAGAAGGAGAGAGAGGAGAGAGGGGGAGAGAGGCAGAAGAGAGAGAGAGGCGAGAGAGGAGGTGACGGGGAGACAGAGGGAGAGGGAGGATAGAGAAGAGAGGAGAGATGAGAAGAGACGGAGGGGGAGAGAGAGAGATGACGAGATGAGGGAGGGAGAAGAGGGAGAGAGGGAGAGGGGAGAGGAGCGGAGTGTGGAGCGAGAGGGACGGAGGAGGAGCGAGAGAGAGAGCAGAGGCAGATGGAGGGAGAGCGAAGGGAGAGGAGAGAGGAAGAGAGGAGGGGGGAGAAGAGGATGAGGAGAGGGGAGAGAGGAGCGAGAGGTAGAGAGAGGAAGAGGGAGAGGAGAGAGGAGAGAGGGGAGGGAGAGAGAGGCGGGAGAGAGAGAGAGAAGAGAGAAACGAGAACGGACGAGAGGGAGGGGAGAGAGGAGAGAGAGAGGAGGAGGAGAGGAGAGAGGAGAGGGAGAAGGGGGGAGGAAGAGGGAGAGGAGAGAGAGGAGAGAGAGGAGAGGAGAGGAAAGAGAGAAGTGAGGATCGAGAGAGGAGAGAGGAGGAGAGGGGGAGGTGGGAGGAGAGAGGGAGAGAGAGAGAGAGGGAGACGGAGAGAGAGAGAGAGAGAGACAGAGAGAAGAGGAGAGACCCGAGGAGAGGGAAGAGAGGGGAGAGAGAGATGAGTAGAGAGGAGAGAAGAGAGAACAGGAGAGAGGAGGGGAGAGGAGAGAGGAGGAGAGAGTGAGGAGAAGGAGAGAGGAAGAGAGACAGATGAGAGATAGAGATTCCAATGATATCATCAATATTTTATATAGTTTTTTATATAATAAAATGTCAAAACTGATTACAATCATTGAAAGGTTCGCCAGACGAGGGTGATGAGAGAGAAAGAGGGAAAGAGAGAGATGAGGAGGTAGAAGAGGAGAGAGAAGATGGAGAGAGAGAGAGAGGACGACAGACGACCGAGAGAGATGAGAAAGAGAGGAGAGAGAGGAGAGAGAGAGAGAGAGAGAGGAGAGAGTTCCCAACGCATACCCACCACAGATGAGAGGAGAGGAGAGAGAGAGAGAACGAAAGAGAGAGAAAGAGGAGAGAGATTGCAATTTTTTATATCATCAAAATACTTTTTCATTATAAAAAGTAAAAAAAACTGGTACTTTAGCATTAGTAAGGGAACGAGAGAGAGAGAGAGAGAGAGAGAGAGAGCGATGTAAGAGAGAGAGGAGCGAGGAGAGAGAAGGAGCGAGAGAGGAGACCACTGAACACTGGAAACATGAACATAAAAGTGTTTATTGTACTTCGGCCTTAGGCCACTATACAAAAATGTTTCGGGCGCTGGAGTAGGTAAAGATCAAGCAGCAAGCGTTTATATCATTTGGCATTCAAGCATACAGAAATCACACTTCATAGTCTTCGAGTTATCATCATCCCCATCAAATTCTTCAGCATTCATACCATCGCTATTAGCATCTTCTTTTTTCCTATAGCACGCAATTGCAGCTGAATATCAGCATAAACCTTCATTACTTTCATCCATCTATGTCCCATCATTCTCAATATCTTACTCTCGTTATCTACATATATCGTCTTCTTTGAACTGTATAATTATCATCATCACGATCATCCTCTATCGTATTAACATTATTGTCGTGATCGTTATTCTACATCAATCCACACCACCGCTTCAATTGACATTTTCACATATACATCATTGCCACTCCATCGTCATCTTAAACATCTGTCATCATAATCACATCACACCATCATCTTCAAAATCTGTACCATCGTTTACATCGTCACCTTCCAATATCCACATCATTGTCACCATATCACCATCATCACTTTTCAGCATTACCTTAACACCAGCTTAAGCATTTCCATCATCATCGCCACATCTTTTTGAGCATCTACACCATGATCATCAACATCACTGTTATCATCATCAATATCTGTTCATCGTCACCACCACCTTGTAGCATCTCACTCATCCTTTCAATTATGAGGTTCAGTGTCTACTTCATCATCGCCTTAATAATTTGAATTCTACAATCGCCATTGCCGTCACCATGTCAATATGCACATCATCTTCGTCACAATAGTTTTCACCATACGCATCACCTCCATCGTCTTTTCACACGATCATTCATAATGAATTAACATCATTTTCATATCTACATTTTCAACCCACCATTACCTTTCAACATCCACCATCATACAAGGGAACCATCCATCTTACAAATCAACATCAATTTTCTTCATCCGCTTCACCCCTCTATATTTATCATCATCATCATCATCTTGAACATCCACTCAACCACCATCATCATACCAACCTCTACATCACCAACCACCATATACTCAAACATTCCACACACCGCCACCATCATATCAATATATACATCACCAACCACCATCCTACTCAAAATTCTACATCAACCACCACCATCATATGCCTTCAATATCTACATCACCACCACCTATCATCCTCAATATATACATCACCCACCACCATCCTACTCAAAATCTAATCACACCACCATCATCCTCAAACATCTACATGACCCATCGTCCTCAACATCCACATCACCATACCAACGTCCTCATCATTACATCATCACCACCATCGTCTTCAACATCCATATCGTCGACCATCACACCGCACCACCACGGCCCACCATCATCATCAAGTTACTACTATCAGAATGACTATTTCGACGTACAACCAGTTTTGATATGAAGATGTTTTCTGATAAAGCATTGATTATTCATATTGGAGGAAAAGAACCCCCCCCCCCCCCCCTAGAAAAAAAAACAAAAAACCTTTGCTATCATCATACTTGGTCACAAGACTGTAAACTAAAGACAAGGATGTATTTGGTGCTTATCATAAACCAAAATTTATTTACATTAAACATCAATTCTCTGTAATCGTCAAGTTTACACCAACTCATTTGTAAAACATTCAGCAAAGTTTAATCAAATAACATGCTCAGATGATAATTTCTTTCGTTGTTGGCTGAATGGAAGAAATACCGGGACCCCACTATGCATCTGGTGAGGGTTTGTACTGCAACAAAACACATGTAAAGGAAAATTTCAGCAGAATCACCAGGAACTTAGCTCCGAGATCAGATACATGGGACAGTCAAACAAAAAGTGCATTTCGTTTTTTTTTAGTTATTGGACTTACAAAACGGGACAGGTATTCTCTTGTATAGAATTTACTATAATCGAGAATATTGGATTAGAGGAGGAACTTAAATTACTTGAGAAAATGGCACCCTGAAGCAATAAGTATCAATATCGTGTATATTTTTTTTCTCTTTCAAAAATCATTTTGAAGGATCTATAATTTTTCATATCTTTACGTCCTCAACTGTAGAAGTCCATTCTTGAATAGAAAATGTCAATAAGTCGCTGTTTAAATTGACCCAGAACGCTTTGGATATCTCCAACAACTTGTTGCAACCAAACAAACTGAAAACCCGTCTCGATAGAATTTCCCTGATTTTAGATACCCAGCATCTTTTCCAATTCTATCTAGTTCAAGAAGCATCTCGTAGGCTTTATGAGGTAAATCTTTCATTTTCCATTGAAGGAGTCTGAACCAAGACCATAAGACGAAAACACAAGTATTTTTTACTTATCAAGGATACCTTACCAGAATCACCAATAACCATCTTATATGACTGGGGGACACTAAAACTCTTTTTGCCGCTAAAATATGGATTCTCTAAATGATCTAACTTACTCAAACCCCCAGAATTTCAGACGAATAACATTAAAACGATTGTATTTTCAGCATCAAATATTTTTTAAAATAGGTGTAAGCAGTCCATTTCTTTTGTCTTTCTGGAGGCTTCTATTTTTAATTGAAGCAGCTCTTTTTGCCCTTAATTACCAAATGTCTAGGCCTATTCTTCGTACTAGCCATCGTTGTGAAATTAAACCCTAAATAAACAATAATTATTCACGACACTCTAGCTTTTTTGTCACCAAATACCCATTGCTCACGTCGTCCTAAATGGCCCCCCTTTCTGAAACATAATATTTGTTTTTTTTTCAACCCCAAAATTTTTTTTTTACGTTTACTTCATGATTCACAACAATCTATGTAAAACATTTAGCTGGTTTTGTAATCCATGTGCACTTTGTTGACAAGAGAGCCACATATCAGCAAAAAGCAGTACAAACAATTCCATAAACTCTGGCAAAATCTGGATGCCATGTTTACCTTCAGCTTTTATATGGTCAGATAGCTGATTTATGAATATGAAAAACAATGTGGGGTTAAACACGGCAGCCTTGCCGTACTCCTGATAGGACCATCAAACAATTCTGGTGGACTCGTTTTTTCACGCACACATGACAACAGTGAACAATACATTGATTTTAAACACACATATAAACTACCTTTTACAGCAAAAAGCTGAATCCTTATGCCAAAACATAACTAATTTTCACTAGTTTTGGCGTGAAGTTAAAAGCATGGGATGTTGGCATTCTCTGAGAGAGTATTCAATAAATTTTGTATGAGTATTGGTTTATCATTTTAAAGACCTTTTCCAGAGTCGCGAAGGGAAATTAATGATTTAGGAAGTATTACGGCAGTCTATTGGAAGACATGGAACATACTTTAAATAGGTTACATATCCGAAACAGAAGATCACAGACAGCAATACGTAAACTGAATAAGAAAGCAAGTGGAAATAGATGGCATAACGGCTGAAAATGTTAAAGGTGGGTAGTGCAGATGTGTTCAGCGTTTTCTCGTTAAGATGTTTAATTTTATTTTTCATCTAGGTTATATTACCCAAAAAGGAGTGGTCAAGGCAATAATTATCTCCAATTCCATGAAAAAAGGAAATAGTGATAACACCGATAAATTATAGGGGTGTTATCATTGTTAAGTATCATTTCGAAATGTTATACAACATTATGCACACACGATTATATAAAACTGGTTAAGAACTTAGATATTTAACAACATGATTTCTGAAAGTCAGGCAGGTTTTCCGTAAAGGTTATTCCAACTATCGCCAGATATTTAACTAGTATGCAGTTAGTTCAGAAATGTTATCAAAAGAACGGAGGAAACTTTATGTTGCTTTCGTGGATTTCAGGAAAAGCATTTGATCTGTTCGACATGGGAAAAACTTTTGGAATGTATGAAAAAAAAAAAACAAGGAGTGAGAGAGAGTTCTATATATATATGGGGAGAGATTGCACTGTTGTCCTATATTTTTATGTATATATAAGCCAACAGTTGGAGTAAGGCAGGGGCTTCGTCTACCTCTCACCCACCTCTTTTCCAATCTTATTGAGAGAATCATGGCTGGTGCACTGGAACATCAAGAAGGATCAGGTCAGCATTGGTGGCAGAACGATCACAAAAACTCGCTTCGCAGATGACATGATGGAATAGCAGGGATAGAAAAAGAGCTTGCCAGCCTAACAGAACCACCCTGAATAAGGCCTCCAACATTTAACGGCTGGAAATCAGTGCAGAGAAGACCAATGATGACTAATAACACCCCAACGGATTAGCACTGATATCTGGTTAATGACCAGAAGATGGAAACAGTTCAAAGCTTCAAGTACCTGCCGCCCGGGAGCCATTGTATCAGCCAGGGATCAAGCAGAAGTTGTATGCAGGATGCGTCAGACATAACAGCAGAGACTGCAAAACTTAACACCATTTTCCTGGAGATATTAAAAATATCTCATTTATCTCCAAGATCAGACTAATGCGCTTCCCTTGGTCATATCATATTTCTGTATGCCTGTGAATTCATGGACCCTGACTGCAGATTTGCAGAGAAGAGTACAAGCGGTGGAAGATGATATGATATCGGAGACTCCTTTGGCAATCTCCTATCAAAGACCACATAGCAACGAAAGCGTGCATAAAAACAGAATCCAGCAAACCATTGGACTATGAGAACCTTCCAACGATCGTGTGAAAAAGCGTAAACTTAAATGGTAGGGCATGTAACAAGTCCCAGAGACTTGCACAGACATTTTAAAGGGCACTGTCCAAGGAGGAAGAAGAAGAGGAGACAAGGAAGAGTGGGAGGATAACTCAGCGAATGGACAGGCTAGGACCTCAACAAAACCCCTGAGAAGGCCGAACAGAGAGAGGAATGGGAGGGAACTGGTTGTTGAGTCTTTGAGGGTTTGCCCACGGTTCGTCGACTACGGGACAGGATAGATAGATAGATAGATAGTAGATAGATAGCATGGATAGATCGATAGATTAGATGGATAGATAGATAGATAGATAGATGATAGATAGATAAAGCCAAATTGATTACGATACTTTAGAACGGAGTACCCGGGGGGGGGGGGGGGGCGGCAGAGATGAGAGGGAGAGAGAGAGAGAGAGAGGAGAGAGAGAGACAGACAGACAGACAGAAGGCAGAGAGAGACCGACAGACAGGAAAGACGGGACTGGACAGTAAACAGCAGGCCAGGAAGAGACATAGATTGCTACAGCATTTTTTTCAAATAAAACCTAAATTGCGAATGTAAATTATTAAGCAGCAGTTCAAGAGGAGAGAGAGAGAGAGAGGAGAGAGAGAGAAGAGAGAGAGAGAGAGAGAAGAGAGAGAGCGACGGAGAGAGAGAGAGGAAGAGAGAGAGAGAGAGAGAGAGAGAAGGGACAGAACTGGAATTCGAATCGAACACGAAGTTTACTGCAGGATAATTGGATTAGCCAGGGGCTTCTTTACACCTGGTCTTTCCTCAAGAAAAAAAAAAAACAGAAAAAAAACCAAAAGGCAAACAAATATGAGAAATGATAAGTTACACCATGAAGCTGACAAAAAAACCTTAATCACTTGTTATACTTGCAATCAACTAAAACACACTTAACCATTTCAGTTATATACTAAACCAGCCCATCAAAAAAAACGACTGATTTCATGTGTATACACATCGCCATTTCCCTCACACATAAAGATTTCATATTCACACTTCCACCATTCACTCTCGCACAACCATGTATTTCAACGGGACCAAACGAAGCAATCAGCCCACCTTTTTTTTTAAAAGTCTGAGACGAAAATGGAATACGACTCATCTTTATATCAGTTATTGCAATGAAAAGTAAATGATGTACAACTCTCTTCCACAGCGTCTTCAGTTTACAAACAACAGCACACACACTCACACACACACACACACACACACACACACACACAACCACACACACAACCCAACACACCACACACACACACACACATATATGTGAGATAGCCTTGTCTCTGTTGCAATCCCCAGATTCTCTTTTTTGTAAAAGTATGGGTCGTGGGAATCTACATTTTGCTTGTTTCACAGTGCCGTTACAAGTAGTTCAAAATTGTTTGTTTTGCAACATTAGAGTTTTTTCAAATGGTTGGGGGTTTTGTTAATTTTTGTAGTTTATGCAATGTTTTTTGACAACAACTATTTATATAGTTTGGAATAATCTTTTAATGTTGCATTCATTACCAACACGTAATCTATTCTACTTAAAGCCCTTTCTCATTTAGTTTTCCCCCCCCCAATCCCCCCCCTGCCTCATGTCTAATTCACTTTAAGTGAACAGAGTAAAATTGAAGACACACACACACACACACACACACCCACACACACACATACTCGCAAACGCACGCATCGTCGACACACGCACACACACATACATGCAGCACAAACAACTCACAATGGCACATAAATCAATTCAATACCCATTCAATTAAATATATATCATACAAAATGAACAACTCACCCAAATCCAAAATTTTTTACTTAAACAGAACAAAACGCAAGCGCAACATAACACCATGTCAATGCCATAACGAGCAACAAACATAGTTCAAGATAATCAAAAAATCCACTCTCAGTCATGCACAGCGCGCGCGCGCGCGCGCGCGCGCACGCACACACACATGTATTCATATTCATAGAATAAATAAACCATCCAAGTCAACCTTCTAATCACAATCCAAATTATTCTTAACAGAAAAATAAATGCACCCCCGACACCTTTTCATTACATTAAAGAGCAAAAAAGACCACATGAAGTTCAAGTAATCAGAATTTCAATGCACTTACACTTTCGTACGTGCAGGTACACACACACGCGCACGGCACGCACGGACGCACACTCAAAACACAAACATTGACATGAATACACCAATAAATAAGCAAGTAATCCAGTACCTTATAGATAAGAAATTCATAATTCTACATTGATGAATATGCAAACCTTTACCTTTTCAATGACTAGAGAAAAACACACTGAAGTTCAATACACTCCATATGTCAACAACACACACACACCACACACCACACACACACACAACACACCACACACACAACACCACACACACACACACACACACAACACAACACACACACACACACACACTCAATCACTATCAAAGACAAGTCAGTCAAGCAACAACCCAGCTATGAACAAGTAAGTATAAGTAAATACATTACATAATCATGATATATACAAATGGACAACGTTCACATTATATTCAGACATTTCAAATAAATATTTATGATAGCTTTTTTGAATGAAGACAGGATGCATTTCTGTTTTAAATTATTCGGAAGTTATTTTAATTCCCATTCTGTATTACCTGTATAGACGAGGGATGACTTGTAAAGGATCAGTTCTTGGACGAGGGATACAAATAGTACTTTTACCCCGAAACAGAGACAGAGATAGGAAAACAGACAGACAGACAGAGCAGACAGAGGCAGACAGACAGGAACAGCCAGGACAGACAGACAGACAGACAGAACGGACAGGAGACAGACAAAGGACAGAACAAGAGACAGAAGACATGCCACACACAGGAGCAATAGGACAGAGAGACTCAGCACAGTTTCATCTCAGCTTCACTGTTATTGCAAATAAGAATATCGCTTAAGCCAAGTCGCAAAAAGGCTGGAATCAATCCCGCTATGTTATAGAAAAGGACAAAGTCAGCCAGCAAACATCAGCATGAAGGAAATTAGAAGGCACTACAGGCCTTTCTTGTTGGCTTGGGGGAGGGGGGGGGGGGGGGGGGGTCGGGGGGTGGGGGGGGGGGGGGTGGTCGGGGTGAGGGGGGGTAGTATTTCGTTTCGTGTGTTAGTTTCTTTTGTTTTGGCTATGTTTATTCTAGCGGGCGGGGCAAGTCCGCAAAGATTGGAATCAAATCTGTTATTGATTACTACTGTGTTTGTTGTCGTGTTTTTTTTATAGAAGAAATTATTATTTTTCTTTTCGTTTTGTTTCGTTTTGTCGTTTTGTTTATTTTGTGTTTGTTTATTGTTTTTGGATTGTTTGTTATATGTTAGCTTTTTGTTTGTGCTTCATTTCGGGTGGGGGGGGGGTGTCATTCTATTGTTGTTGATTTGTTATATTTTCCTATAATAGTGTTGATGCACTTTTGGTCTGATTGATGGTTTGTTTCGTGTGTTCTGTTGTGTGAATTTATCGTCGTATTGTTGGTGTTATTTTTGTTGTTGCTTTCTTCTTCTTCTTCTTCTTCTTCTTCTTCTTCTTCTTTGCAATTCTTCTTTCGCACTTTCTTCTTCTTCCCTCGCAATTCTTCTTCTTTATCTTTTTCTATTCTTTTTGTCTTTGTAATTCTTTGCTTCTTCTTTTCTTCTTCTTCTTCGTCTTCATCTTCTTCTTTTCTTCTTCTTCTTCTTTTTCTTCATATCATTTCTTCTTCTTCTTCTTCTTTTCTTCTTTTTTCTTTCTTCTTCTTCTTTCTTCTTCTCTTCTTCTTCTTTTCTTCTTCTTCTTCTTCTTCATCTTCTTCTTTCTTCTTCTCTTCTTCATCATCATCTTCTTCTTCTTCTTTTCTTCTTATTCTTATTTTCTTCTTTATCTTCTTCGTCATTCTCTTCTTCTTCTTCTTCTTCTTCTTCTTCTTCTTCTTCCTTCTTCTGTCTTCTTCATCATCATCTTCTTCTTCTTCTTTTCTTCTTCTTCTTCTTCTTCTTCTTCTTCTTTCTTCTTCTTCTTCTTCTTCTTTCTTTCTTCTTCTTCTTCATCATCATCTTCATCTTCTCTTCTTCTTCTTCTTCTTTTTCTTTTCTTCTTCTTCTTCTTCTTCTTCTTCTTCTTCTTCTTCTTCTTCTTCTTCTTCTTCTTCTTCATCATCATCTTCTTCTTTCTTCTTCTTTCTTTTCTTCTTCTTCTTCTTTTCTTCTTCTTTTCTTCTTTTCTTTGTCTTTATCTTCTTCTTCTTCTTCATCTTTCTTCATCTTCATCTTCTTCTTCTTCTTCTTCTTCTTCGCATTCTTCTTCTCTTCTTTCTTCTTCTTTTCTTCTTCTTCTTCTTCTTTTTCTTCTTTCTTCGTCTTAATCATATCTTCTTCTTTCTTCTTCTTCTTCTTTTCTTCTTCTTCTTCTTCTTCTTCTTCTTCTTCTTCTTGTTCACAGTTCCTTGCAGCTCTTCCTTTTCTTTAGTACTCTTCACTTTCCCCTTTCTCCCATTTTTTCCATCGATGCCTTTTTTCCTCATCCTTAATGTGTCTTTATTTTATTTATTTCTTTTGGGTGGAGGTTGTAGGTTTTGTGTTTTTGCATTTGTTTTCGGACAATAACTACCATTTTTTTGTTTTGGTTTTAATATTTGCCATTATTTCGTTCAGGTTTTTGTACCCGGTGTAGCGTTGTGTGTTTTTGATAATGACTGTCATATTCAAAGCAGAGGCGTTGTTTTATCTTTCTTTCGCTTCGAGACATTTTTGTCGGTGTCTATTTTGGGTAGCTTGATTGACAGCTGTAATCCTCTAAAGGAAACAGGGGAAAGTGTCTAAGATGCTTCTTCTTAGGGATTTACTGCCGACGTCGTCATCGTCATCAGTGTTGTCGTCATGATGATCGTCGTCATCATCGTCGATTTTGTCGTCATCGTAGTCACAGTCAACAGTGTTGTCTGCGTCATCATCATCTTCATCATTATTATCATCATCTCGCTGTCTTTTTATGTCTCTCTCTCTCACTCTGTTTCAGTCTCTCTCTTTGTCTCTGTCTGTCTCTGTGTCTATCGCTGTCTGTCTGTCTCTGGATATCCTTTTGTGTCTGTGTCTGTGTGTCTGTCTGTCTGTCTGTCTGTCTGTCTCTCTCTCTCTCAGTCTCTCTCCAGTCTCTCTCTCTCTCTCCTCTCTCTCTCCCCTCTCTCTCTCTCTCTCCTCTCTTTCTCCCTCTCTCCTCACCCATCTCCACGTCCATTCCTCTCCTCTTTCTCTAATTCTTCTCTGGCTTGCTGCCTGTCTGTCTGTCTGTCTTCCCGTATTTCTGTCCCTTCTTTCAGTTTGTCTGTCTGTTCTGTACCTGTCCACCCCTCTCTCCTGTCTCTGTCTCTCTCTCTCTCTCTCTCTCTCTCTTCCTCTCTCCTCTCTCCTCACTTCTCTCTCTCTCCTCCCTGTCCCCCACCCACCCTCTCCCAACTTTATGAATGAACTTTTCCAACGTCTGCGTTTTCTGCCTGTGCTTCTCAAATCCCCCACCCTGTGTGTATGCGTGTGCGTGTGCGCGGGCGCACGCATGTGTGTGTATGTGTTGTATCGTTTGTGTGCGTGCGTGCATGTGCACAATGTGTGGTGTACGTGTTTGTTTGACTGTGTGTGTGTAGTGTGCGTGTGTGCGCGCACGCAACGTGTCAGTGTGCGTTGGTGTTTGTTTTTGTGTTTTGAACAATGCGGAATACAACAACAAAAAGAGGGATAGAAAAGAGAGGGTGAATTCCCAGCACAGATTCCAGAAAGTGGGTGGGGATACTATTATATATACTGTCAGACCCCCGGCATCCCCACAGTGAAGTCATCCGTTTGACCTCTTGCCTGAAAACACTGCGCAGATTGATAGTGGGACATTACTCTGCTGTTTTCGTGTACTCCACTCACCCCATCCTCTCTGTCCTATCTGTCTGTCTGTCTTGCTCTCTCTTCGCATCTCTCTCTATCTCTCGCTCACTTTCTCTGTCTCCTCTTCTCTTTCTGTCCCTCCCTCTGTCTCTTTCTCCGTCTCCTCTGCCTGTCTGTCTGTTTCTCTGGTCGTGTCTCTCTGTCTCTGTCCTGTTTCTTCTCTCTCTCTCCTCTCTCCCTCAAACTCTCTCTCTCTCTGGAATCGTCTCTCTCTCTCTCTCAAGCATCCTCTAATCCTCTCTCTCGGCTCCGTCTCTTCTCCTCATCGTCATCTCTCCATCTCTCTCTCTCTTATCTGTCTGTCTCCCTACGTCCTCTCTATCTCTTTTTCTGCCTCTCTGTCTGTCTCTCTGTCTGTGTGTGCCTTTCTCTTCTCTGTCTGTCTGTATCTCTCTCTAAACTGTGGCCTCTCTCTCCTGTTCTCCCTGACTCTTCTCCTCTGTCTACTGTATCTGTATTCTGTCTCTGTCTCTCTCTCACTTCTTGTCTGTCTCTGTTTGTCCTCACGTCTCTCTCTCTCTTCTGTCTCTCTCTCTCTGTGTTAGTTGTTTGTTGAATGTGCCCTCCCCTTGTATCTTAAACCGCCCCCCCATCTCATCTCGCGCGCTCTCCCTCTATCTCTCTCACCTCTCTCTCTCTCTCCGTCCTCACTTTGTCTCATCTGTCTTCTATCTCCTGTCCCTCTTTGTTTCTCTATCTTTTGGTTTCAATGACACCATGTGGTCTCCAGAATCAGTTAAACATCCTAGAATCATTTTGTGAAAGTGTAAAACTAAATGTAAATATAGATACAACTAAGATTATGGTATTTAGAAAAGGGGGGATGTTGGGAAAACTTGTAAAATGGTTCTACAAAGGTAACAGACTGGAAGTTGTTAATGATTATTGTTATTTAGGATATAACTTTACAGCTATGATAAGTGCTAAAAGAGGTACACTGCATTTGACAACTAAAGGGAAAGAGGCAGTATTACAGCTGCACAAGGTTTTTCAAAAGTATAAAGAAATGACGCCAAACACTTTTTTCAAAATTTGTGACGCTAAGATACAGCCAATATTGCTTTATGCTGCTGAAATATGGGGGTTAAGCAGATTAGATCATATAGAAAAGGTCCATATGATGGCTTGTAAGAGGTTTCTGGGTGTTCCAATAAAGACCCCTAATAGAATGGTATATGGAGACCTTGGCAGATATCCATTATACGTGAATTCTTATGTTGCCTGTGTGAGATATTGGTGCAAATTGTTAGAAATGAATATAGAACGTTTACCTTGCAAAGCTTATCAAATGTTACTAGAATTAGACATCTGTGGTAAACAATGTTGGGTCTCAAAAGTAAGAGAAGTTCTGTGCGCAACTGGCTTTAACATTGTTTGGCTTCAACAGGATGTTGGCGATGTAAAACTTTTCTTAGCCACATTCAAAAAGAGGCTTGTCGATATGTACATTCAAGAATGGACAGGCACTATTAGAGATCGCGATAGATAGCAGCCTTATCGGTCATTTAAGACCATTTTTGAAAAAGAACAATACATTCTTAATATGGATATGTTTTGCTTTCGTGTTGCCATTACACAAATAAGATTTAATGTTCTTCCTTTAAATAATAATGTACATCGATATAGCAAATCGTTTCGTGACAAATACTGTCCATTTTGCAAAAATCAGATTGAAAATGAGCAGCATTTTGTGTTTATGTGTAATGCATATGACGATATAAGAAAAAAATTCCTTAGCGATTTTGGTACTCTTCCTCTAAACGTGCTTCTCAGAGCCAAAAATACCACTCTCATATATAGTTTATCTAGATATGTATTTCATGCTACAAACCGAAGGACACAGATGATACTGTAGATCTGTCATTTGGAACATTAATGTTTGCCATGTTTCACTATACTGCATTAGTTCTGTGCCTTTATCTATGGGTTTTTGCTGTGTTTTTATCAATGTAAATGTTTCCTCTCTCTTTGTCTTGAAAGTTCTAAGTGATGCTATTTTGCTCTATGGTGATGTCACATCACTGTATGAGGTATGATATTCAGTAAGTTTTCTGCTTTCAAAGTGTGTCAACATTTTAATTTAAATTGGGAAGGAGACTATGTTATCCAACATATTACTGACTTTTTTCAACCGATTTAGGATGCTGCACTAAAATGAATCATCAGTTTCGTTTCATATACTGAACAGCACTGTGGGGGTTATTTGTCATTCGGTTGGCTTGATTGTTTTCTTATTAAAGATTGCATTGCTGTCTTAGACTGTTCACAGTAAGCTAGATTCATAACACATAGTCATTATTCTCAGGACGTTTTTTTTTTGCATTTTTTCTTCTCTTTGTAAGTTTAGCTGGTGCTTGGTGATCAAACTGGAATGAGTGAGCGTACCAAGTTTACAAGTTATAACCCTAAGTTGTTGACAGGTAAGTGTGTACATACATAGAAGTGAAGCTTTTCAGCTGATTCAACTTGTATTTGTATTGTGAATCATTGTTCTCTTCCTTGCATACCCCCCCCCCCCCTCCATCACTTCCTTTTGTTGTATTGTGGCTAAGGCCGAAATACTATTAAACTATTTTAGAGTTCAGAGTTCTCTCTTCTCTCTTCTCCTGTCTCTCTCTTCTCTCTCTCTCTCTCTCTCTCTCTCTTTCTTCTCCTCACTCTCTCTCTTCTTCTCTCTCTCTTTTCTCTCTCTCTCTCTCTCTCTCTATCTCTTGATTTGTGCATGCATGCGTGCACACACTTGTTTGCCTTTCTGCAAACCGTACATGTATATGTTTCCCATGTAAGTGTGCGTGGTGTGTTTTGTTTTGTTTTGTTTAATGTCTATTCACTACATGGTGATTTAGACACACCCGCATTCATACCAAAGTACCTATTATTACACACCGCATCTCCTCTCTCTCTTCTCTCTCTCTCTCTTCTCTCTTCTCTCTCTCTCTCTCTCTCTCTCTCTCTCTCTCTCTCTTCTCTCCCTACACGCACCACACCCACACAACATAAGTTAAAATATATACATATATAATATATATATATATAGTATATAATATTATATATATATTATATATTATATATATAATATATATATATTATATATATATATATTATATATTATATATATATATATATATATTTAATTACATTTAAAGGTTTTACAGGTGAAGAATATATGACTTCAGCAACTGACACTATGAATTGCTGAGAGTCATATAAAACTTCTTGACTAGTGGCATATTTTCTTATGAATATCTAAACCTCTCCTTTTATACATGTCAAGAAGAATTGGGCAATCAAACAACAAATGGTGGACTGAAAGTGGAATAGAACAACAACTGTTTACATTTTTTGAATATTTAGTATTCCATGCATTTAATCTCAGTTTATGTATTAGAATTTTAATTTCCGTGGGCAAGGAAACTGCTGATAATGTTTTTCTATAATCTTTGAATGTATGCATTTCATTAACTTAGAATGAATTTCATAAGACGACAATGCAAGATTAGAATCAAACACTTCAGTACTGTATTCAGAGGCCCCTTGTTTTGCCAAAGAATCAACCAGCTCATTCGAATAAATTCCACAATGAGAGGGGATCCAGCAAAAAGTTATGCTGATGCCTCTGCTTGCAATAGAATGTATCAGGAATTTTATCTCAAATACAATATCATTCCTTATTTACCATGCCATGACTTTAATGCCATTAAACACTGCCTTTGAGTCAACGCAAAACAGAATTTGGCAAACATCAATAGCATTATCAGACAAAAAATTCAAAGCCATAAGAATTGCAAATAATTCAGAAGTAAAAAGAAAAAATGTTGTCCTAAATGAAAAGATTTTTGAACTTTTAAAGTCGGAATCACATATGCAGCACCACTTTGCCTGTTTCTAATACAGATCCGTCAGTATACACTTTAAGTGATTAGAATAATTATTTTCTAAGTGACTTTTTACATCAACGGTGAAAGATTTTGATCTTCATTTTTCTTTATTTCCGTGTAGTCAATGTCAAATTTAGCTGAAATATGTTCCCAAGGAGGTAATTGTGGAACAATCGGTTAAAATTGGAATTGTTGATATATCGATGTCATTTTCTTTCATAAATGTGTCTGTATAATTTTTAATTGGCTGCAGAAATGAAATATTGCGTGCCCGTTTAGGAAAATCAGTGTCTTGATTAATAAATATTTCCTCTTTTTATGAATTTGGAATAGAGATACTACGAACCCATATTTTGATACTGACAGTTTTCGCTGATCAGAAAGAGATAATAAATGAGCTTCTTTATAAGTTTTTAGCTGTATTTGCATGAGCCGGAACACCAAGAGCTATCTTTACTGCTTTACTGTCTAGACTTTGTAATTTTTTAAGTAGATAATCTGCAGCAGAAAAATAAACTTCTTGTCCGTATATTAATTTTGAACGTACCAAGGACAGAGCCAGATGTATCAGAGTCGTAGTGTCTTGGCTCCATGCCTGAGAACTTATTATCTTTAGGAAATTAAGTCTTTTCCTAGCTTCAGTTATCATTTGGTTGATGTGCATCTTCCAATTCAACTTTCTAGTTAAAAATACACCTAAGAATTTGACATCTTGTTTGTATTGAAGCACCTTTCTTCTAATTTCAGTATTGGTAATTTTAATGCGTTGTCACCGTTATTAAAAAGCACAAGACACGTTTTTTCTGCTGATAATTCTAATCTGTTTTCTTTCATAAAAACTACAGAATTTATCTAATTCTTCCTGATATATTTTTTCAACATAATTGATCACTCTCTTTTTCGTGTTCTTCCTAACTGACGTATTTTATCCAAATAGCAATATCATCTGCATACTGAACAACTTGAGTATTAGGTGACAAAGAGCTAGGGAGATCATGTAAAAGAATAGAAAACAAGATAGGTGCAAGTACTGATCCTGTGGTATACCCAAGTCGAAGCTTTAAAAGATGAGTACACTAAACCCTAATTTAGTGCAAATTGATCTATCCGACAAGAAATTTTGCAGATATTTATATAATATGCCATTAATACCAATGTATTTTAATTTATGTAGCAATTGATCATGACAAACTCTATCATAGGCTTTCTTTACATCAAAAAAATGTGGCTAACACACTTTTTCGTTTGGAAAATTGCTTTTTAATTTGATGTGTTAGTTTAACTAAGTGGTCAGAAGTACATCTTCCCTTTCGAAAACCAGCCTGATTTGTTGGGATCACATTATTCTTTTCACAAAAATGAAATAAACGCTTATGTATAATTTTTTCCATTACTTTACCCACATGAGACGTAAGAGCAATTGGCCTGTAGCTATCTATCGATGACGCAGTTTACCTTTCTTCAGGATTGGGACTACAATCGACTGCCTCCAGATTTTAGGAAGAGCGCCATTTATCCAACAGTTCTGGAAAAATGAAAAGAGTAGCCTTTTCCATTTTAAAGGATATGAGCCAGCATTTGATAAGATATACCATCAGTACCAACAGCCGGCTTGTTATGTGTAAATAAATCTAAAGTTTCACTAAATTCATCATATTGAATTGGGGCATTTAAAAAATCAGCATTATAAGCTGACAATTTTTTTGATTTATTTGCTTTTTCTAATTCGATATTTGATTGTATTCTAACTGATGAACTATTATCTGAAAACATTGAGACAAAAGCTTCTGCTTTTTCAATTATGCTTGGAAATCTATTATTTTCAAATTTTATTGGATGTGTTGGAAGCTGAAATCCATTTTTCATTTCACTAACTTTCTTCCAAACTTTATGTAAATCTTGGATTCTGATACTTCATTTATACAGAATTCTGTCCAATACTTGTTTTTTGCCTGAGCAATTATTCTTTTACATTGAGTTTTAGCATACTTCATACAAATAAAAATTTTTTCTGATTGATCTTTTAACCATATTTTGAATCGTTCTTTTTTATGGTTTACTGCATCCTCACATGTTTTAGTCCACCATCTATTGCCCGTATGCTTTCCATTCTTGTTGCTTTTGTGTTTGGGAATAGAAAACTCAGCTGCATGTATGAGCTTTGCCACAAAATTGGAATAAAACTGATCTACATCATCCTCTTCGATCGTTTCAATTTCAGTAGCTGAAGGAATGATTGAAAAGAACTCCAGTCAGCCAATTTATATCGAAATTTAGGAATTTTATCCTCCCAAAATGTGTTAGGTCTGATATTGCAAGGTCCCCAAATGACAACGTAATAGGGCAATGATCACTTCCAAAACAATCCTCTTCAACATTCCAATAGCAATTGATAGCTAAACCTGGAGATATTAATGTTAAATCAATAGCACTTGGTTTATGACTAGAAACATCAGGAATTCTGGTTACTCTACCAATCAAATTTAATAAGTAAAGCTTTGAATCCACAATATTTTCTACCAAACGGTTGATGGTGATAGTAGAGCACCCAGAATCCCAAAAAGGGGCATGAGAATTGAAATCGCCCAGAATAATCCATTTATGTTTTGTGAAGTCTGTGTTTTTTAACCAGTCAGTGTTGTCATTTTTTGGACCTTGAGGTAAATATACAGTAGACTATATTTAATAGTCATCTTTGTTAAATTTGACTGTCACCCCTACATGATATATATCTGCTGTATGTTGCATAATAGGAGAAAACACAAGTTTATCATACTCTAAGCCCTGCCTGACATATATGGCAGATTTTACTTTAGAATTTGTATCACAGTCACACTGTGGTGGGTAATAATAATTTGTTAATTTAGGCATTTTTGCTTTATCCACATTCAGGGATTGAAGTGCTAATATTGAATAATTATCAGTAGTTAAAAACTGTGTAAAACCCAACAAGTTGGTGGCTATGCTGCGAGCATTCCACTGCAAGATTTTTTACACCTCTAGAACGTTGTAATGACATGACAAGTTTTTGTGGGGATTTTTTTCTCTGCATGGTATAGAACTTGTAATACACAATGTTGCTGTCAATTGATTTTGGTTAATAATATAGCATACATAAGAACAAAATTTAAAAATGAGCGTGGAAAGATCAGTGACTTAATATATAAAAACAAAACGATAAAGTCCAGTATTGCAAACAATAAGAATCGGAAGTCAACGGTAGAATAAGACAGTGAATGCTTGGTAGTTAACAAGGAAAAATAAATAAATAATTAACCCCCAAACCAAACCAAACCCTGGCTTGAAAAGTCATGGACTTCCATGAATGTGCGTGAGTGAGTGCATGCGTGCGTGTACATGTGTGACAGTTGATGAAGCATTAATGTTATTAAATGGAGAACGCCCATGGAGGTGGTGGAGGATACAGCTCAGGTGGCAGCAGGTGATGAGGTCTGTCGAGCCAAAGATTGCCGTTAAAAGAACGGCCAGTGTTGCTGGCACCCAAAACCCCCCGCGTCTCTGTCTTCTTCGTGGCCGTTCCCAAAACAGCTGACTCAGGTGACGTCCCAAGGTTCTGGCAACATTGCCAGCACCATGATAATTTAAATGAATGTCATCTTGCAGGTTTTTAAAGGACGAATGTTCTCATGAGCCAAGTGAGAAACGTTTTTGATGTTTTCTTTCACGTTTTCCGAAAATGCATGGGCATTGTAGAGCCCCCGTCTTGTTTCCAGGGTTGTTGCTTGACTGGGATCGCCCTGTGCAACAACATGTGACTTCGGGAAATTTCCCTGAACAGCCTTTACGCCTCTGCCATGGCTTTGCCCATGCTGCAGGACCCTTCCCTTGATGTCGTTGATCCCCCGTTGCAGCACGCCAGTCTCGTGTTTGGGAGTGTTTCTGTTTCTTTGTTTCATTTGTTTCATTTTTTTCCCTTTTCTTTTATTTCGAGGATAAGGGAAAAAAGAAAAAGTGGCCCTTTTTTTCATTCAGCCCCTGTGTGTAGCGGTTTTCTAAATTTTTCTCGTTCCCATCGCCACAAATGGCCAATCTCCAAAAAGCGAATCAGGTTTCAACGTGTCCGCGGATTTTATACCCCGCACGCCGCACGGGCCCCCACAACCACACACAACGCGCGGGCGCCGCGGGACACAACCCCTCGAGACACACACCACACCCACACACAACACAACACACACACACAACACACACAACATTTGGCAAGATGTCCTTTCTTTTCATTCTTTCTAAGGGAAATTTCACGCCCGTTTTACTGTACAAATAAACTGAAAATGGATTTTGTCTCTTTGCTTTGGTGTTTTTGTTCTCTCTTCTCTTGTCCCTTCTCTCTCTCCTCTCCTTTTCTCTCTCTCCTCTTCTCTCTCTCTCTTTTTTCTCTCTCTCTCTCTCTCTTCTTTTAAAATTATCTATCTATCTATCTATATATACATATTATTTTTAAAAAAAATATTTATAAATAATATTTTAATTTTTATTTTTAGGTATGGGGAGAAGTTTGATAGATATGTGACAATACTTTTTTCTTTCTTTTTTCCACATCTGTGTGTATATTTCCCCCGTGGGACTCGGGGTATGCTTGAAAACGAGATTGCAAAAGAATGGTCCCTCCCTCCAACCCAGGCATGTCGTAAGAGGCGAAAAGGTGGAACCCTTTCCTCCAGGTTGGGGGGTTGGGAAGGGTAACCCCCTGTCCTTTAAAAAAAAGAAAGTTAGGGAAAACAGCAACAGAGAACTTTTCTATTTTGCGTGAAAAGGACCTCCCGGGTCCAGGAGATGTATGAATGTGGGGCCCAAAACCCGGAGGAAGCTACCAGCAGGTAAGGGAAGCCCTGAACACCCCCAAACTAAGATAGACTGGGACATTGGAACGTGAGAACGAGTATGAGAGGGCAAGCTGGCACAGGTAACATTGAGATGAGAGTTCAACCTCCATGTCCTGGAGTAAGCGAGAGTAGATGGACTGGACGGGGGAAAGAATGAAAACCGCCACCGGAAAAACCGTCCTTATCTGGGAGAGAGAGACCAGCACCACGAGGGGTTGCCATTCCTAAAGAAAGGCTTGAGCGTGCCTTATGGAGTGGAGCCCACAACAGAGACTAATGAGTGCGAGATGAAGGGAAGGCAAATCAAATCACCATACCCAGTGCTACGCACAACCAACAACGCAACGTGAGAGCAAAGAAACTTCTACCCCCGCTGCAGACAAGATAGAGAGGCCCCACGCCATGCCCTCATGTCACAGGGGGAACCTCAACGCCGGGTCGGAAGCGACAACCCCGTTTTATGAGAGAGTCATGGGAAAAAAGGGAAAGTGGGGAAACCCGAAATGGGAAAGGGGGGAGAGATTGTGGAGTTTGCGCCTTTTGAACAACTTAGTGATAGGGGGGACCCCTTCACCCCACGGGACATCCACAAGTGATTTTGGAGTCGCCGAATGGAAAGACATAACCAGTTTGCCCCTTGATGATAAACGGTAAGTGACGATTTTTGGATGTGAAAACCAAGCGAAGTGCGGATGTTGGGAGTGTTAACCCCGGGGTGACCGACAATCGTTTGAATGAAGAGAACACAAGCCAACCCCCCAAGTGCGATTGATACCCAGCGCGAGAGACCCAACGTAAGTCGAAATTCATCAAAAATTGGGGAAAACAGTTTCCCCACATCCTGCAGAATGACGAACAGCATGACATAGAGCGACAGGGAAAGATCTGAAAAATGTCCCACTGAGAGCAGCAAGGGAGCATCGGTCATCAAAAGAAGAAGACCAACAATGTTTGGGCCAAAAAAGGACCCTCGATGCCATCAAAAAAGGAGAGAGACAAGAAGAGACTTATGCAAGTAAAGTCTCCCCGGGGACGAGAGAGGGAGGGAAAAGTTTACAGAGAGGCCGCAGGAAAGTGAAGAGACTCGCACGCCCTGACAAGAGAGAAACCCTGGACCAGCGGAGTGAGGCAAAAAAAGGCGGCGGCCCCAAGGAGGCAAGGGAGAGTCTACAAGATCACCAAAAAAAGTATTTTAAAAATTAAGAGGAGGTGGGGGGCCAATCAGGGAAGACAAGGGAAACTGTTGACAACAGAGAAAAAAGAAGAAAAAAGATAGGTGAAAATTCCAGGGAAATTTTAACTGACCCCACTGAGAGACAGCCCACACCCCGAAACAAAAGATTGAATTGACGTAACCCCAAAAAGGAAGAGATGTGGCTGCTCAAGCCTCAAGAACGGCAAGTCACCAGACCAGGACAACCTTTGGGGCGAACTATTTTAAGGGAGATTTTGAACTAGCGTGACATAGCAACCACTGTTCAAGTGCATGGAAGAAGGAAAAATACTGCGATTGGACCAAGGGGGGAGTGATAGTCAAAATCCCCCAAAAAAAACCCTGAGGGACGCAAAACTGGAGGGGATCACTCTTTTTTTGTGCCGGCAAGATATGGCAAAGGTCTCATAGAAGAATTTGATGCTGTGGACTGCCTGAGGAAGGAACAAGCGGGGTTTCAGGGGGCCCAAAAAGAGGATGTATAGACCAGATTTAGTCGAACATATCGAAAAGTGCACAGAGTGGCAAAAAACAACTAGTGAATTTGTGGACTTGAAAAAGCCCCTTTGACAGCATACAAGAGAAACCTTTTGGAGTTCCCTTTGACATTTTTGGATCCACGAAAATGGACACCCTTTTAGAGCTTCTCGACAATTCAGATGCTCTGGGGCCTAGAACCTGTTTTGAAGTAAGATGGAAATAAAAACAAGGTGTTTTGGGTGTCGGCAGTTCTCTTCATCTGGCCTTTTTTGGGTGAGAGGAAGAAACAGAAAACCCCAAGAGGGGTTCGCTGGGGCCTTGGGTTCTCAAAATAGACGACCTCGATTGCGGAGACCTGGCGCTGCTGTAACACAACCAAAAAATTTAGGGGAAGACCAGCAGACTCCAAACTTCGGGCAGAAGTGGGGCCCTTTGTATTTTTGCACCAAGAAAACAGGGAATGTCGTCAATGTGAAACCCACCCTTTTGAAAATGAATGGAACTGACTGCGCCCAAAAAGACAAAATTACAACCTTGGCGCATCTCAAACGAGGGCGGGACAAAAGAAAGAATCCCAAAAAGATGGGCAAAGGGAGGAGTGTGTTTAGAGAGATGAACAATATCTGGAGATTAATCAGTACAGCACCAACAACCCAAACTGAAGTTACCAGAGTGTATTGTATCTACGTCATGTACGGTTTTTGGTGCTGGAGGATGACGGAAGGGATCTTACCAAAAATTTTTCCTTTCACACGTATGCTTCGAAGAATTCTCGGATCTTTTGCCAGGAGGGAAAATCTCCAAAAGAAGCCTAAATTGGGGTTTTTAGGGAACGGGACATGGGAACCATCATT
Source organism: Rapana venosa (assembly GCA_028751875.1). NCBI lineage: Eukaryota > Metazoa > Mollusca > Gastropoda > Neogastropoda > Muricidae > Rapana > Rapana venosa. The sequence goes on from CM054147.1 coordinate 48,823,360, forward strand.
ACCCGACGACGGGGGGAAGTGGGGGTTTGGGCACATCCTCCGGGGAGACCCACAGTAATCCAAGAAAGCATTTCACTGGACCCCCGAAGGAAGGAGAAAGAAAGGAAGACCAAAAAACAAGTGGGTAGAAAATGTAGAAAGTGAGAGAAGGCCATGCGCATCTTGGGGATCAGTGACTAGGTTGCCCAGGATAGGAGGGGTGGAAGCACTTTGTTGCTGCCCCAAACCATGGGTGTAATGGTTTATGATGTGTGTATATGTTAATTTACAAAACGGACGGTGAGTGTATGGGTGTGCGTATGCCACGCGCGCTCTAAAAGTTTTTGCCCTCGCCTAAAAGCATTTGGGTTTTTTACGTCCAAAATAGCTTTGCAAAAGTGAGACAGGGTTGAGTGTTTGTTCATGCTGTTGAACCAGGGTTTGTTTTTTCTTTTTTTTTTTCTGATGTCGTTTCATTTAAAGTGCAATTTTGTGATAGACAAAAAAAGCTGCTGTCAGAGCTCAGAAAAAGGGGAGGAGGGAAGAAAAGGGGAAAAAAATGAAGAAGAAGAAGATGTGATGATATGTTGATTGAAAGTGATGATGAGTGGCTATCTGTTCTTCTTTTTTTTAGGTATTTTATACCAACAGGATTTGTTGGGGCTTTGTTGAAATTAAGAAAATGGCATTTGTGAGAAGAATTCTTTTTTTATTTGTTGTTGTTTCGTTTGTTTTATTATACTTATTTCATGGGCAATTCGAAAGGCATATTTCCCCAAAAAGTACTGTTTTTGTTTGTTTTTGGTTTGTTTTGATTTTTGTTTAGGTTTCTTTCTTTCTTTTTTTTTTATTCTGTTTAGTTTTTTGTTTTGCCAAAAAATCCCTTTTTGTGATATGCAGTGTGTGTTACCTTCTGCTTATTCCCATCTCTTTAGCACGCTTGGTTTTAAAAAAATGGTTCATTTTAAAATAAATTCAGGTCAAATTTTTTGTTTGGGTGCCCCTAAGGCCACAGCCAAAGAAGCCCCGCTAGCTCTTGAAACATTGAAGTATAAAAAGGGAAAGGGTTGTTCCTGTTTTGATCTAATACACGCAGGACATAAACTGATGAAAATATCCGCTAAGTCATGAAATCAACCTCAATGAAAAATCTACAAGGACGAGTGACCATCACTACGTCCATCTATCAACTGGCTGCTACAAATCTCTAGATTCGGAAAGCTCTCGGACATAAAGAGATCACTTAAAAAAAAAGTAGGTACATTGAAGCAGCGGTTACCGTTGAGATAAGACTCTAGGGCCTACAGAGTTGGAGAGCATGATGGTCAATGGTGATGAATATGATGCAATGATGATGCTATTGAAGTGTTTGTTGCTATACCATATTATGATTTGGCATCAATCAGGTCCGAGAGATACAGACACCCTTTATCTTGGTCATGGGGATATTTTTGGCCCACACACACACACACACACACACACACACACACACACACACACACACACACAACACACACACACACACACACACACACACACACACACACACACACACACACACACACACACACACACACACACATACGTCTGGACACTTGCAAAAGATAGCTATGCAGCGTGCGTGTATTCATTTCAGTAGCAAGTAGTGTGTAACATTTTCTCCATGCTTTATGCATTTTTCAATTCATGTTTGCATTATGCTTGATTTCTCTTTTGTATCATTAATGAATATTGTGACCTTCAAACTCTTTTTGTCTCTTTTTCTATCTGTCTCTTTGTCTCTATCTCTGTCTGTCTCTGTCACTCTCTCTCTATCTCTAGCTCTAGCTCTCTGGCTCTCTATCTCGTCTTGATCCGCTATGATTTCGTATCATGCTTTCTGTTCTGAGAACACTTTGCAGTAGAGTCTTTTCCTTCATTTTCCTTTTTTTTTATCTTGTATTTTTTCATTCATATTACACAGAAAATTGTTCGAAGAAATGAAAGTGTAACAAAAAAACTATTGCAAAGAATAGAAGAACATATATATATCAAATTGAAAATATACAAACGACACTTTGCCTTTTTTCGTACATTTTTAATTATAAACTTGTTGTTACGACTAGTCAAAGATTTGTGATGTATATGCAGTCTTTGCTGTTGAGTAATTTTAATTTTTTTTTTCGCGTACATTTATCATGTGTAAATAAAGCAAAAATCAAAGACATTGAAAAAAAATCTCGTTTCTAGTTTGTATTTTCTTTGTAAAACTATCATGGTAATTCTACTACTTTGTGGTTGGTTGTATGCGTGTAAATGATTTGAATTTCAGCACTTTGATTTCTTTGCTTTACAAGATTCAGCGCTAGATTAATACCACACAATATTAGTGTTATCATTACTATCATTTTTTTTGCAGAAGAAAAGGAGGTGAGGGTGTACCCTAGTCATCAAAGTGACTTATTTGTGATCTGTATGTGACCTGCGGTTTGAATCTCCTCTAAGGTGTCTATTCAATGGGAATTTTCCTCTGGAGCTAACATTAACACTGACTCCACTCTCCCTGAAAGTCCCCCTTTGGGTCAGACTATATAAAACGAGGTACTGCTCGCAGAACATCTGACACACACTACGCTAAAACCTCTGGCACTTTTCGTTAAAGAGTATACAATGATGAGTTATGGTCTGTAGGATGGATGACACCAACATACCCAGCATGCATCCACCACCCTGGAGAAAGATGAGCTCCGTCAGATTTAACTCGCCCAAGAACACACAATTTTGAAAAGAAAAAAAAAGGTAAAGCAGTGCCTGCACAACTTCTGAAAATTTTTTGGGAGAATGTATTCATTTCTCCCTGAAGTTGGAATCTGGCTACCTTAATGGTGGGTGACATGGTAGCATGCACACCCCCCCTCCCCTCTCACACCCCATCCCAACAAAAAAAACGCCAACCAAACAAAATTGGTAAACTTCGTGAGATCTAGCCAAGGAATGAAAGCAAAATGTTTTCATTAATTCAGCCAGTCAGTCAGTCAGTCAGTCAGTCAGTCAGTCAGTCAGTCAGTCAGTCAGTCAGTCAGTCAGTCAGTCAGTTAGTAAGTCAGTCAGACAGTTAGTCAGTCAGTCAGTTAGTCAGTCAGTCAGTCAGTCAGTCAGCATCAGTCAGTCAGTCAGTCAGTCAATCAATCAGTCAGTCAGTCAGTCAGTCAATCAGTCAGTCAGTCAGTCAGTCA
>CM054147.1:48827053-48850987 GCA_028751875.1 Rapana venosa
TGAAAAAAACTGCGCGATTGTGGGGAAAATTTACTCTGCGTTTTTTTACTCCACCTCCACCCCTCCTCTGTCTGTCTGTTTTTGCTTGTTTTGGGGCTCTTCTTTGCTTCTCTCCCCCTTTTCCTCTCTTTTCCTCCTCTCTCTTTTTATCTGTCTCCCTCCTCTCTTTCTCCGTCTTACTGCTTCTCTGTCTGTTTCTCTGTGTCGTGTCTCTCTGTCTCTGTCTCTGTCTGTTTCTCTTCTCACTCTCTCTCTCTCTCCTCTCTCTCTCTCTCTCTCTCATCTCTCTTTCCCTGTCTCCCACTGTCTCTATCTCTTTTCTGTCTCTCTGCTGTGCGTGTCTCTCTGTCTCTGTATGTCTGTCTGTCTCTAACTGTGCCTCTCTCTCTTACTCCTCTCTGTCTGTCTATCTGTATCTGTCTGTCTGTCTCTGTCTCTCTGGTGTGTCCCCCTCTCATCACTCTCATGTCTTTTCCTGTCTCGTACGCTCTCTCCTCTCTCTCTCTCTCTCCTCTCTCTCTCTCTCTCGCTCGCTCGCTCGCTCTCGCTCTCCTCTACCTACCTCCCTCTCTCTCTTCTCCGTCCTCTGTCTCTCTGTCTGTCTATCTCTGTCTCTTTTTATCTCTCTATCTTTGGTTTCAGTGACACCATGTGGTCTCCAGAATCAGTTAAACATCCTAGAATCATTTTGTGAAAGTGTAAAACTAAATGTAAATATAGATAAAACTAAGATTATGGTATTTAGAAAAGGGGAGATGTTGGGAAGACTTGAAAAATGGTTCTACAAAGGTAACAGACTGGAAGTTGTTAATGATTATTGTTATTTAGGATACAACTTTACAACTATGATCAGTGCTAAAGAGGTACATTGCATTTGACTACTAAAGGGAAAAGGCAGTATTACAGCTGAACAAGGTTTTTCAAAAGTATAAAGAAATAACGCCAAACACTTTTTTCAAAATTGCTGATGCTAAGATACAGCCAATATTGCTTTATGCTGCTGAAATATGGGGGTTAAACAGATTAGATCATATAGAAAAGGTCCATATGATGGCTTGTAAGAGCTTTCTGGGTGTTCCAATAAAGACTCCTAATAGAATGGTATATGGAGACCTTGGAAGATATCCATTATACGTGAATTCTCATGTAGCCTGTGTGAGATATTGGTGCAAATTGTTAGAAATGAATATTGAACGTTTACCTCGCAAATCTTATCAAATGTTATTAGAACTAGACATCTGTGGTAAACAATGTTGGGTCTCAAAAGTAAGAGAAGTTTTGTGCGCAACAGGCTTTAACATTATTTGGCTTCAACAAGATGTTGGAGATGCAAAACTTTTCTTAGCCACTTTCAAATAGAGGCTTGTCGATATGTACATTTAAGAATGGACAGGCACTATTAGAGATCGCGATAGATACCAGCCTTATCGATCATTTAAGACCATTTTTGAAAAAGAACAGTACATTCTTAATATAGATATGATTTGCTTTCGTGTTGCCATTACACAAATAAGATTTAATGTTCTTCCTTTAAATAATAATGTACATCGATATAGCAAATCATTTCGAGACAAATACTGTCCATTTTGCAAAAATCAGATTGAAATTGAACAGCATTTTGTGTTTATGTGTAATGCATATGACGATATAAGAAAAAAATTCCTTAGCGATTTTGGTACTCTTCCTCTAAACGTGCTTCTCAGAGCCAAAAATGCCACTCTCAGATATAGTTTATCTAGATATGTATTTCATGCTACAGATCGAAGGACACAGATGATACTGTAGATCTGTCATTTGGAACATTAATGTTTGCCATGTTTCACTATACTGCATTAGTTCTGTGCCTTTATCTATGGTTTTTTGCTGTGTTTTTATCAATGTAAATGTTTCCTCTCTCTTTGTCTTGAAAGTTCTAAGTGATGCTATTTTGCTCTATGGTGATGTCACATCACTGTATGAGGTATGATATTCAGTAAGTTTTCTGCTTTAAAAGTGTGTCAACATTTTAATTTAAAATTTGGGAAGGAGACTATGTTATCAAAACATATTACTGACTTTTTTCAACCGATTTAGGATGCTGCACTAAAATAAATCATCATTTTTTCGTTTCATAACTGAACAGCACTGTGGGGTTATTTGTCATTCGTTGGCTTGATTTTTTTCTTATTAAAGATTGCATTGCTGTCTAGACTTTTCACAGTAAGCAGATTCATAACACATAGTCATTATTCTCAGGACGTTTTTTCCGCATTTTTTTCCCTCTCGTAGTTATGCTGGGCTTGGTGATCAAACTGGAATGAGTGGGGCGTACAAAGTTACCAAGTTATAACCCTAATTGTTGACAGGATAAGATGTGTACATACAAGAAGTGAAAGCTTTTCGCTGATTCAAAATTGTATTTGTATTGTGAAATCATTGTTCTCTCCATTGCATACCCCCCCCCCCCCCCCCCCATCACTTCCTTTGTTGTATTGTGGCCTAAGGCCGAAATACTATTAAACTAAATTTTGAGTTTTAGATTCCTGTCTGTCTCTCTCTCTCCTCTCTCTTCTCTCTCTCTCCCTCTCTCCTCCTCCTCTTCTCTCTCTCTCTCTCCCTCTCTCTCTTCTCTCTCTCTCTCCTTCTTCTCTTCTCTCTCTCCTTCTCCTCTCTCTCTTCTTCTCCCCCTCTCTCTCTCTCTCCTGTCCCCCCCCTTTTTCTCTCCTCTCTCTCCCTCTCTCTTTTCTCTCTCCTCTCTTCTCTCTCTCCCTCTCTTTTTCTAGCATGAAAAACCGTGGGTTCCAAATTTTTGGGGCCCCCAAAAACCCCCCAAAAAAACCCCCCCCAAAACCCCCCCAAAAACCCCCCAAAACCCCCTTTACCCCCCCACCCCCCCTCCCCCCCCTTTTTTTTTTTCCTTTTCCCAAACCTTTTTTTTTTCCCCCCCCGCCCCCCCTTTCCCTTTTTTTTCCCCCCCCCCTTTTTTCCCCCTTTCCCCCCCTTCCCCCCCAAAACCCCTTTTTTTCTCTCCCCCCCCCTTCTCCCCCCCCCCCTTTCTTCCCCCTTTTCCCTCTTCCCCTTTTTTTTCCCCCCTCTCCCTCTCCCCTCCCCCCTTTCCCCCCTTTTTCCCCCCTTTTCCCCCCAAATTTTTTTCCCCTTTGGGGGGGGGGCCCCAAAAAAAAAAAAAACCCCCCCCCCCCCCCCAAAACCCCCCCTTAAATTTTTCCTCCCCTAAAAAAACCCCCTCCCCCCCCTTTTTCCCCCCCCCCCAAAAGGCCCCCCTTTTTCCCCCCCCCCCAAAAACCCCCCCCAAACCCCCCCCCCCCCCCCAAAAAAATTTTCCCCTTTTCCCCCCCTTTTTCCCCCCTTTTTTTTCCCCCCCCCCCCCCCCTTTTTTTCCCCCCTTCGTTTTCCCCACCCCGGGAAAAAAATTAATTTCCCCCCCTTCCCCTTTTTCCCCCCCTTAAAAAACCCCCCCCCCCCTTTTTTTTCCCCCCCCCCCCCTAAAAAGGGGGGAAATAAAAAAAAAAATTTTTTAAAATTTTTTTTTCCCCCCGGGGGGTTTTTTTTAAACCCCCGGGGTTTAAATGGGAAAAAAAAAAAAAAAAAAAATTTAAAGGGGGGAAAAAAAAAACCCCCGGCCAAAAAAAAAAATTTTCCCCCCCCCCCCAAAAACCCCCGGGGGGGGGAAAAAGGGAAATTTTCCTTAAAAAAAACCCCCCGGGTTTTTTTTTTGGGGGGGAAAAAAATTTGGGTTTTTTAAAAAACCCAAAAAAACCGGGAATTTTTTTTTTTGTTTAAAAAGGGGGGGAAAAAAAAAAAAAAATTTTTTTTCCCCCCTTTTAAAAAAAAAAAAAAAAGGGGGCCCCCAAAAATCCCCCCCTTTTTTTTTTGGGGGCAGGGGGGGGCCCCCCCCTTTTTTTTTTCCCTTTTCCCCCCCCCCCCAAAAAAAAAACCCCCCCCCCAAAAAACCCCCAAAAAACCCCCCCAAAAAAAAATAAAAACCCCCCGGAAAAAAACCCCTTTTCCCCAAAAAAAAAAAAAACCCCCCCCCAAAAAAAAAAAACCCCCCCCCCAAAAAAAAAAAAAAAAATTTTTCCTTTGGGAAAAAAAAAAAAACCCCCGGGGGGGGGGGAAAACCCGGCCCCCCAAAAAACCCCCGGGCCCGGGGGGCCCCAAAAAAAAAAAAAAAAGGGGGAAAAAAAAGGGCCCGGCCCCCCCGGTTCAAAAAGGGCCCCCCCAAAACCCCCAAAAAACCCCCCGGGGCCCCCAAAGGGGGAAACCCCCCAAAAAAAAAAAGGGGAAACAAAAAAAAAACCCCCCAAAAAAAAGGCCCAAAAACCCCCCAAAAAAACCCCCAAACCCAAAAAAAAACCCCGAAAAACAAAAAAACCCAACCTTAAACAAACCCCCCAAAAAACCCAAAAAAAAAGGGCCCCAACACCCCAAAAAAAAAACCCCCAAAAAAAACCCCAAACCCCCCGGGGAAAAGGAAAAAAAAAGGGGGGAACCCAAGGGAAAAAAACCCAAAAAAACCCTTTGGGGAAAAAGGAAACCCCCCCCCTTTTTTTTTTAAAAAAATTTTTTTTTTTTTTTTTTTTTTTTTTTTTTTTTTTTTTTTTTTTTTCCCCCCTTTAATTTTTTTTTAAAAAAAAATTTTTCCTTTTTTTTTTTTTTTTTTCCTTTTTATTTTTTTTTTTTTTTTTTTTTTTTCCAAAATTTTTTTTAAATTTTTTTTTAAACCCCTTTTTTTTTTTTCCCCCCCCAAAAAAAAAAAAATTTTTTAAAATTTTTTTTTTAAAAAAATTTTTTTTCCCCCGAAAAAGGGGGGGGGAAAATTAAAAAAAAAAAAAAAAAAAATTCCCCCAATCGGGGGGGGGGGGAAAAAAAAACCCCCCTTTTTGGGGGGCTTGGGTTTTTTTCCCCCCCCTTTCCCCTTTTTTTTTTGGGGGTTTTTTTTTTTTTTTTAAAAAACCCTTTTTTCCCCTTTTTAAAAAAGGGTTAAAATTTTTTTGGGGTTTTTTAAAAAAACCCGAAAAAAAGGGGGGCCCAAAATTTTTTTTAAAAAAAAAAAAAATTTTGGGGGGGGGGAAAAAAAAATTTTTTTTTGGGGGGTTTTTTTCCCGGGGGGGGGGTTTTTTTTGGGGGGATTCCCAAAAAAAAAAAATTTTTTTTTTTTAAAACCTAAAAAATTTTTTAAAAAAAAAAAATTTTCTTTTTTTTCCCCCCCTTTAATCCCCTTTTCCCCCCCCCCCCCCCCCCCCCCCCCCTTTCCCCCCCCCCCCCAAAAAACCCCCCCTTTAAAGGGGTTTTTAGGGGCTCCCCCCCCCGGGGGGGGTTTTTCCCCCCCGGGGGGTTTTTTTAAAACCCCCCCGGGGGTTTTTTTTTGGGGGGGGGGGCCTTTGTGTTTCCCCCAAAGTTGCTTTTTTTCCCCCCTTTTTTTTTTTTCCCCCCCTTTCCTTTTTTTGGGGGGGGGGAAAAAAAAGGGGCCCCCCTTTTTTTTTAAACCCGGGCCTTTTGGGTTTTAACGGGGGGGGCCCCCCCCTTTTGGGGGGGCCCCCAAATTTTTGGGGGGTTTGAGGGTTTGGGGGCCCCCAGGGGGGGTTTTTTTTGGGTTTTTGGGGGCCCCCCTTTCCGGGTTTTAATGTTGCCCGGGCCCCCCTTTTTTCCCCCTTTTTTATGGGGTAAAAAATTGGGGGGTTTTTTTTTTTTTTTTCCCCCGGGTTTGTCCCGGGGGCCGTTGTTGCCCCCCCGATTTCCCTTTAAGGGTGCTTTTTTTTTTAAAAACCCCCCGGGGGCCCCCCCAAAGGGGGTTGGGGGGGGCCCCGGGGCCTTTTTGGGCCCAAAAGGGGTTTTTTTGCCTTTTTCCCCGGGGGGGCCCCCCGGGGTTTCGTTGTCCCCCCGGGGTTTTCCCAAACCCCCGGGGGGCCCCCCGGGGCCCCCCCCCCGGGGGGGGGGGGGGGGGGTTTTTTTTTTGGGGGCCCCCCGGGGGTTTTTTGGGGGGGGGGGTTTTTTTTTCCCCCCTTTTCCCCCCGGGGGTTGGGGGGGGCCCCTTCCCCCAAAAAATTTTTTCCCAATTTATTCCCTTTTGGGGGAAAACCCCCGGGATTGCCCCTTTTTAAATTGTTTTTAAAATTTTTTAAAATTTTTAAAAAGCTTGGGGGTTTTTTTTCCCCCCCCCCCGGGGGAAAAACCCCCCAAAGGCCAATTTTTCCCCCCCTTTTTTTTTTTTCCCCTTTTCCCTTTCCCATTTAATTTCCCTTTTGGTTTTTTTTCCCGGGGTTTTTCCCCCAACCCCCGGGTTTTTTTTGGGAGGCCCCCCCCTTTTTTTCCCCTTTTTCCCCCCCTTGTTTTTGGGGGCCCCGAGGGGCCCCTTTTTTTCCCGGGGAAAAACCCCCCTTTTTGGGGGAAAACCCCCCGGCTTTTCCCCCCGGTTTTTGGCGCCCCCCCCCCTTTTTCCCCCCCCGGGGGTTGGGAACCCGGGGGGTTTTGGGCCCCCCCGGGGCCCCTTGATCCTTTTTTTTTTCCCCCGTTTTTTCCCCCCCAATTTTTTTTTTAAAAAAATTTTTTTTCCCCGGACTTTTTTTTGGGGGCCCGGGGTTCCCTTTTTTCCCCCTTTTTTTTTGGGTTTTTCCCCGGGGAAACCCCTTTTTTTGTAGGGGGGGGGGTTTTTTTTGGGGTTAACCCCTTTTTTTTTCCCCCCCCTTTTTTTTTAAAAAAAAAAAAACCCCCCCGGGGAAAAAAAAAGGAAAAAAAGGGGCCCGGGGGGGGTTTTTTTTTTGGGGGGGTTCCCCCCCTTTGGGGGGAATTTAAAAAAAGGAAAAAAAAGGGGTTTTTTGGGGGGGGGGCCCCCCAATTTTAAATTTTTAAAAATTTTTTGACCCCAAAAAAAACCCCCCCAAAACCCAAACCCCCTTTTCAAAAAAAAAGGGGGGGAAAAAGGGAAAAAACCCCCCCCGGGGGGAAAGGGTTTTTAAAAAAAAGGGGGGGGGGGTTTTTTCCCCCTTTTTTTCCCCCTTTTTAAAAAAAAAAAAAAAAATTTTTGGGGGGGGGGGGGGAAAATTTTCCCTTTCCCCCCTTTTCCCGGGGGGGCCCTTTGACCCCAAAAAAAAATTTTTAAAAAAAAAAAATTTAAAAAAAACCCCCCCCCCCCCCCAAAAAGGAAAAAGGGAAAAGGCCCAAAAAAGGGCCCCAAAGGGGGGGGGGGAAAAAAAAAAAAAAAAAGGGGGGTTTTCCCTTTCCCCCTTTTTAACCCCCAAAAATTTTTCCCCAAAAAAAGGGGGTTTAAAACCCTTTATTGGAAAAAAGGGGGGTTCCACCCCTTTTTTTAAATTTAAAATTTTTTCCCCCAAAAAAAAAAAAAAGGGGGGAAAAAAAATTTTTCCCGGTGGGCCGGTGAAAAAAATTCCCCCAAATTTGGGGGGGAATTTTTTCCCTTTTTTTTCCCCAAACCCCCCCAAAAATTTTAAAAGGGGGGGTTTTTTTTTAAACCCCCTTTTCCCTTCCAAAAAAGGGGGGGTTTCCCCGGGGTTTTAAAGGGTTTTTTAAAGGGGGGGGGCCCCCCCGGGGGGGGGGGCCCCCCCCCTTTTTTTTTTCCCCCACCAAGGTTTAAAAAGGCAAAACCCCCCCCCCCGGGGGTTTTTTTCCCCCCAAACCCCCCTTTTTCCCCCCGGGGAAAAAAAAAAAGGGGGGGGGGCCCGGGGAAGGGGCCCAAAAAAAAAAAGGGGGGTTTTTAAAAAAACCCCCAAATTTGGCCCAAAAAGGTTTTAAAAAAAAATTTTTTCCCAAACCCCCCCCCAAAAAAAAAAAAAAGGAAGGGGGGAAAAAAAAAAAAAAATTTTTTTTTTTTAAAAAAGGGAAACCCCCCTTTTTTTTTTCCCCCCTTAAAAAATTCCCTTTTTAAAACCCCCCCCCCCCCCAAAGGGGGTTTTTTAAAAAAAAAAACCCCCTTAAAAAACCCCCAAAAGGGCCCCTTTAAAAAAAAAAAGGGGTTTTTTTCCCCCCCTTTGGTTTAAATTTTCCCAAAAAAACCCCAAAAAATTTTTGGGGAAAAAATTTTTTTTTTTCCCCCCCCTTTTTTCCAAAATTCCCCCCCCCCCCCTTTTTTTTCCCCCCCCCCCCCAAAAAACCCCCCCCCCGGGAACAAAAAAAACAAACCCGGCCCCCCTTAAAAAAAACCCAAAAAAAAACCCCCCCCAAAACCCCCCCCAAAAAAAAAAAACCCCCAAAACCCCCCCCAAAAATTCCTTTTCCCCCCAACACCAAAAAAAGGGGAAAAAAAAAAAACCCCCCCGGGTTTAATTTTTTTCCCCCCCAACCCCCCCCCCCCCCAAACCCCCCCAAAACCCCCCTCCCCCCCCAAATTTTTCCCCCAAAAAATTTTTTTTAAAAAACGACAAAAAAAAAAAAAAAAAAAAACCCCCCCCTTTTTCCCCCCAAAAATTTTTTTGGGGCCCCCCCCTTTTAAAAAACCCCCCCGGGGGAAAAATTTTCCAAAAAATTTCCCAAACCCCCGGGTTTAACAAAACCAAAAACCCCCAAAAAAAATTTTTTCCCCCGAAAAAATTTAATTTTGGGAAAAATTTTTTGGGGTTAAATTTTTAAAACAAACCGGTTTAAAAACCCGGGGGGTTTTTTTTTTTTTTAAAAAAAAATTTTTTTTTAAAAAAAAAACAAAAAAAAAAAAACCCCAAAAAAAAAAAATTTTTTTTTTTTAAATTTTTTTTTTAAAAAAAAAAGGGGGGGGGGGGGGGGGGGGGCCCCTTTTTTAACACCCCCTTTAACCCCCCAAACCCCGGGGGGTTTTTGGGGCCCCTTTCCACCCCCCCAAAACCCTCAAAATTTTTTTTTCCCGGGCCCCCCCCCCAAAAAAACCCCCCTTTTAAATTTTTCCCCGGGGGGGCCCCCCTTTTTTTTTTTTTTCCCCCCCCGGGGGGAAATTTTTCCCCCCAAAATTTTTTTTTAATTTTTTTTTAAAAAAAAAAAAATTAAAAAAAAATTTTTTAAAATTTTAAAAGTTTTTTTTTTTTAAATTTTTTAAAATTTTTTTTAATTTTTTTTTTTTTAAAAAAAAAATTAAATTAAAAAAAAAAAAATTTTTTTTTTTAAAAAAAAAACAACAAACCCCAAAAAATTTTTTTTTAAAAAAAAACCCAAAAATTAAAAAAGGGGGGAAAAAGGATTTTTTTTTAAAAACTTTTTTTTTTTCCCCCCCAAAAAAAATTTTTTAAAAAAAAAAAAATTTTAAAAAAAAAAAAAAAAAAGGGAAAAATTTAAAAGAATTTTTTAAAAAAAAAAATTTTTTTTTTAAAATTTTTTTTTTTAAAAAAAAAAACCCCCCCAAAAAAAAAAACCCCCCGGAAAAAAAAGGTTTTAAAATCCTTTTTTTTTAAAAAAAAAAAATTTGAACCCGGTTGTTTTTTTAAAAAAAAAAAATTTTTCCCCGGGGGGAAAAAAAAAAAGGGAAAAAAAAAAAAAACCCCCAAAAGGAAAAAAAAAAACCCCAAAAGGGAAAAAAAATTTTTAAAATTTTTTTTTTTTTTAAAAAAAAAAATTCCCCCAAAAAAAGGGTTTTTTCTTTTTTTTTTTTTTTTTAAAAAAAAACCCCCTTAAAAATTTTTTTTTTTTGGTGGGTGGGGGTTTGTTTTTTTTTGGGGGGTTGGGGGGGGGAAAAAAAGAGAGAGAAAAAAGGGGAAAAAAACAAAAAGGGGGGGGTTTTTTTTTGTGTGTTTTTTTTAAAAAAAGGGGGGGGGTTTTATTTTTTTTTCCCCCCCAAAAAAAAATTTAAAAACAAAAAACCTTTTTTAAAAAAATTTTTTTTTAAAATTAAACTTTAAAACCCCCCAAAAAATTTTTTTTTAAAAAAAAGGGGGGAAAAAATTTTAAAAAGGGGGGGGGAAAAAAAAAGGGGGGGGGGGGGTTTTGGGGGGGTTTTGGCCCGGGTTTTTCCCCCCCCCCAAAACCCCTTTAAAACCCCCCCCCTTTTTTTTTCCCCCCGGGGGGCCCCCCTTTTTCCAAAAAAAAACCCCCCCCCCCCCCAAAAAAAAGGCCCCCTTTTGGAAAAAAACCCCCGGCCCGGGAAAAACCCCCCCCGGTTTTTTTTTTGGGAAAAGGGGAAACCCCAAAAAAAAAGGTTTTTTTTTTCCCCTTTTTTTTTTCCCCCCGGTTTTTTTTGGGTTTTTTTCCCCCTTTAAAAAAAGGGAAAAATTTCCAAAAAAATTTTTCCCCAAAAAAAACCCCCCCCTTTTTTTTTAAAAAAAAAAGGGTTAAAAAAAATTTAAAAGGTTTTAAAAAAAAGGCCTTTTTTTAAAAAAAAAATTTTTTTTTTTTAAAAAAAAATTTTTCTTTAAAAACCCTTTTTTCCCGGGGCCCAAAAAAAATTTTGGGGTTTAAAATAACCGGGGGGGCCCCCAAACCAAAAATAAAAAAAATTTTTAAAAAAAAAAAACTTTTTTTTTTTAAAAAAAATTTTTTAAAAAAAAAAAACCCCCCCCAAAAAAAAAAAAAAAAAAAAAAATTTTTTTTTTAAAAAAAAAAATTTAAAGGGTTTAAAAAATTTTAAACCCAAAAAAAAAAAAAAAAGGGCCCAAAAAAAAAAGGGCCCAAAAAATTTTAAAAATAAAAAAAAAAACAAAAAAAAAACCCCAAAAAACCCCAAAATTTCCCGAAAAAAAAAACCCCCTTTGGGGAAAAAAAAAGGGGGGAATTAAAATTTTTGGGGGGGGGGCCCCCCCCTTTTTTTTTGGGGGGGTTTTTTTTTCCCCCCCCTTTTCCCGGGGGAAAAAAGGGTTAACCCCCGGGGGTTTTTTTTTCCCCCCCCCTTTTTTTTTTTCCCCCTTTTTTTTTTGGGTTTTTTTGGGGGAAATTTCCCGCTGTTTTTTTTAAAAAACCCCCAAAAAAAACCCCCTTTTTTTTTTGAGGGAAACACTTTTTTTAAAAAAAAAAAAAACCGGGGTTTTTTTTTTCCCCCCCCCCCCCCCCCCCCCCACCCCCAAAACCCCCCCCCCAAAAAAATAAAAAAAGGGAAAAAAAAAAAAAAAAAAAAAAAAAAAAAAAGAAAAAGGGGAGGGGGGGGGGGTTTTTTTTTTTTTTTTTTGGGGGTTTTTTTCCTTTTTTTTTCCCTCTCTTTCCCCCCCCCCTCCCCCCCCCCCCCCCCCTTTTTCCCCCCCCCCTTTTCCCCCCTCCCCCCCCCCCCTTTTTTTCCCCAAATTTTAAAAAATTTTTCCCCCCCCCCCCCTTTTTTTCCCCCCTTTTACAAATTCCCTTTCCCCCCCCTCTCTTCCCCCCCCTTTTTTTTTTTCCCCCTTTCCCCTTTTTTCCCCCCTCTTCTCCCCCCCCCCTTTTTTTTTTTCCCCCCCCCCCCCCAAAAAAAAAAAAAAAAGTACCCAAAAACCCTGGGAAATTTAAAACCCCCAAAAAAAAATTTTTTTTTTGGGGTGGGAAAAAAATTTTATTCCCCTTTCCCCCATTAAAGGGGGGGAAAAATTTAAAAAAAAAAAAAAAAAAAAAAATTTTTTTTGTTTTTTTTTTTTGGGGGCCCGGTTTTTTTTTTGGGGTTTTTTTTTTCCGGGGTTTTTTTAAAAAAAAAAAAAAAAAAAAACAAAACCCCTTTTTCCCCCCTTTTGGCCCCCTTTTTTCCCTTTTTTTTTTTTTTCCCTTTTTTCCTTTCCCCCCCCAAATTTTTTGGGGGGGGGGGAAAAAAAAGGGGGGAAAAAAAAAAGGGAAAGGGGGGGGGGGAAAAAAAATAAAACCCCAAGACTCCAAAAAATTTTTTTTTTCCTTTTTTAAAAAAATTTTTAAAAAAAATTTTTTAAAAAAAGGGGGGAAAAAAAAGGGAAAAAAAAAAAGGGGGGGGGGGAAAAAGGGGGGGCCCCAAAAAAAAAAAAAAAAAGGGGGGGGGAAAAAAAAGGGGGAAAAAAAAAAAAAAGGGGGGAAAAAAAAAATTTATTATCCCCCCCAAAAAAAAAAATTTTAAAAATTTTTTTGGGGGGGGGTTTAAAAAAAAAAAAGGGGGGGGGGGGGGGGGGGGGGCCCCCCCCCGGGGAAAAAAAAGTTTTTTTTGTTTTGGTTTTTTTACAAAAAGGGTTTTTTTTTAAAAATTGGGGACCAAAGGGCCCCCCAACCCCCTTTTTTTTTTTCCCCCCTTTTTTTTTCCCACCCCCCCCCCCCCCTCCCCCACCCCCTTTTTAAATTTTTTTTTCCCCCCAACCCCCCCTTTTTTTTTTCCCCCTTTTTTCCCCCCCTTTTTTTTTTTCCCCCCCCCTCCCTTTCCCCCCCTTTTTTTTTTAAAAAAATTTTTTTTCCCCCCCCTCTTTTTTTTTCCCCCCTTTTTTTTTTTCCCCCCCCCCCCTCCCCCCCCTTCCCCCCCCTTTTTCCCCCCCCCCCCCCCCCAAAAATTAAAACTTCCCCTTTTTTTCCCCCCCCCCCCCTTTTTCCCCCCCCTTTAAATTTTCCCCCCCCCCCCCCCCCCCCCTTTTTCCCCCCCCAAAAAACCCTTTCCCCCCCCCCCCCCTCCCCAACCCCCCCTTTTCCCCCCCCCTTTTCCCAACCCCCTTTTTTAATTTTCCCCCCTTTTTTTAACCCCCCCCCCTTTTTTCCCTTTTCCCCCCAAACCCCCCCTTCCCCCCTCCCCCCTTTTAAAAATTTTTTTTCCCCCCCTTTTTTTCCCCCCCCCCCCCCCTTTTCCCCCCTTTTTTTTTTTCCCCCCCTTTTCCCCCCCCCCCCCCCTTCCCCCCTATCCTTTTCCCCCCCCCTTTTTTTTTCCCCCCCCCTTTTTTCCCCCCCCCCCCCCCCTTTTTCCCCCCCCCCCCCCCCCCCCTTTTTTTCCCCCCCCCCCTTAAACCCCCCCCCCCTTTTTTTCCCCCCCCTTTTTCCCCCCCCTTTTCCCCCCCCCCCCCCCCCCTCCCCTTTTTCCCCCCCCTTTTCCCCCCCCCTCCCCCCCCCCAAAAAACCCCCCCCCCTTTTTTCCCCCCCCCCCCTTTTTAAAAAAAACCCTTTTTCCCCCCCCCCCCCCCTTTTTTCAACCCCCCCCTTTTTTTTTTCCCCAACCCCCCCCTTTTTTCCCCCCCCCCACCCCCCCCAAACCCCCCCCAAAAAACCCCCCCCCCTTTTTTTCCCCCCTTTTTTTAAAAAATTTTTTTTTTTTTTTTCCCTTTTTAAAAAACCCCCACCGGAAAAAAAAAAAACCCCCCCCTTTTTTTTTTTCCCCCCCCCCTTCCCCCCCCCAAAAAAAATTTTTTTTTTTTCCCCCCCGGCCCTTTTTTTTCCCCCCCCCCCCCCTTTTTTTTTCCCCCAAACCTTTTTCCCCCCCCCTTTTTTAAAAAAAAAAATTTTTTTTTTTTTTCCCCCTTTTTTTCCCCCCCCCTTTTTTTTTTAAATTAAACCCTTTAAAACCCCCCCCCCCCCCAAAAATTTTTTTTCCCCCCCCTTCCCCAAAAAATTTTTTTTTTCCTTTTCCCCCTTTTTTAAAAAAAAATTTTTTTTTTCCCCCCCTTTCCCTTTTTTTTTTTTCCCCCCCCCCCCCCCCCCCCTTTTTTTTTCCCCCCCCCCCTTTTTTTTTTTTTAAAAATTTTTTTTGGGAAAAAAAAAACCCCCCCCCCTTTTTTCCCCTTTTTTTTTTTTTAAAAACCTTTTTTTGGGCCCCCAAAGGTTTTCCCCCTTTAAAAATTGAAAAAATTTTTCTGATAAAGCTTGATTTATTCAACGGGGGGAAAAGCCCCCCCCCCCCCTAAAAAAAACCCAAAAAACTTCTGCTTCATCATACGTCACAAAAATTAAAACTAAAGACAAGGATTTTTTGGTGCTCTATTCAAACCAAAATTTTTTTACTTAACATCATATTCTCTGTAATCGCAATTACCCCAACCTTTTGTAAACATTCAGCAAAGTTTAATCAAAAACAAGCTAAAAATTTAATTTTTTTCGTCTGTTGGCTGAATGAAGACATCCCCGGGAAAATATGCATCGGGTGGGGGTTTTGCTAACCTGCAACAACACATGAAAAGGGAATTTCAGCAAATTCCCAAAGGAATTAGCTCGGGAAATTCAAATACAGGGGGACAGTCAAACAAAAGTGCATTTCGTTTTCATTATTGACTTACAAAAAGGACGGGTTTTATCTTGTATAAAAATCCTTATCGATTTATTTGCATTAAGGGGCAAAACGTTAAATCAATTTGAAAAAGGGCCACCCTGAACAATAAGTATCAATCGGTATATTTTTTCTCTTTCAAAAATCATTTTAAAGGACAAAATTTTTCAATCTTTTACGACTCTAACTGTGAAGTCCATTTAAATAGAAATTAAAAATCGCTTTTTAAAATTTGACCCAAAACGTTTTGATATCCCCAAACAACTTGTTGAAACCCAAAACAAACTAAAAACCCTTTCCCGCTAAATTTCCCGATTTAATACCCGCCCTTTTTCCCCAATTCATCTAGCAAAAGCATCTCGGGCTTTATGAGGGAAACTTTCATTTTCCATCTAAGATCTGAACAATACATAAGACTGAAAAACAAAATTTTCTATAAAGGATACCTTTCCCCAAACACAAAACCCTCTTTTTGAAGGGGCACCTAAAAATTTTGGGACCTAACAAATTTTGGGCTTTCTCTAAAATCTAACTTACTCAACCCAATTTCAGCGAATACATTAAAACAATTGTATTTTGCATCAAAAATTTTTTAAAAAAGGGTGTAAGCATCATTTCTTTTATTTTGGGGGCCTATTTTTTTGAGCAGCTGCCTTTTTTTTCCCTTTTAAATTTCCAAAAGTTTTGCCTTTCTGTACTAGCCATCGTTGTGAAAAAAAAAACCCCAAATAACAAAATTTTTCACGACACTGCTTTTTTTTCACCAAATACCCCCTTGCTCACGTCGTCAAATGGGCCCCCCTTTCTGAAAAACCCTAAATTTTTTTTTTTTTTCAACATTTTGTTTTAAAATTCATACTTCACAAAAATCTATGTAAAACATTTAGCGGGTTTTTTAAAAACCATGTTGCACCCTTTTTGACAAGAGAGCCACAACATCAGCAAAAAGCAGTACAAAAAAAATTCCATAAAACTTTTGGGAAAATTGGATCCCTTTTACCTTTTAGCATTCAAAAGGTCAGATAGCTGATTTTGAATTTTGAAAAAATTTTGGGGGGTTAACACGCGCCTTGCCGTACTGAAGGGGCATTTAAACAATTCTGTGGGCTCGGTTTTTTTGGGACGCCCCACATGACAAAAAATTTCTTATTTTTTTAAACAACCATTTAAAAAACCTTTTTTTCACAGCAAAAAGCGAAATTTCCTTTGCAAAAAACTTTAACCCAATTCTTCACAGTTTTTGGGGGTGAAGTTTGAAGATGGGGTTTTTGGCACCTTAGAAAAAAATTCCCAAAAAACATTAGTAACTGAGGAAATTTGGGGGGCTCATTTTTTAAAAAAAAATTTTTCCCGAAATCCCCAAGGAAAAAAAATGATAATTGAAGTATTACAGCAGATCTAATTTTGGGAAGAAAAACTGAACATAACCCTTTTTAAAAAGGGAAAATTTTTTCCGGGAAAAAAAAGTTTTCCCGAAGCCCAAAACTAAACTGAAACAAGAAAAAGCAAGTGGGAATAATGGGGATAACGGCTTGAAAAATTTTAAAAAGGGGGGTATGCGATGTGCAGCGTTTTTAGAAAAATTGTTTAAAAGTTATTTTTTCATCTGGTTTAACCCAAAAGAGTGGTTTAAAGGCAATTTAAAAATTCCTTTTTATGAAAAAGGAAAAACGTGATAAAAACCGAAAAAAAAAGGGGGTATCATTTTAAGTTCATTTTTGGGAAAAGTTTTACAACAAAAATTTAAAACAAAACAACCCATTTTAAAACTGGTTAGGGAAAAAAAAAACATGATTTTTTAAAGTCAGGCAGGTTTTTGTAAAGGGTTTTTCCACATCGACCAGATATTTAAATTGAAGCAGTTATTCCAGAAAAGGTTTCTTAAAAGAAAGGAAAAAAAACTTTAAAGTTTCTTTCGTGGTTTTTAGGAAAGCATTTGGGTTTTGTTCGATATAAAAAAGTTTTGGAAAAGTAGAAAAAAAAAGGAAAAGGGGAGAATATTTTATATGGGGGGAAAAATTTCACTGTTTTTCCTATATTTTTTTTAAAAATAAAAGCCAACAGTTTTGGGGTAAAGGAGGGTGTCTAAATCTCAAAACCCTTTTTTTCAACATCTTCATTGGGGAGGAAAACATGGGTGGTGCACGGAACATCTGGAGGATCCCGTCACATTTGGGGGCAGAAAGTTTACCCAAAACCTCCCGCTTCGCAGTTCATTGATGGAATAGCCCGGATAAAAAAAAGAGCTTGCCAGCCTAACAGAA
The DNA here is from genome assembly GCA_028751875.1 of Rapana venosa. Classification (NCBI taxonomy): domain Eukaryota; kingdom Metazoa; phylum Mollusca; class Gastropoda; order Neogastropoda; family Muricidae; genus Rapana; species Rapana venosa. The sequence goes on from CM054147.1 coordinate 48,843,386, forward strand.
CACCTGAAAAAAGGGGGGCCCCCCAAAAAAATACGGGATGGGAAAACATGCAGAGAAGACCAAAACTGTGACTAATTTTAAAACCAACGGCATTTAGCATATATAGGGGGTTTTAAAGCCCCGAAGCCCCCCGGAAAAAAAAAAAAGTTCAAAAACTTCCCAAATACCGGGGGCCCTTGTTTTTCGACCAGGGGTCCCAAAACCAGGAAAATTGTATGCTGAAGCACGGGGGAAAAAAATAACGAAATTTTCAAAATTAACACCATCTTTGAGAAAAAAAAAAATTCTTTAACTCCAAGATCAACTAATTTCCCTTCCCCTTTTCAATCCCAAAATTTCCTTTTATGCCTGGGGAATCATGACCCGCTGCAGATTTGCAGAAAGAGTAAAAGGCGGTGGAAGGGTATGATTTTCCGGGAGACTCCTTGGAAACCCTACAAAAAACCCCATAAGCAAAAGAACGGGGTCCCAAAAAAATCCCGCAAAACCCTTGGACCCTATGAGAACCTTCTAAAAGATCGTGAAAAAAACCGTTAAAAATTAAAAAGGTAGGGGATTTTAAAAAAGATCCAAAAGACTTGCAAAAGCAAATTTTTCAAGGCACTGTCCAAGGAGGAAGAAGAAAGGGGGCCGACCAAGGAAAAAGCGGGGGGAAAAATCACGAATGGACAGGCCCAACCTCAAAAAAAACCCCGAGAAAGGCGAACGAGAGGAATGGAGAGAACTGGTTGTTGAGTCTTTGGGGTGCCCCACGGGCCCCGATTTAATCGGGACAATAAAGATGGGTAGATAGATAGAAAGATAAATAGAAGATAGATAGATAGATAGATAGAAGATAGAAATTGATAAACCAAAAAGGATTACAGATTTTTAGAAAATTTGTTCCAGGGGAGGGGGGGGGGGCGGAGGAGAGGAGAGAAGAGACCCGACAGACAGACAGAGAGAGCCCGCCAGAACAGAGAAAACGGACAGCCCGAAAAACCCGAAGAGACAGGGGGACAAAAGGGTTGCAAAAGCATTTTTTTTTAATTAAAAACCCAAAAAAAGCGATTGTAAAATTTTTAAACAGGGAGTTACAAAGGGGGGAGGGGAGAAGGGGGGAAAAGAGGGGAGAGAGAGGGGATAAAAAGAAAAGGAGGGGAGAGAGAGGGGGAGAAAGGGGGAGGGAAAAGAGAGAGAGGGGGGAGGAGAAGGGACAGAACGGGAATTCGAACTCGAACCGAATGTTTTAATGAGGGTTAAATTGGGGTTAGCCAGGGGCCCCTTCTTTACACCGGGGCCCAAGAAAAAAAACGAAAAAAACCAAAAGGCAAACAAATTGAATAAATGCCCTAGCATATACACCATGAAAGCTGGGCAAAAAAAAATTAAAACTTAGTTAACTTGCAAACAACTAAACCTTAAATTTTAGTTTTTATACTTTAAAACCCGCCAATCAAAACAAACCGACTGATTTCATTGGGATACACATCGCCCAAAAATTTCCCTCCCCAACATAAAGATTCATTCAAAACTTTCAAACCCTTCACTCCCCCTCACCCATGTACCAAAGGGCCAAACGAAAACAAACGCCCCCCCTTTTTTTTTTTAAATTTTGAGACGAAAATGGGAAAGACTCATCTTTTATATCTTATTTGCAAGAAAGTAAATGATTTAACAAACTTCTTTCCACAGTCCCTAGTTTTCAAAAACAGCAACACACACACAACACACACACCACACACACACACTAACCACACACACACACCCTTTTAAAAATTTGGTTTAGATAGCCTTTTCTCTGTTTTCAATTCCCAATTCCTCTTTTTGTAAAGTATGGTCGTGGGGGAAACCCACATTTTTTCTTGTTTTAAAAGCTGCCGTTTCAAATATTCAAAAAATTTTTTGTTTTTCAAATTTGAGGGAATTTTTTAATTGTTGTGGGTTTTTTTTTTTAATTTTTGATTCTTCCATCTTTTTTTTTCAAACATTTTTTTTTATGGGGGGGGGGGGGGGGGGAATTTTTAATTGGGGGGAAATTTATACCAAAAACGTAAACTATTCTTCTTAAAGCCCTTTTTCTCATTAAGTTCCCCCCCCCCCAAACCCCCCCTGCCTCCAAAACCTTTTAATATAAATTTAATGAAACAGACGTAAATTTAAGAAAAACACACACAACCACAAACACACACACACACACACACACAACCCCTTACAAAAAACACACCCCAAACGCACCCCACTAGGAAACACGCACACCCCACTTTAAAGCAGGCACAAACAACCCCACACAAAGCACAAAATTAAATCCAAACCCAAAATTTCCATTAATATTTTAAACATCCAAAATTACACTACTCACAAAATTTCCAAATTTTTTTCTTTAAAAGAAAAAAAACGCAAACGCAACCCCTACACCAATTTTCAATGCCATAAAGACAAACAAAAAATTTGTTTTAAGATAATCAAAAAAATCCACTCTCAGTCATGCCAAAAGCGCGCGCGCGCGCGCGGGACCCCCAACCCCACCAGTTTCAATTTTATAAAAATAAAAAAATTAAAAATAATTTAAAAGGAAATTTATTAGCGCTAAAAATCTTGCAGAACAAAACAAAAACGCTTCACCAACTCATTCTTACACATCATACGACCAGATAAAGCAATAGTTCCAACAAATCCCAAAAGTGCACACCGCCCCACACACCACACGCACCCAAACACACACACACCACACACACACCACACAGAGGTCACACACCCTGGCAAGGGCAAAAGAATCTTTTCTGTTGAAGGCAGGGAAAACATAGAATGAGGCGGGAGGGGAAAATCTTAGGTTTGAAATAAATATGTTTTGAGACTGGATTAAAAAGTGTCGTAAGAAGGCTTGGCGGAAGAGAGAGGGAGATCATTCCACATCAATGGACCAAAAAGAGAAAGAGCGACGGCCGATGGGGGATTGGTTGAATCTAGGTATTCGTAAGGACAAGGTATCTGCAGCAGAGCGGAGAGAACGAGAGGAGTGTACAAGTGAAGACATTCACAGAGGTAGGCGGGTGCTGTTTTGTGGAGACATTTGTAACAGAGAGTACTGATCTTATACTTTACTCTTTTGGGGGCAAAAGGCAGCCAGTGGAGAGATTGCAAGAGAGGGGGAATTTGCCAGATTTTTTTTTTTCTGAGATTAGACCTGCAGAGTTTTGTATACCCTTGAAGGATTGGATTGATGAGCTGGCAGACCAGCCAACAGAGAGTTGCAATAGTCAGACGTGAAAGAATGAGAGACGCAACAAGTTTTGGGTGTTGCATTTTGTGGACCCGGTCTTCGAATTGCAACTAATACGCCGTAATTGATAGTAGCAGGACTGCAGGTCATGAGTGATGAATTTTTGCCCTAAGAGTGTGTTGTCAATTTAAAGACCCCTAGATACTTCACAGCAGTGGATAAGGGACTGATGCATTGCCAGTTGTATTGAAGCTGTTGTGATAGAAGAGAGTTTGTGTTTGGTCCCTACAAGCATGGTTTCTGTTTTATCTGCATTTAGCTGTAATTTGTTTCTGTATCATCCAATTTTGGATATCTTGAAAGCAATGGGCCATATTTGTAAGAGAAAAGGCGGGATTTTCAGGAGTGTCGCTGCTTAAATCTGAGAGTCATCTGCATAAAAAATGATGGTTGATCTGATGCGGTTAATTTATGTGACAGTGGAGCCGTGTAGAGGGTGAAAGAACAGGGCCAGAACAGATCCTGTGGAACTCCCCCATTCCAATCTTGCAGGTACTGACGGAATCTTGTTTACTGTGACTGTCGGGAATCGGTCGTAAGGTATGAACTAAACCAGGAAAGGGGCCCTGTCCAGTAACACCCAAATGTTTTTTTGAAGACGGGAGATAAGAATAGAGTGGTCAATAGTGTCAAAGGCGCAGATAAATCGAGTAGAGTAAAAAGGGAGATTTTCCCTGAGTCAGAAAGCGAGTAGAAGTGTGTTTAAGGTGTGGGGCAAGGGTAGTTCAGTGGCTGTGGTTGACGCGATAGGCAGACTGAAACACAGGAAGGAGACTGTTGGAGTGAAGTGGTTGTTGAGCTGTTAGAATACTTTTTCAAGGACTTTAAAATAAACGGTAGGTTGGAAACAGGTCTATAGTTCTTCAGAATGTTGGGTCAAGGTCATGTTTTTTTGAGTAGAGGTGTGACTATGGCAGTTTTTAGAGTTTGAAGGAAATTTCCAGAGACAAAAAGATAGGTTTACTATATTCGTATAGGGGGAATAATTTGTGGCTGCCACTGTGCAAAAGGAAGCAGGTATGGGGTCAAGATCACATGATTTATAGTCTTTCCCTTTTCAGAATTAGTTCGATTTCTTTCGCTTGCGGGATGAAAGAAAGGAGAGGAGGGGCCAGAGAATAGGGGAAACCAAAGTTTGCAGGCGGGAAAGGAGTCTGATCCAAACTGGAGCGAATGTTGCGGACTTTGTCAGGAAGAAAGCAGAAAATTTAGAAGGGAAGTTCAGAGTTCGTGAATAGAAGGCAGGGACTAGCCTTCTCAGACCCAAAGAAACGTGGATTTTAAGGGAAAAAAGAGGATTTCAAGACGTAGCACCAAGAACTTGAAAGAGTAATACTCTTTTTTTGCTGAACGAATTAAGGTTTTAATTTGTTGATTTGTTTACGAAGAAGCTGTTTGTTTATTTCGGTTTTTTTGTTTTTCCGCCATTGCCGCTCTAGTTGCCGGGCGTTTGCGTTTGCACCAGGATGTCACGGTTGTACCATGGTGCACATGGCTATCGGGAAAGGGAGATGGTCAGTAGGAGGAGCATGCTCATCTAGGAGTTGGCTGAGGACGGTATTGTAGTGCTTAGAAGGGTCAGAATGGTCAGGGGTTTGTGATAGGCGTTCAACAGTTTGGGGAAAAGGAAAGTTTGAATATCAATGGCCTTGAGGTTTGCGACGGGTAATGCACTTTTTGTTTCTGATAGGGTTTGCAATGTTGAGAAAGAAAAATGGCAGAATGATCGGAAAGCAGTCGTAAATGACAGATACAGACTGAGATGTACTAGACCTTGTGAAATATCGGTAAAAAGCCAGTCTAAAATGTGGCCCTTACTGTGTGTGGTTCGTTTAAATAGTGGGGAAAAAAGTGATTTGACAAGGAAAGAGAAAGGAGCTTGACATCAAGAGATGATGGTTGTCGAAAGTGAAGTTAAAGTCCCAAGAATGATAAAATTTTTGGGGAATGGTGTAATGGTCAAAGGAGTGACTGAAACTTGGTGGAAAATGAAGATGTCAAATTGTTTTACGGTTGGGAGGCGGACGGTAAAGGGAACAGAAAGTAAAAAGGGGCCAGGTAAGGTGAGTGAGTCAGACTTCGAAAGTTCGGGTGAAAACGGAGGGAGGTGACAGATAGACAGAGTGGATGCAAAAGTGTCTTTGTAGTGATGGCAATGCCACCTCCACGGGAAGTCGGGGGAAAGAAAGAGTTTTGTAGCCGGGTGGAGTCAGCTGTTTTATCTTTGGTTCGTGGCCTAGTGGTTTTAGCCAAGTTTCTGTAAAAAGTTAGATCTAGGTTGTGTTCAGAAATAAAATCAGAAATGAAGTCAGCTTTGCCATCAGGGCAGACAGATTGCGCGTTAGTAGACACATGGGGAAAAGGTTTGAGGAAGGCAGAGGTTGGAGAAGACGGTGGTGAGTGACAAATGACTAGCTGAGGAACAGGATGAGGGTGATGGGTAGAGATGTTTTTACATGGAAGAGCAGATAGTTTGGATTGTGATCAGGTGGAAAGAAGGTGAAAGAACTGGAGCAGTCGGGGATTTAGGTCTCATGCAGATCATGGCACACGTTTGGGATAGAACCAATGTAGTCAGAGTCACACACAAATGTTGAAACAGGTGGAGGACCAGAAAGCGAGGCAGTGTTGTGGTAGTAACAGTTGTTGCGGTAGTGACGTCAGAGGTGAGGGGGGAGGGGAGATGTCAGGGAATCACGCAGCAGTCGATGACGTATGCCTGCACGTTGTTCCTCTTCTGGTTTTGCGGCGGTGAATTCCAAGGTTACAATGTGCTCTCGGAGTCGATTTTGCATATGGTGGGAAACCACTGAGGAAAAAGCTTTCAATTCTGTTACAGATAGAGTCATTGCAGTGGAGTGAGGAACACAGGGCAGTGGTGAAGGGGGGGGGTTTGGGTCGTGAATCACGTGAAAATTTCATGCTGCGCAGGGTCAGGGTATGAAGGGTTGCAAAGACAAGCAGGATCCGGTAAACACAAATCATCAGTCAATGAAATTTTGAAAATAAATATCAAATGAAGAAAATTATAAATTGAAATATATCAAATGTCAAACAATGCCAAAGAAAACTGTTCTAACCGCTCGATTCCGGGTGTTGTAACAAAAACACAGATATAAAAATTTCCAGGAAGAACGTCGGAGAAACACACAATCACACACTCAAATATGAATATGTGAATAATATGAATATGAATAAATAAACCATCCAAGTCAACATTCTAATCACAAATCCAAATTATTCTTAACAGAAAAATAAATGCACCCCATACACCTTTTCATTACATAAAGAGCAAAAAAGACCACATGAAAGTTCAAATAATCAGAATTTCAATGCACATACACTCGTACGTGCGGGTACACACACACGGCACGCAGGGCACGCACGCACACTCAAAACACAAACATTGAAAAGAATACACCAATAAATAAGCAATTAATCCAGTACCTTATAGTAAGAAATTCAATAATTCTACATTGATGAATATGCAAACCTTAAACCTTTTCAATGACATAAGAGAAAAACACACGAAGTTCAATACACTCAATATGTCAACACACACACCACACACACACACACACACACACACACACACACACACACACACAACACACACTCAAATCACTATCAAAGCCAGTCAGTCAAGCAAACAACCAGCTATGAACAAAATAGGGGTTTTAAGTAAAAACATTACATAATCATGATATATACAAATGACAACGTTTACATTATATTCAGAACATTTCAAAGAAATATTTATGATAAGCTTTTTTGAATGAAGACAGACTGCATTTCTGTTTTAAAATTTTTCGGAAGTTAATTCTATTCTTTATTTCCCGTATAGACGAGGGATGACTGTAAAGACAGTTCTTGGACAGGGATACAAAAGTATTTTACCCCGAAACAGAGACAGAGATAGACAAACAGACAGACAGAGACAGACAGAGACAGACGACAGACAGACAGACAGACGGACAGAGACAGACAAAGACGACAGAGACAGGACATGCCACACACAGGGAAATAGGAGAAAGACTCAGCACAGTCGTGTCAGCTTCACTGTTATTGCAAAATAATAAATCGCTTAAGCAAGTCCGCAAAAGGCTGGAATCAATCCCCCTATCATTTTAGAAAAGGACAAAGCATCAGCACCAAAACATCCGCATGAGGAAATGAGAAGGCACTACAAGGCCCTTGTCATTTTTGGCTTGGGGAGGGGGAGAGGTGGTCGGGGGGGGGAGGGGGTTCAGCGGGGGGGGGGGGGGGGGGGGGGGGGGTCGGGGGGGGGGTGTCGATTACGTTCCGTGGGGGGGGGGGGGGGGGGGGGGGGGGGGGGGGGG
>CM054147.1:48851487-48877185 GCA_028751875.1 Rapana venosa
GTGTGTGGGGGTTTGTGATGTGTTTTGGGTTGTGTTTTTGGGTGTGGTGGGGGGGGTTTTTTTTGAGGGTGTGGGTGTGTGTGTGAGTGTGTGTATGTGTTTTGAGTGTGTGTGTTGTGTGTCTGTGTTTGTTTATTGAGTTTGTGTTGTGTTGTGTTGGTTTGTTTGTGTGTGTGTTGAGTGTGTGTGTGTGTGGTGTGTGTTTTGGTGTGTGTGGTTTTTGAGTGGGGAGAAGAGTGAGCGAGGGGAAGAAAGAAAAGAGGAGAAGAGAAGAGGGGAGAGAAGAGGAGAGGAGAGAGAGAGAAAGAGAAGGAAAGAGAGAGAGGAAGGAGAGAGAAGGGAGAGAGAGGAGAGAGAGAAAAGGGGAAGAGAAGAGAAAAAGTGTGTGTGGGGTTTTGTAATTGTTGCTTCGATTTTAGGTCTGTTCACTAAAAGGGGTTTTTAGACCATGTGTGGTGTGTGGGTGTTTTGGTGTTTTGTGTGGTGTGTGTGTGTGTTTGTGTGTGTTGTGTGTGTTGTGTGTGTGGTTTCATGCGTACGTTTGAGTATGTGTTTTTGGCGTGTTTGTTGTGCGTGCGTGCGCTCGCCCACACCCAAATGTGTGTGGGACCCCTAAAAGAGGAAAAGGGAATTTAAACTTGAATCTTGAATCTTGTAGTATATATTTAGTCCTAGCAAAATATTTGGACACAATGTCTATGTGTGAGTGTTTTTATATTTTATATAATAATAATATAAAAAAAATTATATATTTATATTTATACAAAATGTGTATGTTTTGTGTGTTATGTGATGTGTGTGTGTGGCAGCACGCGTTTGTGTGGGTGGGTGATGTGTGGTTGTTTTGCTGCTGTTCTTTCATTCTAAGTCGTTTAATTGGGAACACCGCCACCCTCGCTGGCCGCGCGCGCGTGTATGTGTGTTGTGTGTGTGTGTTGTGTGTGGTGTGGTGTGTGTGTGTGTGTGTGTTGTGGGGTGTGTGTTATGTTTTATTGGTGTGTAACGCACCCCGCGCTCGCACGTAATCCCCGTCCGGGGGTTTAAAATGGAAAAGAAACAGGGGGGTTATTGTGAAAATATACAAATGTCGTGTGTGTGTGTGTGGTGTGGCGTGGTTTGTGGGTGTGTTTAGTATGGGTATGCGTGCGCTCGGCACACTGCACATGTGTGTGGGCCCCCTAAAATGGGATGTGGGGGCCGATAGACAGACAGACAGAAACAAATCAAAAACTAGTAAGTCAAAGTCTAAGTAAAAAATATTTAAAATACCCAAAGGGGCAATTTAAACAGACAGATACTTTATTTTGATAGAAGACAGTAATGAAATTTAAAGACACAAAAAGCTAGATTCTTTCCCTTTCGACATTAAAGACAACGCCAAATAAAAACCAAAAAATCACACACACACACACACAACACACACCACCAACACACACCACAACACACACACACACAAACACACACTCACGCACGCACACGCCACAACACACACACACACCACCACACACCACAACCACACACCAAACTTGAGGTCGATACGGGCTATAAAATTAAGGGGAAAAATGAAGACAATTTATTACAATGCGAACTAATTACTTTCTCTTCATGATGGAGGATGAACACATTACCACACCCCCCCCACTTACTCTCACATCACAGCGCGCCTGTACCGAAACGTGGCATGTTACATCAAATGACCCCAACACTATATGAATATCCTCGTATAAATGAGCCCCCGCATAACAATCGGAAATATTTAAAAAAGGGTGAAAGGGATCAGGGGTTACTGGATTTTAGAATTCAAAGACCTCTAGCACAAAGAAATGTCTTTTTCCTGTTTGTTTTGCTGCTCGGGAACTGAAAATGGCGTCCTGAAGCAAAAGTTGAAACTCTGGAAACATTACATGGGAGGGATCGGCCAGAATGGCAGTGGCTTTGTCTACACGCTGCTGATTGCAGAACGACTTGAGATCGCTTTGTTCTTCTCAAAGTGTTTTTGAGCAGAATCTCACAATTCCCTGAAGACCATTCTTGTTTTTAACACTGAACATCTTGCGCACACGTTAAAACCCGCTCCGCTTTTCGGAAGAGTAGGCCATTGTGTGCCGGTGGGAACGGATAACAAAATTTACAACACTGCATACACACGGGAATTGGATGAAAAAACACATGAGTGCTTATTCCATTATCCTCGAAATAAAAGAATAAAAGAAAAAATGAAAGCAAAACTTAGAACACTCTCTTTGTTGGACTTGTAAAAAACAAAGAAAGACTCTTTTTGCAACATACGTGACTTCAACTTCAAAAAAAAGACACACGTTTTTGTCCCCCTTTTGAAAAAATCGTCATGGAGCCTCCCAGTTGAACTTGGATAAAACACAATTTTCCCCAAATTTCTTCTTTTTCTCCGCCTCGTCGCGTCGTGGCGCCATGGGATACCCAACTAAATTGTGTATCTATGACAAAATTCGTTGCCCCGGCCGTTTGCCCTGACAGGCAGGCCCAGGCATCCGACTTCGGCGTGACTGTTTTTTTGAAAAAAGTTATAAATTTCTTGATTATGGATAATATTTCTTCCTTCCCAAAAGTGTGGTCCTACTTTTTGAAATCGATGGGAAAATCTTTAAGACAGGGAAAAATTCACTCCGATACGCCCATCACACCAATGAACGAACTGTGAGGGCAGGACCATGGCTAGGACTGATCCCGATAAAGATACGGTGCAAAATAGACACTGGGGGAAAATAAAATATAGCCTAACTGGACACCACGTGTAAACCATTTTCCCCCTTTAGCTGTGTACCTGACACCACACTGACCACTTAAACCTCCTCTGTTTGATCTATCCCCCGTCCCCTCTGTCTGTCAAGTTTGTGTGTGTCTGAGCTCCCCCTTCCCCCCCCCCCCCCCCCTTCTCTCTCCTCCTCTCCTCTTCTCTCATCTCTCTCTCTCCTCTCTCTTCTCTCTCTCTCTCCTTCCTCTCTGCTCTGTCTCTGTGTCTTTTCCGCTCTGCCCCTTTTTTCTGCATGCAGCACCCAGTGGACTAAGTTTTGACTCTCATCTGGAGAGGTTAACACCCTTCCCTATTGACCTGGTTTGGGGGGAGTACCTTCACTGCGGACCAAAAAGCTGTTTCAGATGATGCAAGGAAGATTCCAAACAGGGTGGGACCAGGACCAACCATTTTACTCCGCTCGTATGTTGAAGGCAGTTGTTGTTGACCCAAAGATGAGGTGCCTTAATGTCTTAGTGGAAGGGTTGATAATGCTGAAAGTTTGGTCGGACCTCCATCTTGGGAAGGATCTTGAAGAGGGGACCTACGACCAATCGAAAGCCTTTGTGAGGTCTAGAAGGCAATAAGAGGGCTGCCCTTTTCTCCCTAATTTCTCCTTTTAAAGGGGTTAAAAGGGGAAAATCATGTCTATAGTGGATATGCTGGCACAGAAACCCCACGCAATTCATGTTAGACTTGCTCTGCAAGACCTGGGGCCTCTTCAGTACTATCATGCAAAAACTTTTTCCCACGATGCTGAAGGGGGGTATACCATGATAATTATTGCAAATTTCTCGTGTCCCTTTGTTTTTGTACGTGTGAAACGTTTTGCATCCCTCAATCTTATGGTACTCCCCATAGCCCAACAAGGCAGAGGATTTCATGCAACTCGGGGATGATGTCTCTGTGCACACTTCTTTCATCCCTGGAAACCACTTTTCCCCGGGAAATTCCTTAGAGCCAAGGAGTCCGGGCTTTTTCTGATTCACTATGCGGTTCTCTGTCAACTCTTCCCGTTCTGGTCGGGACTCGTGACATTTAGCGCAAACTTTTTGTACACTTTTCCCTTTTTAAAGCTAAGTGTATGTTCTACCCGCCTCCATCTGTTGTTTCCTTTTCTTTAATCACCCCACAGTAACTGATTTTAAAAGGGGGGGCTTTCTTTTGCTTGGGCCCAAGCCTGCTTGATGCCGTCATACATCACCTTGATGGTGCCTGTGTCAGATGCCTTGATGTTGCCTGTGTCAGCTGCGATCTGAATCTGGGAGCACAGATGAAGCCTAAAGTCGTTGGCGTATTGCTTGGCACACTGCTGGATTTTCCTGCGAGCAGCATGGAGAACCTGGAAGTTCTGCTTGCTAGGATTGCTTTTGTCTGGTGTCAGGGCGTTTCTCTTGGCCTTGATAACTGGTGTCATTTCTTCTGAGTGGACTTCGAACCAATCAGCTGACTTGCTGGACTTTTTGCCAGAGGTTGACATGGCGGCGTTGTAGACAGCATCTCTGAAGTGTTCCTATTGTTCTTGGGCATACGCAGTCAGTGGGCCAGAGAGAGTATCCTCCAGTATAAGCGTGTACTCCTCCACTTTTCCTTGATCACGTGCTTTGCTGGTGTTGATGCCGGGTCTGGTCTCCTGTCTCGTACGCTGCACGCTCTCTGCAGGGAGCTTCACACTGCTGCACACCAAAGAATGTGGTATAAAAAATATTAAAGTGTCACAGTAGGCACTCTGGTGGCTGTCTTTCTCTGATACAATGCAATACATCAAATACAACACAAGGAAAGACGAGACAGTACGACCCACAGCACTACACAATACTATAAATACATACACAATACAATGTATCACAGTACATATGCATATACAATGTAACACAATCTATCTATCTATCTATCTATCTATCTATCTATCTATCTATCTAAATCAATGTGATACAACATATACATAATACAATGTAATACAAAACGTATATACAATAGAATGCAATACATTGCATATACAAAACAATACATAAACAAGAGAAAACAAGATGACTCACACCCCTGCACTCTTTCACCACACTACGCTAAAGCACACCACACCACACCACCCCCACACCACACTACACAACACCACACCACACTACACAATACTAAATCACACTACACAACACCACACTACACTACACAACACCACACCACACTACACAACACCACACCCCACTACACAACACTACATCACACTACAACCACACCACACCACACTACACCACACTATACCACACCACACCACACCACACTACACTACACCACACTACACCACACCACACCACACTACACTACACTATACCACACCACACCACACTACACTACACCACATCACACTACACAACACCACACCACACTACACTACACTACACAACACCACACCACACTACACTACACCACACAACACTACACCACACACACTACACTACACCACACCAAAACCACACTACACTACACCACATCACACTACACAACACCACACCACACTACACTACACTACACAACACCACACCACACTACACTACACCACACAACACTACACCACACCACACTACACTACACCACACCACACCACACTACAACAACACCACACACCACACTACACTACACCACACCACACCATGCACACAACACCATACCACACCACACAACACTACACGACAATACAAGATGAGACAAGACAAGATGAACAATGCACAACACATACCAACACAACACAACACCAGACAATACCACACAAACACAAAACAGAACGCAACACACACACACACACACACACACAACACCACACACACACACACACACACACACACACACACACACACACACACTGTTCACAGTTTAGACAAATAACAGGGAGTTAAACCTCGAAGTAGACTTTTAACATGTAATTTTATGATGTGGGTGTTTTGAAAACCAACAGGACATTGAGTCACTCTCATATATAATGACTGCACACATGACAGTAACAATCAGGCAAATATTTCAGAAAAGTGTGAAACTGGGTAGTCAGTGTTACTGTGATTTTAGAATTCAAAGGTCCTCTAGCACAAAAGAATTTCGTCTTCCTGTTTGTTTTGCTGCTGGGGCACTGAAAACGGCCTCCTCAAGAAACAGTTGAAACTCTGGAAACAAAGCATGGGAGGGATCGGCCAGAATGGCAGTCGCTTTGCGTACAAGCTGCTGATTGCAGAACGACTTGAGATCTCTTTGTTCTTCTCAAAGTGTTTTTGAGCAGAATCTCACAATTCCCTGAAGACCATTCTTGTTTTTAGCACTAAGGTTATTGTACCAACAGATGAGCAAAACATCTTGCGCACACGTTAAAACCGTTCCGCTTTTCGAAAGAGTAGGCCATTGTGTGCCGGTGGGAACGGATGACAAAATTTACAACACTGCATACACACGGGGACTGGATGAAAAAAACACTTGAGTGCTTATTCCATTATCCTCGAAATAAACGAATAAAAGGAGAAAAAAAAGATGAAAGCAAAACTTAGAACACTCTCTTTGTAGGACTTGTAAAAAACAAAGAAAGACTCTTTTTGTCAACATACAGTGACTTCAACTTCAAAAGAAAGTACACACGTTGTTGTCCCTTTTAGACAATATCGTCAGTGGTAGCCTCCCAGTTGAACTTGTGATAAATACACAATTTCCCAATTACTTCTTCTTCTCCGTCCTCGTCGTCGTCGTGGCGCCATGGGATACTCAGCAACTATAGTTGTGTATCATATGAGCAAAATTCGTTGCACTGCCGTTTAGCGCCTGACAGGTCAGGCCCAGCGCATCCGACCTCGGCGTGACTGTTAGTTTGAAACGTTATAAATTTCTTGATTATGGATGATACTATTCTTCCTGCCTCAAAAGTGTGGTCCTAGCTTCTGAAATCGATAGGAAGATCTTTAAGATTTGGAAACATTCAGCTCCAGATACGCCTCATCACATCAATTAACGAACTCGGTGAGGGCAGGACCATGGTCTAGGACTGATCCAGATAAAGATACAGGTGACAAGAATAGACACCGTGGGTAAAATGATAAATATAGCCTAACTGGACAGCCACAGTGTAAACACACTTGTCTCCCTTTAGCTGTGTACCTGACATCCACACTGACCACTTAATCCGTCCTCTGTTTGATCTATCCTCCGTCCATCTGTCGGTTCTAAGGGTTTGGTCTGTGTGTCTCTGAGCTCCACTCCCCCCCCCTTTCTCTCTCTCTCTCTCTCTCTCTATCTCTCTCTCTCTCTCTTCTCTCTCGCTCTCTCTCTCTCTCGCTCTCTCTTCTCTCTCTCTCTTCTCTGCTCTGACTCTGTCTCTGTGTCTTTGCATGTCTGCCGGCCTCTCTTTCCCCCCCTTCCCTTTCCAAACTACTTTCCCCTGTTCCCCACTTAAAAAAACCCCTTTCTTTTCCTTTCCTCTCTGGGAAAAAAAATAAAAACTTCATTTTGTTTTTTCGGCCCCTTTTTTAACCTTTTCTTAAAAAAGTCCCCCTTTTTGGGCCCCCCTACCCTTAAATCCCATTGCTTTATTAAAAAAACCCTTCTTTTCTTCCCCCCTTTTCCCTCTGGCCCTTTCCCCCCAAACATTTTTTTTAAAAAATTTTTTCACCTTTACCCTGCATCACCCCCCCCCCCCCGGGGGTTTTTCTTTTTTTCTTTTTGGAATTCTTTTTTTCCCCTCTTTCCTTCAAACCCTAAAATTTTTAAAATTTTTCTTCATCCTGCCTCCCTCTTAACCTCTCCCCTTCCTTTTCTTTTTCCTTTTTCAAAATCCCTTTTTTTTTTCCCCTACCCCCCCCTTTCCCCTTTTTTCCCCCACCCCCTACCCTTTTTCCTCCCTTTTGTCTTTCCCCTCCTCCTTTTTTGTTTTCCCTTCTCCCCCCCCCCCCTTTCTCCCCCCCCCCCCTTTTTCCCTTCTCTCTCTCTCTTCCTCCCCCTCCTCTCTCCCTCTCTCTCTCTTTTTTTCCTCTCCCCCCCTTTTTCCTTTTTTTCTTTCGTCTGCCTTCTTTCTGTCTCCGGCCCTCCTCTTTTTTTGCCCCCCAAAAGGGGTTAACCCTCCCCCGGGGGGGGAAACCTTTTCAAAAATCTTTTCCCAATGGGGGGTTCAAACGGGGGGCCAGGACACCCCTATTTCACCCCGCGAGTTAAGGAGTTTTTTTGAGCCGTCAAAGATACGGTCCTTCAATGTCTTAGGGGAAAGGTTTAAATGCTGAGAATTTGGGTCGGACACCGATTTAAAAATTTAAGGGGGTATCCATACTGACCAGACGAAACCCTTTTTGGGGGGGGGAAAAAGGCAAGAAGATGGCTGCCTTTGTCCCCTTTCTCCCGAAGGTGAGAGGAAAAACATGTCTATAGGGGATTTGTTGGCACGGAAACCCCACTGCAAATTTTGTTAACTTCTCGCAAGTAACTGGGCCCTTCAGTCTACTAGCAAAAAATTTCCAAAAGATGCTGAGGAGGGGGAAAAATAATTTTTAAATTGTTTATTTGGTTTTTTAAATTGAAATTAAAATTAATTAAATAATTTAAAAAAAAAACAGGCCAAAATTTTGCAACTCGTATGTTTTTGACATTAAACTACATCCATTTTCCCCCAACCTCAACCCAGACCAGGTTTCATTTTATCTAATGTTTCTCCTTGTCAAAACTCTTCCCCGTTTCTGGCCCGGGGACTCTGTGACAATTTCAGGGCATCTTCTTGACACACTTTCCTTTGTATAGCTAAGGATGTTCTACCCCGGCTCCTCTTTGTCTCTGTCTTAATCACCTCCACATAGTTTGAAGGGGGAGTTTCCTTTGCGTTGGGGCCCAATGCCTGCTTAACGCCATCATACATCGCCTTGATGTTGCCTGTGTCAGCTGCGATCTGAATCTGGGAGCAGAGCTGAAGTCAAAAGTCGTTGGCACATTGCCTGGCACACTGCTGGACTTTGCTGTGAGCAGCACGGAGAACCTGGAGGTTCTGTTTGCTGGGATTGGTTCTGAATGCTGTCAAGGCGTTTCTCTTAGTCTCGATGACTGGTGTCATTTCTTCTGAGTGGACTTTGAACCTATCAGCTGATTTGCTGGTCTTTTTGCCAGAGGTGGACATGGCGGCGTTGTAGACAGCATCTCTGAAGTGCTTCCATTGTTCTTGGGCATAGGCAGTCAGTGGGCCAGAGAGTATCCTCCAGTATAAGTGCGTACTCCTGCACTTTTACTTGATCACGTGTTTTGCTGGTGTTGATGCCAGGTCGCCTCCGTCTGTGCAGTGCACGCTCTCTGCAGGGAGTTCCCCACTGCTGCACACCAAAGAATGGGTACAAAAATATATTAAAGTGTTACAGTAAGGCACTCTGTTGTCTCTCTAATACAATCCATTACAACAAATACAACACAAGGAAAGACGAGACAATTCGACCCACAGCACTGCACAATACTATACAAAACAACACAATACAAGTATTACAGTATATAATACATATACAATGTAACAAAAATCTATCTATCTATCTTATTCAATGTGATACAACATATACACAATACAATGTAATACAAAACGTATATACAACAGAATGCAATACATTGCATATACAAAACAATACATAAACAAGAGAAAACAGAGACTCCAAACACTACACAACCCCCACACCCCACTACACAACATACATCACACTACCCACAGCACACCACACCACACCACACTACACCCCACATACCCCACCACCACACACACACACACACTACACCCCCACCACAAAACCACTACCTACACTAACCACACCACACCACACAACTACACCACACCACACTACACAAAACAACACACCACACACACACCACACCCACACCACACTACACAAAACCCACCACCACACTACACCACACAAAACCACACCACACCACACTACACTAACCACACCACACCACACCACACAACACCACACCACCCAAAACTACAACACCACACCACACCAACCTACACCACAACACCACACCACACTACACTACACTACACACAAAACCACACTTACACACACTCACCACACCACACTACACCCAAAACCACACCACACTAACATCCCAACACCACACTACACCCCACCACACCAACACCCCACAACAAACCAACCCCACACCCACCACACACACAAAACCCACCAAACCCCCCACCACACACATACACCCACCACACCCCCCATGCCACACAAAACCAACCACACCACACAACACACACACAATAAAAGAGAGACAAACAAGACAAGAAAATAGACAATCCAAAAAACCCAACAAAAACAAACACCAGACAATCCCACAAAACAAAAAACAGTGCACACGCACACCCACACACACACCACACACACACAACTGTTCACAGTTTAAAAATAACGGGGAGTTAAACACGAAGTAGATTTTTTAACAAAATTTTATGATGTGGGTGTTTGAAGAACAACGGGAATTGAGTCATTCTCCTTTAGTCTAAACTTTGGGGGGAAACGCCCCGCAACTTTGATTTTGTTGCCAACGGCTCATGAATGCGTATTTTTATAACGACGTCACAATTGTAACTTTTTGGGGCCAAAAGGGTTTGGTCTAAAATGTTTTTTTCTTTTTTTTGTTCTGACGGGAAAAAGTGATTTTGTTTTTATTTAGTTTGGTAACTTTCGAGTGACGTAATGGCAAGCCCTTCCGGGGGCCAAATTCCATTTTTTTTCTTTTTCTTTTTTTTCTTTTAAAAACGATTGTTTTGTGAAAGGGAATCCCGAACAAGGGTTAAAAAAAATATACAAAGGGCAAATTTTTTAAAAAATTTGCGAATTGTTTTGTAAAAAACCCCCCTAGGACTCTGTTTTTTTGTGTGGGGTGTGGTGTGTCTGTGTTTGTTTTTGTTAAAAAATATATATATATATTAAAAATATTATAAAATTAAAAAAATTATATAAATATCAATATTTTATAAATTTTTTCTCGTCCGTGTCTCTGCCCCTTCCCTCTTCTCTCCTCCTCTTCCCCTCCTCTCTCCCTCTCTCCTCTCCTCCCAAAACAACACACACACAACACAACCACACACACACACACACCACACACAATTTTTAATGGAGGGAAAAAAGATACAGGTAGGGGAGACCCTAAACAATATCATACGAATTTCTAAATTTGTGTGCGAATGTCCCTTAGGGGGAATTGGGCCCCGGAAAAACAGCAAAAATTTTTGGGTCATTTGCCCAAATTTTGGAATTAAAAATTAAAAATCGTTGTCCTGTCTCGGGAAAAATTAAAAACTCTGTCTTCCCCCCTGCAAGTGCGTGTGTGTTTGTGTGGTGTGTTGTGTGTTTGTGGGGGTGTCTTTACCCCCCCCCCCCCCCCCCCCCCCCCCCCCCCCCCCCCCCAACCCCCTTTTTGAGGGCCTTTTTAAACTGAGGTCCCGAACAGAGGCCAAAACAAACTTTGGGGACATAAAATCCTTTCCGCTTTTTTGGGGGGAGTAGGGCCCCTTTTTAAGCCAGTGGGAACGGATGACCAAAAAAATTTCAAAAAATGTAAAACACGACCTGGGTGTAAAAAAGGCCTCAAAGTATTTCTCTCTCCTCTCTCTCTCTCTCTCTCTCCCCTCCCTCTCTCCCCTCTCATGGTATGGAAAAGCTTCAGGGGCTGCTTAATAAAACTTCGTTTTTGGCGGCTACCAAATTTAAAAAAAGAACATTGACCATAAAAAGTTAGTTGTTTTAATGCATTGGGAAAATTAGGGGAAATTTTATAAAAAAATTTTTATCCTTTAAATGATCTAAACATAAAAAAAATTTTTACCCAAAAATTAACCCAAACAAAATTTTTTTGAAAAAAGTTTAAATGTGGTTCAGTTTTTTACCATTTAGGGGGCGGGGTAGCTCAGGGGGTCAAGCACTCGCTTTTACCCAGCCCCGTTTAGCCCTCGGCCCTGGTTACCACTTAGATGGGTGACTTTTTGGGGCGCCTTGGTTTTTTTACATTCCCTCAGTTCACCCCCTTGTAAATTGGGGACTTTCCCTTTAGGGCCGGGAAAGGGAAAAACAAGAGGGGAGGAGATGGGCCGGGTGTCCTCAATATGTGGCCCTTTGAGAAGTTTAGGGCCTGACGCCCCCGCCCTCTCCCACCACCCAAAAGGCTATTGGGGCACCGCCCTTTTTTTTCTCTCCCTTTGCAAAACTGAGCTTCTTTCTTTTTAATGCTTTGAAAGTAGGCAAAGGGTTTTGGTAATGGGCAATGACAAAAAATGAAACAGGGTTTTCAAGAGGTTATCTTGTCTTAATTTGCATGGGCCCCCCTGTTCACAACAGTCATGTTTTGGCAGTTGCCAAAAATATGTATTTTTTGTTTTATTTTGGATTTGTTTTGCTTGCTTTTTTTCCCCCCCATTCCCAATGGCGGGGGCCCCCGAAGGGGAAAAAATTTTGTTCATTGTTTTACTTTTTCTCCCTTTGTCTCTCTCTGTCTTTCTATTTGTCTGTCCCCCCCCCCCCTTGTCTGCCCCCCCCCCCCCCCCCTTTTCTCTCTCTCTCTGATTCGGAATTTTGAGGATTGTTGCGAAGTGGTTCTTGTTCAGCGGGACTGTGGGTTTGTGTCTGTATATAATATGTCAATAGTTAGATATACTTTTCAATGATAATAATAATGTGCTTGAATTGGTAGAAATCTTTGTTTGAATATCATTTAGCATTATTTAGTTATTTAAGAATCTATACTACTTTTAGTTGATTTGAATGTTTTCTTATTTGTTCCCTTTGGTTTTTTTCCCCCTTTGGGCGAGGGCCTGTGTAAAGAAGCCTGGCTTATCCAATATACCCCATTAAAATATTCGAGTTTCTCTCTCCCCTCTCTCTCTCTCTCTCTCTCTCTCTCTCTCTCTCATCTCTCCTCTCTCTCTCTCTCTCTCTCTCTCTCACACACACACACACACACACTCACACACACACACACACACCACCACACACACACACACACACACACACACACACACACACGCGCGGCGCGCCGCGCGCGCCCACTCACACACACATACAGCCTGGGTTAGCATGATGCGTGGTGATCTGCTAACCGGGGTTTGATTCCCGTCCAAGAGGAATTTTTTTTCTGGAGTTAACTAACATCAGTGCCAACTCCACTCTCCCCAAAAGTCCTTCGGATGAGACAAAACCGAGATCCAGTGTGCGAACGTATGAAGAACATCTTGCGCACACGTTGAAACCCGTTCCGCTTTTTGGAAGAGTAGGCCATTGTGTGCTGATGGGAACGGATGACAAAATTGACAAAACAGCATACACACACGGGAACTGGATGAAAAAAGCACATGAGTGCTTATTCCTTTATCCTCGAAATAACAGAATAAAAATAAAGAATTAAAAAGACACACACAACACACACACACACACACACACACACACACACACACACGTTAAAAAACACCAAAGGAAAAAGAGGACCCTCCCCAACCCTAAAAGCCTCTATCAGATGCCTTAACTCACTCATAAACCTGGCGGGTTACCAGTGACAGTTGCTGACATCCACCTCTTCTTGACAAATGGCCGTATTGACGACACGACACTACACCACGCTAAACACCTCTTCAAGGGACACAACATCCACACCTTCCACAAGCGTGCTGTCCCCTTGAGGGCAAAAGGTCAGGAAAGAAGGACAGGGGCCCACAGAGAGAGAGAGAGAGAGAGAGAGAGAGAGAGAGAGAGAGAGATTGAGGGACAGATTGACATAGGGAGAGGAGGAGGTGGAGGAGGAGGAGGAGGAGGAGAGAGAGAGAGAGAGAGAGAGAGAGAGAGAGAGAGAGAGAGAGAGAGAGAGAGAGAGAGAGGGGACAATGACAATGATTTATAGGTAAGCTTTCAAGCCCATTCACAAGGGGACAGTGGGGAGGGGACTGGGCACAAACACATGTTCATCTAAGAGGAGAAAAATAATTCTCAACATCCCAAATAATCATCATGACATGGATTCCATGTCATGGTTCAGCAACACAAGAAAACACAGTTATTGTAAACTATGAATGATTACTGTGATTCTTTAGCAGACCGAGAACAATGAACAAAACTTATTGCTGTTAAAGCTTTACCAGCCATACAGTACTGCCTCTTGTCATTCATTCTCTCATTCTTTCACGTCTGGACTATTGCAATTCTCTTTTGGCTGGTCCGCCAGCAACATCTATCCACTCCCTTCAACGTATACAAAATTCCGCAGCTTGACTTGTTCTCAGAAAGAAAAAAAATTGGAGCACATTACCCCTCTCTTGCGATCTCTCCACTGGCTGCCTGTGCCACAGAGAGTAAATTATAAGATCAGTACCCTGTGTTACAAATGTATCCACAAAACTGCACCCTCCTACCTCTGTGAATGTCTTCACCTGTACACTCCTTCACGTCCCCTCCGCTCTGCTGCAGATAACCTGTGCTTACAAATACCTAGATTCAACCAGTCCACCATTGTTAGCTGCTCTTTCTCTATTTCTGGTCAATCGACTTGGAATGAGCTCCCTCTCTCTCTACGCCAGAAGCCTAGTTATGACACTTTTAAATTAAGCCTCAAGACATATTTATTTGAAACCTAAATTTTTCTCCCTCCTGTTTCATATCAGAACTATCCCACCTTCACTAACCCATGTCCCATCACCCTGCTAAAGTATATGACCTGTGTGTGTGTGTTTGTGTGCTTTTGAAAAACATTTGTCTATTGAAATTTTATTTAATAGATTTTGGATTGCAGAGTATCATGTTTGTAATATATGTTTGTTTAAACTATTGGTTGTTTATCATTGGTTGCATGACTGTGTAAGATTAGGTTGAATGCATGCGCTTTGATTTGTCTTTGCATAATATAGTGCTATATATGTTCCATTTATGATGATGATGATGAGATATGATGATGATTATTGTTTTTTATTATTATTATTATTATTATTATTGAGACATGCAATGTGTTTGAAAATTTAAGTCAAAATTGTACAAAATCACGTCAGCACAACTTGTGTTTGAAATAACTTGGCAAAATATGGGAGAATAAAAGGCACTAGCTACATAACATGCGACTGTGTAAGGTGTGTAAATGCCATTAAGTTTCTCTGGTTTCTGAGAGAAAAGACAAAGAGGGTGAGAGAGAGAGAGAGAGAGAGAGAGGAAGAGAGAGAGGAGAGAGAGAGAGAGAGAGAGAGAAGAGAGAGAGAGAGAGAGAGAAAAGGAGAGAGAGAGAGAAGAGAGAGAGAGAGAGAGAGAGAGAGAGAGAGTCCTCTTTTCAAAGGTTACAGTCTAAAAGCTTTACATGTTTTTAATCCAGCCCATATCCTGACCAAAAAACTACCATAACAATACTCTCTATGATCCAAAGAAAGAAAGGATATGATTTTTTTTTAAACACCTAAATCAGTTTACATGCACTTTGTTGATTTCAAACTATCTTTCAAGGTACTGCCAAATACATAAATAAAAATCATCAATACACACAGTATTCTTATTCAACAAGAGACAGACCTCTTAGCTGACTAAAAAAAAATGAGCATCAACACAAGCACACTGATCATGGGTACATCAACTGGATAAAACGAAATGGAGTGGAGACAGCAAGGAAGCTCAGAGAGAGAGAGAGAGAGAGAGAGAGAGCAATGAGGAAAGTCCATGCCTAAGGCTAAGCCACACATTAATTAGGTCAAGCAGTCACCAATGATGTCACAAAGAGCTTGTAGATCATGCTGGGCACAGACCCTGGCCTTCCTGTGTAGTGACGTTGGAATGTTTCCCCTTTTTGAAGGCTGGGGCAACTTCACACCTTCTTCAGGCAGCCTGGTGCTCTGTTTTTGTTTGATCAGCCAGTAGGTAGAATAAAGATACTTCTGACTGCAGATGGACTGCAGCACAGTGTCATCAGAATCACACAACACTACATCTCCACTCTCTTGAGTGTTGGATAGTTACTTTGCAGAGAGAGAGAGAGGTGGGAGGGGGGGAGGATGGGTTGTGAGGTTTATAGTGGCATAACAATGATGACAGTGGTCATCCAGTGACCAGAGCAGACAGGTTTGTGGGCAAAAGGTCAACACAGTCATGCTATACAGAGAAGAAAGAGGGAGAAAGAGACAGACACTGAGACAGAGAGTAAGAGAGAGACAATGACAAGTGACAATGACAATAATAATAAATGGAACTTATAGAGCCCTATATCTTGCAAAGACAAATCAAAGCGCATGCATTCAACCTAATCTTACACAGTCATGCAATCAATGATAAATAATCAAAAGTTTAAACAAACAGATATTTACAAACATGGTGCAATGCAGACAAAATCTATGAAATAAAGTTTCGATAGTCAAATGTTTTTCAAAAGCACACATACACTCGCACAGGCCGTATACTTTAGCAGAGTGATAGAACATGGGTTAGACATGAAACAGGAGGGGGGGAAGTCTTAGGTTTGAAACAAATATGTCTTGAGGCTAGATTTAAAAGTGTCATAACTAGGTTTCTGGCGAAGAGAGAGAGGAAGGTTGTTCCAGATGGATGGACCAGAAATAGAGAATGAGCGGCGGCCAACAGTGGATTGGTTGAATCTAGGTATTCGTAGGCACAAGGTATCTGCAGTAGAGCGGAGGGAACGTGAAGGAGTGTACAGGTTAAGACATTCACATAGGTAGGAGGGTGCAGTTTTGTGGAGACATTTGTAACAGAGGGTTCACTCACTGTTTACTGGTCCCGTAACCCGCCAGGGTCGTAGGGGCGCTGCATGGTGGACGAACGGTGGACCAGCTGGCTCCACTTAGCGCGGTCGTGGGCAAGTGCCTGGGTGACACTGAAGTCCTCCCCTGTCCAATCACGGATGTCGTCGGCCCACTTTCTCCTCTGTCTGCCCCGTCTTCTCTTCCCCTGGACTGTTCCTTGCAGGATGGTCTTTGCAAGTCCTTCTGAGCGTGTTACGTGCCCATACCATCTAAGTTTCCTCTTTTTCGCCGTGGTCAGTAGGTCTTCATATTCCCGCACCTGTTGAGTGATCATTCTGCGGACTTCATTGATAGTGACATGGTCCTTGTATGAGATGCCAAGGAGCCTTCTGAGGCATCTCATTTCTACTGCTTGGATCCTCCTTTGTAGGTCTGCGTTCAGTGTCCATGCCTCACATGCGTAAAGCATGATTGAGGTGACTAGCGCGTTTAGTAACTTTACCTTGGTTCCGAGAGGGATGTTTTCTGTCTCTCCATATGGTCTTCAGTCTTGCCATTGCTGCTGCTGTTTGTGCCGCTCTTGCTAGGATTTCGGTCTTCGATCCCTCCTCATTATGATGGCTCCAAGGTACTTGAAATGGTCAACTGTCTCCAGTTCTTTTCCGCTGAGAGTGATCTTGGTGGTGATTGGCTGGGCACTGTTTGTCATGAGCTTGGTTTTCTCGGCACTGATTTCCATGCCGTATCGTGAGGATATTTCGTCCAGTTTTTTCACTAGGTTGGCCAGTTCCTCTTCATTTCCTGCCAGACCGTCAATGTCATCGGCAAACCTGAGGTTGGTGATTGTTCGCCCTCCAATGCTGACTGTGCCTGTGTGGTCTTCAAGGCGTCAGTCATGATGCGTTCGAGGAAAATGTTAAATAGTGCCGGCGACAGCAGACATCCCTGTCGGACCCCAACTGAGGTACGGAACCATTCCCTACCGTGCCCTGTACGAGTACTGCACTGGTGGCCTTTGAGTAGAGTTCCTTGATGGTGTGGATCAGCTTCTGGCCCATGTTGAATTTGTTCATGTGGCCCACAGAGCGTCATGCCATACTCTATCGAAGGCCTTCTTAAAATCAATGAAGACGTGGAAGATGTCTTGTTGATGCTGGCTGTATTTCTCACACAGAACCCTCAGGTTGAATATCTGTTCTGTGGTGCTTCTATTTGGGCAGAAACCGGCCTGCTCTTCGGCGATGATCTCTTCTGCCTGTGGTTTCAGCCTGTTCAGGATCACTTTCAGCATGACTTTACTGGCATGACTTATGAGGCTGATTGTCCTGTAGTTTTGGCACTGCTGGAGATTTCCTTTCTTGGGGAGAGTGATGATGAGTGATTGGTCCATGGTGTAGGCCACTCTCCGGTCTGCCAGATTTGTTGCAGATACTTGTAAGGATGTCTGTCACTGCTTCTCCCCCGTGTTGGATCAGCTCTGCTGGATGTTGTCAATTCCTGCTGATTTTCCTTTCTTCAGCGATCTAATTGCTACTTCTACTTCCTCGCGTAGAATTGGGAAGTTGTCTTTATTCGATGAGGCTTGGCTTGAAAGAACGCTGGGGTCGCCTAGCGTCTGATGATTGTAGAGTTCGGAACAGTATTCTGTCCATCTGCCAACGATTCCCTTCTTTTTGTTAGGCAATTCCCTTCTTTGTCCTGGATGTTACTGACTCTTGCCTGTTTCTGTTGGTGAGCTCTTCACAATCTGGTATGCTCTTCTGCTATTATTCTTTGTCAGGCTCTCTTCGATTTCTGTACATTGTTTCTCTATCCATTCCTCCTTGGTCTTCCTCATGTCTCTCCTGATCTTCTTGTTTACTTCTCTGTACTCAACTGCTCCTCCTGTAGTGTTCTTGCTCTTCTTCAGGTCTCGTCTTTTGTCACACATATTCAAGATTTCATCTGTGACCCATGGTTGTGTTTTTCGGTGATGTTTGCCAAGAAGTATGCTTGCTGTCTCAGTCATCACTGTGTTAAAGCTGGTGGTCATCGTTTCGGCATCTTCTTCAAGTGCCAGCAGTGGTGCGAATTTCCCTCCTATTGTTGCTTGGAAGGACTCGGCGATGGTGGGGTCCTTCAGTTTGTCCAGGTTGAACTTGAGTGTGGTGTTCTTTGTCTTATTGGTCTTCTTCAATCAGACTCTAAAGTTCAGGAGCATGAGGTCATGATCGCTGCCCATGTCTGCACCTGGGAATGTCCTCGTCTTGGCTCTGTTGATGCCAGATCGAAACCGGTTCTGCACCAGGATGTAGTCAATCTGGTTGTGATGGATCCCATTGGGTGCATGCCATGTCCAGCGTCGGGACGCCTTGTGTTCTCCAAGGGTATTGGCAAGCACCGTGTTGTTGTAGCTGGCAAATTCCAGTAGTCAGAGTCCTCGCTCATTGGTGATTGCATTACAGGAGGGACCGCAGAATTTGCTCCAGTCTTTCAGTGCGTCTCTGCCCACCTTGGCGTTCCAGTCTCCCTGGATGATCAGGATGTCTTTCTTGTTCATCTTATTGATGATGCCCTGTAGTTGGTTGTAGAATTCCTCTACGACTTCATCATCGTGATCCGTTGTCGGTGCGTAGGCTTGAATCACTGTGATGTTGAATGGGGCTGCCCTGAGGCGGATGGCCATAAGCCGGCTGTTTACTGGGTAGTATCCTATTACCGAATTCTTGATGTTCTTGTTGACAAGCATGCCTACGCCATTGATATGCTTGTCCTGCTCCCCGCTATAGTAGAGCATATGGCCCCTCGTCAGTATGGTGTTCACCGTGCTCTTTCCATCTGACCTCACAGAGACCTACCAGATGCCAGGTGTACCTGTACAGCTCGTATAGCAGTTCTTGGAGTTTGCCTGTTTGGGCCAGACTTCTGACGTTCCACGTTGCGATGGTGATGTAGTCCCTTCCTCTGATCTTAGTTGTAGGGGTTCCACCAGTAGCACACTTGGCGCCTCCGCCCTGGTGGCAGACGGAAGGCGCGGTCCTTGTTGACCCGGGCGGCGACCGATCCGGTATATTCTTTATTGTTGTCCGTTCCATATAGCGTGTCTTGGGCAAAAGTAGCCTGGCGGCGCCCATCTCTCTCCAGGCGTGATTTTTGGGTTGGGTTGACTCCCCACATGTCACAGGTGGTACCGGGTTACATGGTTACCGGTAGCAGAGGACACCTCTGACCTGACCTGAAACAGAGGGTACTGATCTTATAATCTACTCTCTGTGGCACAGGCAGCCAGTGGAGAGATCACAAGAGAGGGGTAATGTGCTCAGATTTTTTCTTTCTGAGAACTAGTCAAGCTGTGGAGTTTTGTATACGTTGAAGGGAGTGGATAGATGTTGCTGGCAGACCAGCTAAAAAAGAATTGCAATAGTCCAGACGTGAGAGAATGAGAGAAGTGACAAGTTTGGCTGTTGCATCAGTGGACAGGTACTTTCGAATTGCACTAATACGCTGTAATTGATAGTAGCACAACTGACAGGTCTGGGTGATGAATTTTTTCATAGAGAGTGTGTTGTCGATAACGACACCTAGATACTTCACGGAAGTGGATAAAGGGACTGATGTATTGCTGAGTTCTATTGAAGTTGTTGTAATGGGAAAAAGAGTTTGTGTTTGGTCCCTACAAGCATGGCTTCGGTTTTATCTGCGTTTAAACTGTAACTTGTTTTGTATCATCCAGTTTTGGATATCTTGAAAGCAGTAGGCCATCTTTGTCAAGAGAGAAGGCAGATTTTCAGGTGTAACACTACTTTGAATCTGAGAGTCATCTGCATAAAAGTGATGGTTGATATGATGACGGTTTATTATATGTGATAGTGGAGCAGTATAGAGAGTGAAAAGAACAGGGCCGAGAACTGATCCCTGCGTGACACCACATTCCAGTTTGGCAGGTATTGACTGTATCTTGTTTACTGTGGCTGTCTGGAATCAGTCAGTGAGGTATGAACTGAACCAGGAGTGGGCTGTGCCAGTAACACCGAATGTTTTTTTAAGACGAGAGAGAAGAATTGAATGGTCAATAGTGTCGAAGGCTGCAGATAAGTCGAGAAGAGTGAGAAGGGAGATTTTCCCCGAGTTAGAAGCAAGTAGAAGTGTATTTAGGGTATGGGCTAGGGTAGTTTCAGTGCTATGATTGACGCGATAGGCAGACTGAAAAGGGGGAAGGAGACTATTTGAGTGAAGATGGTTGTTGAGTTGTTTCAGAACAACTTTTTCAAGGACTTTAGAGATGAACGGAAGGTTGGATACAGAGAGAGAGAGACATACAAACAGATAAAGAGAGACAGACAGAGAGAGACAAAGAAAGAGAGAGAGAAAGCAATGAGGAAAGTCCATGCCTAAGGCTAAGCCACACATTAATTAGGTCAAGCAGTCACCAATGATGTCACAAAAGAGCTTGTAGATCATGCTTGGCACAGAACAGACCCTGGTCTCCCTGAGTAGTGATGTTGGAATGTGTTTCCTTTTTTGAAGGCTGGGCAACTTCACACCTTCTTCAGGCAGCCTGGTGTTCTGCTTTTGTTTGATCAGCCAGTAGGTAGAATAAAGATTCTTCTGATTGCAGGTGGACTCCAGCACAATGTCATCAGAATCACACAGCACAGCATCTCCACTATCTGAGTGATGAACAGTTACTTTGCGAAATGGTTTGTTTCTGTTTCTATTCCTCAGTCAACTTCGAACAGAACTGTCGGTCAGCTGGTTGACATGATCTTGTACTGAATCTACACCAACAAGATCTGTGACAGTGCTGTGGGTGGTTTCCTTGCTGTCAATGTCTGATGGCTGAGGGGATGCACTAGTGTTGCTGTCAAGTGCTAGGCCCAAACATGGCACACCTGACATGTCTTCATTCTGCTCTGAGAGAGAGAGAGGAGAGAGAGAGAGAGAGAGAGGAGAGAGAAGAGAGAACGGAGGGAGGGAGGAGACAGAGGCAGAGAACAGGTAAAGAGACAGACAGACAGAGAGAGAGAGGGACAGGAGGGAGGGAGGGAGACAGAGGCAGAGACAGAGAAAAGAGAAGACAGAGGGAGAAAGAGAAAGGGGGAGGATAAAAATGAGAGAGGGAGAAAACGGGGGTGGAGGGAGGGGGGGCGACAGAGACAGAGACGGGAAACAGAGATAAGGGCAAAAAAACAGACAGAGAGAGAGAGAGGAGGAGGAGGATTAGAAAGAGAAAGACAGACAAAATGAACAGACAGACAGACACAGGACAGACAGACAGACATACAGAGAGAGAGGAAAGAAAGGGCGGGTGGGTTGGGGGAGGGGTTGTCAGGTTTATAGTGCATAACAATGATGACAATGGTCATTTCCCAAAGGCCAGAGCAGCAGGTTTGTGGGCAAAAGGTCAACACAGTCATGTATACAGAGAAAAAAGAGAGAGAAGAGAGAGACAGACAGACAGACAGACAAACACTGAGACAGAGAGTGAGAGAGAGACAATGACAAATGACAATGACAATAACAGAGAGAGAGACAGATAAAGAGAGACAGGAGAGAGAGAGACAAAGAAAGAGAGAGAGAGAGACAAAGAGAGAGAGAGAGCAATGAGGAAAGTCCATGCCTAAGGGTAAACCACACATTAATTAGGTCAAGCAGTCACCAATGATGTCACAAAGAGCTTGTAGATCATGCTTGGCACAGAACAGACCCTGGTCTCCCTGTGTAGTAACATTGGAATGTGTTTTCCCATTTTTGAAGGCTGGGCAACTTCACACCTTCTTCTGGCAGCCTGGTGTTCTGTTTTTGTTTTTATCGCCAGTAGGTAGAATAGAGATTCTTCTGATGCTGGTGGACTCCCGCCCAGTGTCATCAGAATCACACAGCACATCTCCACTTCCTGAGTGTTGGATAGTTACTTTGCGAAATGTTTTGTTTCTGTTTTTATTCCTCAGTCGACACTGAACAGAACTGTCAGTCAGCTGGTTGACATGGTCTTGTACTGAAATCTACACCAACAAGATTTGTGACAGTGCTGTGGGTGGTTTCCTTACTGTCAATGTCTGATGGCTGAGGGGATGCACTAGTGTTGCTGTCAAGGGCTAGGCCCAAACATGGCACACCTGACATGTCTTCATTCTGCTCTGAGAGAGAGAGAAAGAGAGGGAGAGAGAGAGAGAGAGAAGGGGAGGGGAGAGAGAGAGAGAGAGAGAGAGAGAGAGATGTGAGGGAGACAAAGGCAGAGACAAAGATAAAGAGAGAGACAGACAGAGGGAGAGAGAGAGGGGAGGAGGATAAGAATGAGAGAGGGTGAGAGGGAGAAAGAAAGAGCAGGGAAGGGAGGGAGGGCTAACAAAGACAGAGATGGAAACAGAGATAGACAGACAGACAGAAGGAGAGAGAGAAAGGAGGAGAAGATTAGAAAGAGAGACAGTCAGACAGACCAGACAAACATACAGAGAAGAGAGAGAGAGCGAGGGGAAGGGGTTAGGGAGGGGGGGGTTTTGTCGGGTTTATATTAGCATAATGAAAAAAAAAGGGACAGTGGTCATTCAATGCCCAAAGTAGACGGGTTTGTGGAAAAGGGGTTAAACTCATTTGCTAAAACAGAGAAGAAAAGAAACGGGACAGACAGACAGTTACTAAAGGACAGAGAGTGAGAGAGAAACAATGATAATGACAATAACAAGAGAGGGAGCCCAAAAGACAGATAAAAAAGAGACAACAGAGAGAGACAAAGAAAGACGAGAGAAACAATGGGGAAAGCCCCATCCCTAAGGCTGAAAACACATTAATTAGGTCAAGCAGTCCCCAAATGATTCACAAAGAGCTTGTAGACATGCTTGGCACAGAACAGCCCCTTTGGCCCCCTGTGAAGTAACTTTGGAATTTTTTTTCCCTTTTTTAAAGGCGGGCAATTTCCCACACCCCTTCTTCTGGCAGCCGGGGTTTTTCCTTTTTTTGTTTGATTAGCCATAGGTAAAATACAGATACTTCTAAATGCGGTTGGACCCCAAAGCACAATGTAAATCGGGAACACAAAAAAGCACAACATCTTCACTATTGGAGTTTTGGGGACAGTTACTTTGCGAAATGTTTGTTTCTGGTTCATCCCCAGGGCAAACTCTGAACAAGCGTCAGTCAGCTGGTTTTACATAATCTTGGACTGAATCTACACCAACCAAAATCTGTGACAGTGCCCTTGGGGGGTTTTTCCCTTCCCGTCAAAAGTCCGGGGGGCTGAGGGGATGCCTAGGGTTTCTGTCAAGTGCTGGGCCCAAAAAAGGCACACCTGACATGTCTTCATTCTGGTCTGAAGAGAAAAGGGGGGGAAAAAAAAAAAAAAAAGGGAACGGGGGGGGAAGGGAGGGAGACAGGGCGAGACAAAAAAAAAGAGACAAGAAACAGGGGAGAAAGGGGGGGAAGAAAGAGGGAGGGGGGGAACACCAGAGCAGGAAAAAAAAAGACAGACAGACAAGGGAAGAGAGGGAGGGAGGGGGGTTTGAATTAGAGAGGGAGGAGGGAGGGAGGCAACAGAGACAGGATAAAGAGACAGACAGACAGGGGGAGAAGAGAGAGGGGAGGGGATTAGAATGAGAGGGGGAGAGAGAGGAGGAGGGCAACAGAGATAAAGAGACAGACAGACAGAGGGAGGAAGAGGGGGGAGGATTAGAATGAGAGAGGGAGAGAGAGATGGAGGGTGCAGAGGCAGAGACAGAGAAAGACAGACGGGCAGACAGAGAGAGGGAGAGAGAGAGAGAGAGGGGAGAGAGAGAGAGAGAAGAGAAATGAGGATTAGAAAGAGAGAGACAGAGACAAACGCGGGACAGACAGACATAACAGAGAGAAAGACATACAGGGGAGAGAAAGAGAGGGGGATGGGTTACGGGGGGAGGGGTTGTCGGGTTTTATAGTGGCATAACCATGATGACAGTGGTCATTCAGTGCCCCAGAGCAGACAGTTTGTGGGCAAAAAGGTCAACTCAGTCATGCTGGACAAGAAGAGAGAGAGAAAGAAAACAGACACTGAGACAGACACAGAGAGAGTGAGAGAGAGTGAGAGAGAGACAATGACAAATGAAAATGAAAAATAACAAGAGAGAGACAGACACCGAGAGAGACAGACAGACAGAGAGACAGACAGACAGATAGACACTGAGAGAGAGAGGCAGAGAGACACTGAGACAGAGACAGGGAGAGAGAGAGAGAGAGAGAGAGAGAGAGAGATCTACTCATTTTTTTCTGTGGTGACTACTTCTTAGTGAATATTTAAGCCAAGATTATACAGAGGGCGTTCACAACCTCTCCCCTCCCCTTTCCCTCTACCCCTCCCCTCCCCCTGCATCTCTCCTCCCCTTTCCCCCGCCCCCCCCACCCCCCCCCCCCCCCCACCCCCCTGCCATTTTCTCTAGAAACAAACGTCTGTTCCCGTTCATCTGTAAAATAATCAGTTGTTGGGTTTTTTAAATGTTCATAATATTATTGTAGTTTTTTTTAATGTTTGTTGTTTTATTTTTCATCATGACATTCCGCGCCACACTCCGCCCAGTAATATTAAAACAACAGCATCAACAACAAGGAAATGTAATAGATTCCTTGTCCTGTCTGTTTTATTCTTTTTTTTTTTTTAGTACTGGAATGTTTCAGGCTTAACACCCAAACCCCCTGTTAATGTTTGAAGCTGTTTTACATGAGGGATGATGAGAGGAGGAGGAGGATGGTGTGGTGATGGGGGTGGTCAGATGGGGTTGGTGGTGGTGTGGTGGGGGAAAAGTGATGGTGTGGTGATGATGAGTTGGTGGCGGATGGGGATGATGGTGGTGGTGAGGACCATGATGATGATTATGGCATAGTGATGATGATGATGGTGATGGTGGTGGTGGTGGCGGTAATGATGATGATTTATGATGACGATTATGATGCCAATGATGATGATGATGATGATGACAATAACGACGCGATGAAAAATGATAATGATGACAATCACGACGACGACGACGACGACGATGATGGTGGTGGTGTGGGTGGTGGTGGTGGTGGTGGGGGTGGTGGTGTGTGGAAGAAGATGTAATGATACATGATGATGGTAATGGCAATAATGGGATAATGGCAATGGTGGTAATGAAAGGTTTGGGGGGGGTCATTATGATGGTGATGGTATGATGATGATGGTGGTGGTGATGATGTGATAAGGTGGTGGGGTTGGGATGGTGGGGTTCGTGTGTTTTGGGGTGGTTTGGGG
>CM054147.1:48877685-48902685 GCA_028751875.1 Rapana venosa
TTAAGTTTATTTCATTATCATGACATATAATGTGAACGAGTATAATCAAAAATGAGTGTTGATGGTGATCGCGTACTGTTTTGAGAATTATATAATTATTTACTATTATCTCTGAAATACACACACACTTTCTCTCTGTATCTCTGTCTATGTCTCTCTCTTGCCTTTTATCGTTTTGCTTATAGTTGTTGTGTATCCTGATGAAGGATTCATACTTTATATTTTCAATATTTTATTGGGCTTGTTGGCTGTACTTTAGTTTTAATGAACACAACACACACACACACACACACACACACAACACACACACACACACACACACACACACACAAAACACACACACACACACACACCAAACAATATGCTAGGCAGTTTGAAAATAATCATTTTCCAAGTTTGTTTTTTGACCCGAGTTCGCCGCAGTTGAACGTCTCAATCCAGTTAACGACAAGAGCACCACATAAGGACACCACACAGGTCCTCTTTCTCATCAACTTTCACCCACCCTCACCCCCCACCTATCTGGTGCCAACAACTTCCTCCCACCCACCACCCCCACCCCTTCCCTACCCCCTTACCCATTCCGCGGTTTCCGAGTAGCTTGTATCAAGGGTAGATAATGACAGGAACAAGTTTCTGAGAAGTCAGCCGTCACTCTCTGTCTCTCACTTATTATCTGTCTCTCTACCTGTCTGTCCTTCTCTCTCTGTCTGTGCATCTCTGTCTGTTTCTCTCTTTCTGTCTGTCTTTGTCTTTCTGTCTCTGTCTCTCTCTTTCTCTGTTTCTCATTTGTATCTGTCCTCTTTGTCTCTTTCTCTCCCCCTACTCTCTCCCCCTCTCTCTCCTGTGTGTGTGTGTCAAGTCAAGTCAAATATTTCCAGATGGTACATTGAACAAGCAATGTATTTGCTTTTTTTTTTATCAAGCCATCTATCTAAGAACACATTTCTTAATGATAATACTGAAATACTACATTATTGCAACCTTTACCAATAAATTGAACCAGTAAAAAAAGGAAAACCGATAAAATAATACATTGAAAAATACAAATTACACACATATACATACACACAGACACACAACAACACACACACCAACACACACACACACACACACACACACACACACACACACACACACACACACACACACCCACACCACACACACACACACACCACTCATCACCTCTCTCTCTCACTCATACGTACCAGTACTTTTATTATTCTTTGTTTTTAAGTATTCCAGTACTTTTAACATTCTTTGATTTTGAATGATTGCAGTACTTTTATCATTCTTTGATTTTGAATGATTGCAGTACTTTTATCATTCTTTG
Source organism: Rapana venosa (assembly GCA_028751875.1). Taxonomy (NCBI): domain Eukaryota; kingdom Metazoa; phylum Mollusca; class Gastropoda; order Neogastropoda; family Muricidae; genus Rapana; species Rapana venosa. Next base: position 48,879,019 of record CM054147.1, read on the forward strand.
TTTGAATGATTGCGCTACTTTTATCATTCTTTGTATTTGAATGATTGCAGTACTTTTATCATTCTTTGTTTTTGAATGATTGCAGTACTTTTATCATTCTTTGTTTTTGAATGATTGCAGTACTTTTATCATTACTGCATTCTTGTTTTTGAATGATTGCAGTACTTTTATCATTCTTTGTTTTTGAATGATTGCAGTACTTTTATCATTCTTTGATTTTGAATGATTGCAGTACTTTTATCATTCTTTGATTTTGAATGATTGCAGTACTTTTACATTCTTTTTTTTTTAAATGATCAGATTTTTAATTTTTTGATTTTGAATGATTGCAGATTTTTATCATTCTTTTTTTTTGAAGATTCATATTTTTATCATTCTTTTTTTTTAATTTTGCAGAAGTTTTTTTCTTTTTTTTGTAAAGGTTTTACGGTATTTTTTATCATTCTTTGTTTGAATGTTGCGAAATTTTTTAAAATTCTTTGATTTTAATGTTTCGTATTTTTTTTTTTTTTTGTTTTGTGCTGATTGCGGTATTTTTATCCTTTCTTTGTTTTGATTGAATGCAGTGGGTCTGCATTCTTTTTTTGAATGATTGCGTATTTTTATCACATTCTTTTTTAATGATTGAGTACTTATCATTTTTGTAATTTGCAGTGTTTTATCATCTTTTTTTGAATATTGCATACTTTTACATTTTTGTGTTCGAAGAGTGGGGACAATTTAATGAGAAAAGGCTGATGTTTTTATATGTGAAAAAGGGAGAGGGAAAAAAGGATATTGTTGCCTGTGAAAAACGAGAAGGGTGGGGAAGAGGAATGAGACAAACAACAGACAGACAGAAAATATCAGAGACGGGAACAAAAATGAACCCTTTTATTTTTAAATGAATCTTTTTTTTTCAAGGGTAACAGAATAAGCATACGCAAACTTTTTTTTTAAAAACCGGCCCGCCCCTGTTTAGGGACTTCAACAAAACAAACCCCAAACAATGACAACAATTTTTAAAAAAGTAAGTGTATTTTTAACAATACAAAACCCCCTGCCTGAACATTGTTGTCAAGAGATACATAATTATATTTTTTGCTGAAATAGGATCTGCGTTCAATAAATGCATAATTCTCAAATGGCGGAAAAATAACATGAACACGATACATGAGAGAATGAGAAAGAGAGAGAAGAGAGAAGAGAGAGAGAGAGAGAGAGAGGAGAGAGAGAGAGAGAGAGAGAAAAGGAGAGAGAGAGAGAGAAGAGAGATTTTATTTCAAAGGGCCCAAATCTCCTTTTGAACGGGTGTGAAAGGCACATTTAAGTGAAACCAAAATAAAAACTCTATACTTCAATACATTCAATTGTAACAAAATGTTTAAGTCACGTCACAGCAATACATCATTTAATTTTTTAAAAACAATAACTGATCTAATACACAACCCATGCACGACATATTATTCAGTTTTTTTAACAAAATCGACTAAAACCAACCTCTTGATATGACAACAGGACAACACACACACACACACACACCACCCCCCCGGCGCGCGCGCGCGCACCACCACCACCACCACCCACATACACGCACCACACCAACCACAACCATATATAAACACCACGACCACCACCACACCACACCACACCACACACATACCACACACCAAACCGCACCACAACACATACACAACAAAAAAAAAACCGCCTCCTCCCCCCCCCCCCCCACAACAAAAACACACACACACACCAACAAAGAACACCCCCCCAACACACAAAAAATCCCCACAACACACACACACACACCAAAACACACACACACACACAAAACACACACACACAAACCCCCAACCCCCACACAAAAAACAACCCCCCCACAAAACACCCCCAAAAACCCCAAAGGGGGGGCATTTGTTTGTTATTTATGCTATTTAAAGCGTCATTAAAACGACTTTTTAGATTAAAAAAACCCCTTTTTTTTTATTTGTTGCTTGGTTTAAAAAAGCTCAAAACCAAAATTTTTTTTTAGCTTTTGATTAAAAAATAAATTTTTTGATAGTTTTTCCGGGTTTTTGTTTTTCCCTTTTTTTATTTTTTTCTTTTGGGGGGGAGGGGGGCTTTTGGGGTTTTTTTATTTTTTGGGGGGGGGTTTTCCGTTTTTAAGGGGTTTAGTTTTTCTCGTGGAAGAGGGTTTTTCTTTTTTTTGGGGCAGGGGGGGGGTTTAAAATTAAATGGTTTTTTTTTTTTGTAGTTAAATTTTTTAAATGGTAAAGGTTTTTTTTTTTTTTTTATTTATTAAATTATAAAAATTTTTTTCAAAAAAAAAATTTTTTTATCATTTCGCAACTTGATCCCTGAAATTCCCTTTTCCCTACATTTCCAACTACACCCCCCTCCCCCCCAACCCAAAAAACCCCCCCCTCCACCCCCCCCCCCCCCCCACCCCATCCCCCCTCCCCTCTAATTCACAACTTTGAAAAACGTTAAATGAATTTGAAAAAAACACACACACACACACACACAAAACACACACCCAACAAAACCCCCCCCCCCCCCCTCACGACACAAAACACACAAAAAAACCCACCACCACAATCTTTTCATCTATAGCCTCATTCCACCAGGTACTTGATTAATTTTAAAAAGGCTATCAAGTGTTACCAAAGGCTAGGTAAAAAAAAAGGGAAAAGGGTTCCCATAACCTTTGGTGTAGGGGAAACGAGACATCAAAACCCAATTTCTAGGGGGCCCCATATTAGGGCGGCGCCCATCTCCACTTCCTCGCTGCTTTACATTCCCTGACCCTGATCAGAGTCATCAAACAGCTGTACAGCGAGGCCACCAGTGCAGTGTACTACAACAACAACTTTGGAGAATGGTTTCGAACAACAGTTGGAGTAAGGCAGGGCTGTCTACTCTCACCCACTCTTTTCAACATCTTCCTTGAGAGAATCATGGCTGATGCACTGGAACATCATGAAGGATCAGTCAGCATTGGTGGCAGAACGATCACAAACCTCCGCTTCGCAGATGACATTGATGGAATAGCAGGATCAGAAAAAGAGCTTGCCACCTAACAGAACACCTGAATAAGGCCTCCAAAACATACGGCTTGGAAATCATGCAGAGAAGACCAAACTGATGACTAATAACACCAACGGCATTAGCACTGATATCAGGGTTAATGACCAGAAGCTGGAAACAGTTCAAAGCTTCAAGTACCTTGGGACCATTGTATCAGACAGGGACCCAAGCCAGAAGAGAATGCAGGACTGCACAGACAATAACAGCACTGGTCCAAACTTAAACACACAGGATATATAAAAATATCTCGACATTATCTCCCAAGATCAGACTATGCGCTCCTTGTCATATCCAAATTTCTGTATCCTGTGAAATCATGAACCCTGACTGCAGATTTGGAGAGACGAGAACAGGTCGGTGGAAGATGAATATGCTTCGGAGACTCCTTGGCATCTCCTACAAAGACCACATAAGGCAAAGAAAGCGTGCTAACAGAATCCAGCAAACCAATTGACCCTATGAGAACCTTCTAACGATCGTGAAAACGCGTAAACTACCTTAAATGGTATGGGCATGTCACAACAACAAGATCCAAAAGGACTTAGCAAAAACAGTTTCACCAAGGCAACGTCCAAGGAGGACGAAGAAGAGGCATACCAAGGAAAGTGGAGGATAACATCAGCGATGGGACAGAATTCACTAGAACTCAACAAAACCCTGAGAAGGCAGAACAGAGATAGGAATAGGAGGGACTGGGTTGTTGAGTCTTTGACGTGCCCCCCAATGGTCGTCAGACCAAATACGGGAACAGATAGAATAGATAGATAGAAAAACCCTAAAGAGGGCAATAACCTATATAATAGCTGGGTGAACTAGGGTACTGTACTAGGCCAACCGCGCAAACGTCACCCATCCAATTCGTAACCGCCACGCTCGAGTCTGCTTAACCTGTTTTTTTTAAGCTGGGGAAAGGGAAAGCTCTAACCACTGAGCTATCTATCCCGTTTAGATTTATTCCTGCTGTCTTTTACTCTGTGAACTGTGTTCCTTATAATGGATTATGTGTTTTTGCGTTACAGTGTATTAATCGTGTTTCCTGCACATGAACTGACGTGTTTGAGGATTCGTGAATGGTCAGCAGGAGTATCGAGCCCTTCATACAGGAAATATTCTGTCGTTTTGTTGTTGTGTTGTTTGTTTTCTTTCCCTCTGTCTGTATTTTTTCTGGTCTGTTTGGTTTGTTGTCCTCTTGGTTTTGTCTGTGTGTCTGTCTTTGTCTGTCTGTCTCCCTTCTCAGTCTCTCTCCATGTTTCTATCTGTCTGTCTCTTTCTGACGCTTGTCTGTCTGTCTCCTTCTCTGTCTCTCTCGTTTACTTTCTGTCTGTCTCTGTCCCTTTGTCTGTCTGTCTCTCGCTCCCTGTGCTCCATATCTCGTCTGTCCTGTCTTGTCCTGCTGTCCTCCTTCTTTGTCTCACTCTCTGTCTGTCTGACTCTGTGTCACTGTCTGTCTGTCTGTCTGTCTGTCCTCTCTCCTCTCTCATAATCCATCTCTCTCTCTCTCTCTCTCCCTCCTCTCTCACTCTCTCTCTCACTCTCTCTTCCTCCTCCTCTCTCTCTCTATCTTCCTCTTATTCCCTACTCACCCCTATTGCCTGGAACCCTCTTCCATCACTTTCCACTCCAAAAACCATCACAGATTAGTTATACCAGCATAAAATAGTATGATGCTAGGTGACCTCGTTTGTTTTTGTTTTTTTGTTCCCCCCCCCCTCCCCCCCCAACCCGAGACCTTCTTTTCTTTTGGTTTGTTGTAGATTTTTGTCTGGATGTTTTTTGTGCTTTCGGGTTTTTGGTGTTTGTTTTTCCCGACATTGTTTTTTAACGAAGTTTACACTGATGCGATCTATTGATGTCTGGTTTTTTTTTTTTTGTCGCCAAAAACAATATACTTACGCCAGTTCCCAAATCCACATAGACAGAGAAAGAGAAAGAGAGAGAAGGAGAGAGAGGAGAGAGAGAGAGAGAGAGAGAAAATAAAGAAAGAGAGAGAGAAAGAGATAGAGAGAAGAGAGAGAGAGAGAGAGAGAGAGAGAGAGAGAGAGAGAGAGATAGAGAAGAAGAGAAGTAAACAAATTTAATGTAAAACGTCAACATTGATTATAATCCTTAATAATTAATAGGGGATGGAGAGCGAAAAACAATGACATCATCAGTATGGTTTTCTATTTTTTAGAAAAACTACACACCCAAAATTGATCATGATTCTAAATAAGTACATGGGGAAGAGATAGATAGACAGATAGACATACAGCCAGACAGACAGAAAGACAAACAGACAGATAGATAGATAGAGATTGCAATGAACTCAATATCTTTTATATAAAAAGTCAAAAGCGATAATTACTTTAGATTAGAAAGGGGAGAAGGGGAGAGAGAGAAAGAGAGAGAGAGAAGAGAGAGAGAGAGGAGAGAGAGAGAGAGAAAGAGAGATTCCAGTATCATAAATATTTTATAAAATTTTTTTTTAAAAAAGTCAAAACTGTTTACAATACTTGAAAAGTCGCCAGAGAGGTAAAGAGGAAAAGAAGAGAGAGAAAGAAGGGGGAGAGAGAAGAGAGAGAGAGAGAGAGAGAGGAGAGAGAGAAGAGAGAGAGAGAGAAAGAGAGAAGAGGAGAGAAGAGAGAGGGGAGAGAGAAAAAGAAGAAAAAAGAGGGAGAGAAAAATTGCAATGATATTCAATCTTTTTTTTAAAAAAGTAAAAACTGTAATTTGGGAAAAAAAAAAACGGGGGAAGAGAGAGAGAGAAGAGAGAAGAGAGAGGAGAGAGAGAGAGAACACTAACACTGAACACTGAAAATTTTTTTGTACTTGGGCCCTTTTGGCCACTAAAAACAAAACATTTTTCGGGCAGGGGTAGTATAGATCACAGGAAAGCTTAACCTTTTGGCTTTTCCCACTTCTGCAAGCATACAAAACACACTTCTAGTCTTCTATTTATTTCAAATCCCCATCATATTCTTCAGCATCTTCTCACCATCCTACAGCTCTTCATTTTTCATAGCAGCATCTGCAGCAAGAATATCGCTAACCATCTTATTTTTACATCTATGTCAACCCAAAAACATCTTCCCCTCGTTATCTACACTTCATCGTCTTTTTTTAATGTATAATTACATCATCCGCTCATCTTTTTAGTATCTACATTTTGTGTATCGTTATCTTCACACCACACCACCGCTTCCATTGACATTTTCAACTATACATCTTTGCCACCATTCCATCTTAACATCGTCATCATAATCCCATCAACCCCACACCCAAAATCTGCCATCTTACCCGTCCCTTCAATACCAATCTTTGGTCACCATCATCCCCTATCATTTTCAGCATCTACATTACACCCCTTCAGCATTTTCATCTTTTTTTGAGCAACACACCATGACATAAAACATCACGTTTCACATCAATATCTGTATCATCTCCACCCCTTGTAGCATCTCCCTCATCCTTCTATTTTCGGGTCATGTTACTCACATCGCCTTAATAATTTTAAATTCTCATCGCCATTGGGTCACCTGTACAATATCCACATCATCTTGTCCAATAATTTTCACCATACCATCCCTCCACGTCTTTTTCCACCGAACATCATCAAAATTTAACACCCTTTCAATATCTACATTTCCCCCACCATTCCTTCAACTCCCATCACTACAGCCCCATCATCTTACAATCCCATCATTTTTCTTCATCACTTCCCCCTTTTTCTATATTATCATCACTCATCATCTTTTTTTAAACAACCCATCACCACCATCATCAAAACTCAACATCTACACACCACCCCCAAATCACCTAAATATCTACATCACCCCATTTCACCTCAACTCTACAGACCATCGTCCTCAACTCCACTCACCAACCAACCCCCTCTCATCTCATCATCACCCCATCGTCTTCAACATCCAATCGTCAGCACCATCAACACCCAACCACACGCCCACCATCATATAAGTTATACTATCAAAATACTTTTTGACTACAACATTGATATAAAGAGTTTTCTTAAAGCTTTTTTATTCATATGGAGAAAAAAAACCCCCCCCCCAAAAAAAAAAAACCCCCACAAAAAAAAAAAAACCCCTTCTGTTCATCAACATGGTCACAAGACTGTAAACTAAAACAAGGTTATTTGGTGCTCTATTCATAAAAAAAATTTATTACATTAACATCATTTTTCTTGGTAATCGTCAAGTTACACCAAACTCTTTGTAAACATTCAGCAAATTTTAAATCAAAAAACAAGCCAGAGGGATAATTTCTTCGCTTTTGGGCTGAATGGAAGACAACCGGGAAACACATCATCTTTGAGGTTTGCTACCTGCAACAACCATGTAGGGGAATTTCAGCTAAATCACCAAGGAACTTAGCTCTGAGATCAAATACTGGGACAGTCAAAAAAAAAAGTCATTTCTTTTTTCAGTTATTGATTACAAAAGGACAGGTTTATCTTGTTTTGAACCTATACGATGTTATTTGCAATTTAGGGGCAGAGCTTTAAAATCTAACTTGAGAAATGCCCCCCTAAGCAAAAAGATCAATATCGGTATATATTTTTCTTTTTAAAAAAATCTTTTTTAAAGGGATCATTTTTTTCATTCTTTTACGATCTCTAACGTAGAAGTCCTTTCTTGATAAAAAGTCAAAAGCGCTGTTTAAATTGACCCAAAACGCTTTGATATCCCACAACTTGTTGAAACCCAAACAAACTGAAACCCGTCTCGCATGAATTTCCCTGTTTTTAGATCCCCAGATTTTTTCCCCCAATTCTACTAGTTCAAGAAGCATCTCGTGGGCTTTATGGGGGAAATCTTTTTTTTTCCATCTAAAGGAGTCTAAAACCAAATACCTAAACTGAAACAAAAAATTTACAATAAAGGATACCCCCCAGACACCATAAACCATCTTATTGATGGGACACCAAAAATCTTTTCACGCTACAATGGGCTTTTCTAAATGATCTTACTTACTAACCCCAATTTCAGACGAAACATTAAAACAGAAAAGATTGCCAAATAAAGAACCCGAATAAGGCCTAAAAAACGCTGGAAACATGCAGGAAACCAAAAATGTGAAATAACCCAACCATTTCCGAATCAGGGTTTTTTACCAAATAAAAAATTCCCGCTCAAGCCTGGGGGCCCTTGTTCAACCAGGGGAACCAGAATAAAGTAAAGCAAACTGGAAGACAAAAAAACCCCTGTCCCAAAAATTTAAACCCCCAAACCTGGAATTAAAAATATCTCAATTTAACTCCAAGATCAATAAATCGCCCCTTGTCATATCCCTAAATTTTCGTAGCCTGGAACATACCCCTGTGCAGATTTTGGAGAGAAAAAGTACAGGCGGTGGAGATGAGAGCTTTGGGGGACCCTTTGGGGAAACCCTACAAAAACCCACATAAGCAACGAAAAAGCGTGCATAAAAAAAACCAGCAAAACCAAAAAATTTGGACCTATAGAACCTTTAACGATCGTGAAAAAGCGTAAACTTAATGGTAGGCATGTAAAAGGGACCCAAAGACTTGCAAAGGGGGGGCAATTTTACAAGGCACTGTCCAAGGAGGGAAAAGAAGAGGCAGACCAAGGAAGACTGGGGGATAACATCAGGGGGAAAGGAACAAAACCCCAAACCCCAACAAAACCTGGAAAAAAGGGGAGAAAAGAGAAGGAAAAATGGAGGGAAAATGGGGTTTTTGAGTCCCTTGAGGGCCCCCCACGGGGCCCTCAACTACGGGACGATGATAATTTAAAAAGCAAAAAGAATTACCCCTACTTTAGAAGTATCCCTTTGAGGGGGGGGGCAGAGAGAGAGAGAGAGAGGGGGAGAAAAAGAAAGAGAGAGAGAGCGAGAAAAAAAAGAGAAGAGAGAGAGGAAAACGCCCCCAGACAGGGAGAGGAGACAGAAGAAAAAACAACGACAGAAAACAAAAAGAAATGGGGGGGGGCCCAGGGGGGAAAAAAAAAAGGGGAAATTTCTACAGCATTTTTTTCAAAAAACCAAAAATTGCGATTGTAATATTTAACAGCAGTACAAGAAGGGAAAAAGAAAGGGGGAGAGAGAGAGAAGAGGAGAGAGAGAAGAGAGAAGGAGAGAGAAGAGAGAAAAGAGAGAGAGGAGAAGGGACAGAACTCGAATTCGAACCGAACTCGAAGGTTTTTTAAAGAGGGTACTTGGATTAGCCCGGGGGTTCTTTACACCAGGGCCTCAAGAAAAAAAAGAAAAAACAAAACAAACAAAAAAGAAAAATCATAGCATTACACCATAAGGCAAAAAAAATAATCACTTTTATACTGCAACCTACTCCCAAAAAAATTTTGTTATATACTAAACCAGCCAAACAAAAAAAACTGACTGATTTCATTGTTTAAAAAATCACCCAAAAATTTTCCCCCAACAAAAGATTCATTCAACTTCCACCATTTACTCTTCGCACACCCATGTTTTCAACAAAAACGAACAATCCCCCACTTTTTTTTAAAACTGAGACGAAAAAGGAAACGTCACTTTTTTATCGTTATTGCATGAAAGTAAAAAGTTTAAAAACCTCTTTCCACCCGTTTACAAAAACAGCACACCAAACCCCAAAACACAACAACACACACACCACCCCACACACACCACAAAATGAGGGGACAAAAAAAACTCACACAGCACTAAAACAAATCAATACCCTCCAATTAATATTTCTCCAAAATGAATACCCAAATCCAATTTTTTTACTTTAACAGAACAAAAAAGCAAGCGCAACCCAAAACCCCTGTAAATCCAAAGAGCAAAAAAACACAGTTCAAGTAATCAAAAAATCCACTTCCCGTCATGCAAAGCGCGCCGCGCGCACCCACACACCAGAAAATTCAAAAAAATTCAGTCACTTCAAACACAAAACCAAATTATTCTTAAAAAAAAAAATGCACCCCATCACCTTTTCATTACATAAAGAGCAAAAAAAGACCACATAAGTTCAAAAATCAATTTTCAATGCACATACACCTACTCGGGTACACACACCCGCACAAAACGCACGCACCCACGCACACTCAAAACAAAACATTGACAAATTTTCACCCAAAAAATAAGCATTAATCCAGTACCTTATAGATAAGAAATTTTAATAATTCCATTTATAAATATGCAAAACCCTTTTCCTTTTTAATGACATAAAGAAAAACCACTGAAGTTCAATACACTCAATATGTCAACACCACACACACACACACACACACAAAAACCAACCCCCCACACACAAAACCCCACCACACCCCCACACACAAACCAAATCACATCAAAACAGTCATCAAGCAAAAAACCCCTATAAAAAAAAAGGTTATAGTAATACATTACATATCATATAATACAAATGAAAAAGTCAATTATATTCAGAACATTTCAAATAAATATTTTTTGATAAGTTTTTTTTAATGAAGACAGACTGCATTTCTGTTTAAAAAATTGGAAATTAATTCCATTCTTTATTACCTGTATAACGAGGGATGACTTTAAAATCGTTCTTGACGAGGGGTACAAATAGTTTTCTTTTTAAAACCCAAAAAAAAAACAAAAAAAAAAACAGAAAAAGAGAAGACAGACAAACAGAGACAGAAGAAACCGACAGAGACGACAACAGAAACAACGGACAGAACAGACAAAGACAGACAAGACAGAGACAGCCCACAAGGGAAATGGGCAGAGAGACTCAGCACAGTCTTTCCTTTACTGTTATTTTTTTTCAAAATAAGAATATCGCTTAAGCAAGCCGCAAAAAGGGTGGAATCAATCCGCTATTATTTTTAGAAAAGGGAAAGCATCACAAAAACATCCGCATGAGGAAATGAGAGGCACTACAAAACCTTGCTTGTTGGCTTGGGGGAGGGGGGCGGGGGTTCGGGGGGGGGGGGGTGTCAGGGGGGTTGGGGTGGGGGGGGGGGTTCTGTATTATCGTTCGGTGTTTTTTTTTCTTTGTTTCGCTATGTAATATAGCGGGGGGGCCCCCGTCCCAAAGGTGGAATCAAAACTGTTTTTGATTACTACTTGTTGGGGTTTTTAAAAAAATGAAATTTTTGTTTTTTTATTTGTTTTTTTTTGTATTTTGTTTTGTTTTACTTTGATTGTTTTTGTTTTTTTGTATTGCTTTTGTTTGCTTCTTTTTTGTTTGGGGGGGGGGGGGGGTTTGTTTTGTCATTTTATTGTTGTTGTTTTTTCTTTTTTCTTATATGTTTCCTTATTGTGTCTATCTTCCGTTTTGTCTATGTGTGAATTTCTTTTTTTTTTTTCTTTTCTTTTTTTTTCTTTTTCTTCTTCTTTCTTTTTTTTCTCTTTTCTTCTTCTTCTTCTTTTTTTCTTTTTGTTTTCTTCTGTCTTCTTTTCTTCTTTGTTGATTCTTCTTCTTATTCTTCTCTTATTCTTCTCTCTCTTTGCGATTCTTCTTTTCTCCTTCTTTCTCTTCTTCTTTTCTTTTGCTTTTCTACTTTTCTTGTTCTTCTTGTTTTTCTTCTTCTTTTCTTGTCTTTTCTTCTTCTTCTTCTTCTTCTTTTTTTTCTTCTTCTTCTTCTTCTTCTCTTCTTCTTTCTTCTTCTTCTTCTTCTTCTTTCTTCTGTCTTCTTCTTCTTCTTCTTCTTTCATTTTCTTTCTTCTTCTTTTCTTCTTCTTCTTCTTCTTCTTCTTCTTCTTCTCTATTCTTCTTCTTCTTCTTCTTCTTTTCGATTTCTTCTTCTTTTTTCTTCTTTCTTCTCTTCTTCTTGCTTCTTCTTCTTCGTTCTTCTTCTTTTCTTCTTCTTGTTCTTCTTCTTCTTCTTCTTCTTCTCTTCTCTTCTTCTTTTTCTCTTCTTCTTCTTCTTCCTTCTTCACATTCTTCTTCTCTTCTTCTTCTTCTTCTTCGTTCTTCTTCTTCTTCTTCTTCTTCTCTTCTTCTTCTTTTTCTTCTTCTTCTTCTTCTTCTTCCTTTCTTTCTCTTCTTCTTCTTTCTTTCTTCTTCTTCTTCTTCTTTCTTCTTTCTTCTTCTTCTTCTTCTTCTTCTCCTTCTTCTTCTCTTCTTCTTCTTCTTCTTCTTCTTCTTCTTCTTCTTCTTTTCTTCTTTTCTTCTTCTTCTTCTTCTTCTTCTTCTTCTCTCTTCTTCTTCTTCTTCTCTTCTTCTTCTTCTTTCGCTTCTTCCTTCTCCTCCTCTTCTTCTCCTTCGAAATTTCTTGTTCACAGTTCCTTGCAGCTCTTCATTTTCTTTAGTACTCTTCACTTTCCCCTTTGTCATCTTCTTCTTCTCTCCCCCCCCCCCCCCCCCCCCCCCCGCTCCTTCCCCTTTTCTTGTCCATGTCTCCCTCCCCCTTCATCATTTATTCACTCTTTCTTCCATTTTTTACCATCGATGCCTTTTTCCCCATCCTTAATATGTGTTTGTTTTATTTGTTTCTTTTCAGTAGAGGTTGTAGGGTTTGTGTTTTGCATTTGTTTTCGGACAATATCTATCCTTTTTTTTTCTTTGTTTTAATATTTGCCATTATTTCGTTCAGGTTTTTGTACCCGGTGTAGCGTTGTGTGTTTTTAATAATGACTGTCATATTCAAAGCAGAGGCGTTGTTTTATCTTTCTTTCGCTTCAATACATTTTTGTCGGTGTCTATTTTGGGATCTGGCATCAACAGAGCCAAGACGAGGACATTCCCAGGTGCAGAGATGGGCAGCGATCATGACCTCGTGCTCCTGAACTTTAGAGTCCGATTGAAGAAGACCAATAAGACAAAGAACACCAGACTCAAGTTCAACCTGGACAAACTGAAGGACCCCACCATCGCCGAGTCCTTCCAAGCAACAATAGGAGGGAAATTCGCACCACTGCTGGCACTTGAAGAAGATGCCGAAACGATGACCACCAGTTTTAACACAGTGATGACTGAGACAGCAAGCATACTTCTTGGCAAACATCGCCGAAAAACACAACCATGGGTCACAGATGAAATCTTGAATATGTGTGACAAAAGACGAGACCTGAAGAAGAGCAAGAACACTACAGGAGCAGTTGAGTACAGAGAAGTAAACAATAAGATCAGGAGAGACACGAGGAAGACCAAGGAGGAATGGATAGAGAAACAATGTACAGAAATCGAAGAGAGCCTGACAAAGAATAATAGCAGAAGAGCATACCAGATTGTGAAAGAGCTCACCAAACAGAAACAGGCAAGAGTCAGTAACATCCAGGACAAAGAAGGGAATTGCCTAACGGAAAAGAAGGAAATCGTTGGCAGATGGACGGAATACTGTTCCGAACTTTACAATCATCAGACGCTAGGCGACCCCAGCGTACTTGCAAGCCAAGCCTCGTCGAATAAAGACAACTTCCCAATTCTACGCGAGGAAGTAGAAGTAGCAATTAGATCGCTGAAGAAAGGAAAATCAGCAGGAATCGACAACATCCCAGCAGAGCTGATCCAACACGGGGAAGAAGCAGTGACAGACATCCTTACAAGTATCTGCAACAAGATCTGGCAGACCGGAGAGTGGCCTACACCATGGACCCAATCACTCATCATCACTCTCCCCAAGAAAGGAAATCTCCAGCAGTGCCAAAACTACAGGACAATCAGCCTCATAAGTCATGCCAGTAAAGTCATGCTGAAAGTGATCCTGAACAGGCTGAAACCACAGGCAGAAGAGATCATCGCCGAAGAGCAGGCCGGTTTCCGCCCAAATAGAAGCACCACAGAACAGATATTCAACCTGAGGGTTCTGTGTGAGAAATGCAGCCAGCATCAACAAGACATCTTCCACGTCTTCATTGATTTTAAGAAGGCCTTCGATAGAGTATGGCATGACGCTCTGTGGGCCACCATGAACAAATTCAACATGGGCCAGAAGCTGATCCACACCATCAAGGAACTCTAAAGGCCACCAGTGCAGTACTCGTACAGGGCACGGTAGGGGATTGGTTCCGTACCTCAGTTGGGGTCCGACAGGGATGTCTGCTGTTGCTGACACTATTTAACATTTTCCTCGAACGCATCATGGCTGACGCCTTGGAAGACCACACAGGCACAGTCAGCATTGGAGGGCGAACAATCACCAACCTCAGGTTTGCCGATGACATTGACGGTCTGGCAGGAAATGAAGAGGAACTGGCCAACCTAGTGAAGCAACTGGACGAAATATCCTCACGATACGGCATGGAAATCAGCGCCGAGAAAACCAAGCTCATGTCAAACAGTGCCCAGCCAATCACCACCAAGATAACTCTCAGCGGAAAAGAACTGGAGACAGTTGACCATTTCAAGTACCTTGGAGCCATCATAAATGAGGAGGGATCGAAGACCGAAATCCTAGCAAGAGCGGCACAAACAGCAGCAGCAATGGCAAGACTGAAGACCATATGGAGAGACAGAAACATCCCTCTCGGAACCAATGTAAAGTTACTAAACGCGCTAGTCACCTCAATCATGCTTTACGCATGTGAGGCATGGACACTGAACGCAGACCTACAAAGGAGGATCCAAGCAGTAGAAATGAGATGCCTCAGAAGGCTCCTTGGCATCTCATACAAGGACCATGTCACCAACAATGAAGTCCGCAGAATGATCACTCAACAGGTGCGGGACTATGAAGACCTACTGACCACGGCGAAAAAGAGGAAACTCAGATGGTATGGGCACATAACACGCTCAGAAGGACTTGCAAAGACCATCCTGCAAGGAACAGTCCAGGGGAAGAGAAGACGGGGCAGACATAGGAGAAAGTGGGCCGACGACATCCGTGATTGGACAGGGGAGGACTTCAGTGTCACCCAGGCGCTCGCCCACGACCGTGCTAAGTGGAGCCAGCTGGTCCATCGTTCGTCCACCATGCAGCGCCCCTACGACCCTGGCGTTACGGGACCAGTGAAACAGTGAACAGGGATTTTGGATAGCTTGATTGACAGCTGTAATCCTCTAAAGGAAACAGGGGAAAGTTTCCAAGATGCTTCTTCTTAGGGATTTACTGCCGACGTCGTCATCGTCATCAGTGTTGTCGTCATGATGATCGTCGTCATCGTCGATTTTGTCGTCATCGTAGTCACAGTCAACAGAGTTGTCTGCATCATCATCATTATTATCATCATCTCTGTCTTTTTATGTATCTCTCTCTGTTTCAGTCTCTCTCTTTGTCTCTGTCTGTGTGTCTGTGTCTGTCTGTCTGTCTGTCTGTCTGTACTTCTCCTCTCTCTCTCTCTCCATCTCTCTCTCTCTCTCTCTCCTCTCTCTCTCTCTCTTCTCTCTCCCCTCTCGGGGGCGTGAACTGGAGTATCACAGGTGCATGACGCGCTGTCACACCTGTGCACAATATTCAAAAAGTAGCGGGTACTGAGGCATTGCTTTGGTTCCATAGTCTGCCAGAAGCTGTGCAACATACCATGCCTTCTGCACCACTGGTCTTCAGGGCGGCATGCGGGTGTTTTCACCCCGTATTCTTGGCCTTCATGTTTCGAAGGGCCAAAGAAAAGGCCGCGATGCGAATCGCCATGCTGTCACCGCGGTCGCCGACTGGCGGTGTTACCCTTGGTTGCTCCTTACCCTGCTATTTTGGGGCGGGATACTTCTTCGCTGTGGGGACGTGGAGAGGAACCCTGGGCCTGTGCATCCACGACCCGAAGCCTTGAAGCAGAGCGTGCTGACCAGCGGTGGACGGAGGGCCAGCATGGCCAAGACACGCAGCGCATCGGACAGCGGACGTCGATCAGCCTCTCCCCCCGCCTTCTTCCCAGGACCCTTCCTCCTTGACGAAATCAAGGAGATTCTGAGGTCCATGGAGAAGTAATATCAACGCCAGGTTTGGTGTTGTGGAGCAGGGCCTTCAGGACCTTAACGAGAAGTTTTCAGTCCTTCAGGAAAGGTGGTGAGTCTGAGGGAGGAGTGAGAGTGTGCTGCGTGACCAGAACAATGAACTGACAAAGACTAATGCGGAACTGATGAACAGGGTTGACATACTGGAGAAAAAGACTGACGATTTGGAAGGAAGATCAAAACGAAATAATCTGATTTTCTATGGAATGACTCGTAATCCAAATGAAACAAAGAAGACTGTGAAGGGGTCATTCAAGACTTCTTGACTGACAAAATGGACATGACTCGAAACGTTGACTTTGACAGAGTACATCGACTTGGTGACAAACAGGATGCCCCAATAATTGCACGCATTCTCAGAGAAAAAAAGAAACTGAAGGGTAGCAATGTTTTCATTGGTGAAGATTTTTCCTCCCGTGTACGGGAAATCAGACAAAAACTAGCTCCCCATCTGAAAAAAGCTAGGAGTGATGGTCAGAGAGCCTTTATGGTCTTTGATCATCTCGTCATTGACAATAAAAAGTTCTTTCTGGATGATCATGGTCAACTGAGGGGGCCAAGCTAGGAAAACGGCCGGCCCTTTGCTTTGTGCCATTTTTGTCCAGGGGACCCAGAATCAGATGAGAGGGGCATCAAGCAATTTTCAACACCGCTTAAATGTCACTATGAAAATAGGCCTACTGCACGTGCTCACATGCCTCTTGCCCAGTGCAACAGGCATGAGCTGGCAGTTGATGTTGAGCACGTGAAAAACACAGTGGCACAGCGTGTTGACATAGTTGAGAATGAACCTGTGTCATGTTGGAAGGAAAGTGTGTTGTCAGTCGATGATGGAATGTGTGAGAAAGGAGGTGTGTTGTCAGTCGATCATGGAATGTGTGAGAATGAAGGTGTGTTGTCAGTTGATGATGGAATGTGTGAGAATGAAGGTGTGTTGTCAGTCGATGATGGAATGTGTGTGAATGAAGGTGTGTTGCCAATCACTGGTGGAGTGTGTGAGAATGAAGGTTTGTTGTCAGTCACTGATGGAATGTTGTGAGAATAAAGGGTGTCGTCTGTTGATGAAAGTGATCATATAGGTGTTGATGATTCACCAACCTTTGATAATAGGCGATCATTTTCTTTCATGTCATGAATGTGAATGGTTTGTTTTCTAAAATTAAAGATCATGATTTTGTCTCTTTTGTCTGCAGTTTTGACTTTGTGTGTTTAGTTGAATCCTTTATGGATACAATTGATTGCAATGTTTTTCCTGGTTATGATGTCTACTGTAAACCTGCCATTAAATTTTCTAAGCATGGAAGACGTTCTGGTGGCATAGTGTGTTTAATAAAAAGTTGTTTTGCTTTATATGTGAAGATGGTCGATACACAATATGCCAATATATGTGTTTTTCATATTGATAAACAGTTGTTTGGGACACTGAAAGATGTATTTTATGTTTGTACATATGTTCCGCCTGAGGGTTCCCTTTCTATGTACATTTTGATCTTGACAATGGAATCCACATACTTGAAGAATGTTTAACTGATATTTTGTTACAAAAATGATGTATATGTGATTCTTTGTGGTGACTTAAATGGCAGAACATCGAACATTTCTTTGAATTCTTCTGATAATTTAGGTTTACACATTCAGTATAAAAGCAGTCTCTTAGTGCTAGTCGTTGTTCAGAGGATGCTTGCTTGAACGCATATGGAAAGATGCTTCTGAATATGTGTACTGCTTTAGATTTGAATATTCTAAATGGTGTATGTAATGGCGATCTTGAAGGTCGCTACACATATATCTCTGATTTTGGAAGCAGTGTAAATGATTATTTTATATTATCGAGTGAACTTCTTTCTCTTGTGTTTGACACTTGTAAAATGTGCATTGTTGAACGAATTTGATTCTGATCATATGCCATTAACATTAAATGTAGCTTTTCCAATGAAAATTTATATTATGAGGATGTGGTAGCCAACGATCAAATGTTGGAGAAATTAGTGTGGAATAATGAAAATGCGGACTATTTAGCGAGCTTCTAGATGCAGAACAGTCTCAAACAAGAATTAGTAATGCTATTGATCTAATTGACGTTGATGTAACCTTGCACTTGAGGTATTTAATGAATGTTTGCGAGAATGTGCAGAGTGTATGAAGAAGTGTTTTACCTGTTCAGAGTAATAATAGTAAGCGACCAAGTGACTGGTTTGATCAGGAATGTAAAAATAATAGAAAAAATGTCAGAGAATGTTACGTAAATATCGCAGAACCAAAAATGCAAAAGATCGTCATGAATATAGAAAATGTAGACGTGAATATAAAAATTTTTTGGAGAGAAAGCGAAAGCAATACAACCAGGAACTATTATCTAGTCTTGTCAACACAATACAAGATCAAAAAGAATTTTGGAATACAGTTAAGAAAGCTTCTTTAAAAGAAAGCATCCTAAAAATGAAATAAGTCTTGATGTTTGGTTTCATCATTTTCAAACCCTTCTGGAAAAAGAAATAACTAACGAAAACATGCACATAGATATTGAAGATATTGAGGACGATGACTTTATCAATCGCCCAATTTCTAGAGAAGAAGTTCTTTATGCACTGAGGAAATTGAAATCAAGTAAGGCCCCTGGGCCTGATGGAATTATTAGTGAAATATACAAGAATTCAAATAACCAGGTTGTACAGTTTTTTGTAACATTTTTCAATGCTTATTTGATAAGGGTATCTATCCAAAGAGCTGGACTGAATCTATTTTTACCTTTGTTTAAAAAGGGCGATGTCCAATAATCCGAATAATTATAGGGGTATTTCTTCAGTAACATAAGTAGCAAGCTATTTAGTACTATCATTAACAAAAGAATACAGGAGTGGGTAGAATGTAATAATATCACCGGTGACCATCAGGCTGGTTTTAAGAAAGGTTATTCTACTACTGACCATATGTTTGCGCTTCTTGCCTTAGTTCAAAAACAATTTTCTTTGAATCGAAAAGCTCTATGTAGCTTTCATTGATTTTGAAAAAGCTTTCGATACTGTAAATAGACATCTGTTGTGGCCTATACTGTTGAAAAATGGAGTAAAAGGTAAATTATATAAATGTATTCATAGCATGTATGATACTGTGAAAAGTAGAGTTCGAAGTGGTGCACAACTAACAGATTGTATAAACTGTACTTCTGGAGTAAAACAAGGTGATGTATGTAGCCCTGTGTTTTCTCTTTTCATCAATGAACTAGCTGCGGAAGTTATTGCAAATGGAAGACATGGTGCTACAAATTTCTTATGGGGATTTAGAATTGTTTATTCTTTTGTTGGCAGATGATATTGTATTGTTATCTGAAACTGTTATCGGTTTACAGACACAACTGAATAACTTGCAGCATGCTGCTACTTCTCTTCAACTAAAAGTAAATATGACTAAAAGTAATATCATTGTGTTTAGGAAGGGGGACATTTAAGTGCGAGAGAAAGATGGGTGTATGGTAATACTATAATGCCAGTTGTCAATGTTTACAAGTATTTAGGAATATATTTTAGTAAAAACCCTTTAAGTTTTGTTTTGCGTGTAAAGATCTTGCAGGTAAGGCAAAACATGCATTAATATGTATTATGAGAAGACTCTCTTCTTTACAAAGTACGTCTCTAAAGTTGTTCCTTAAATTATTTGATGCGCAGGTACAACCTATTGCACAGTATGGTTCTGAACTATGGGGGTTAAGTAATGCAGCTAGTCATTGCGAGTCCTTGCATCTGTATGCTTTAAAGAGGTTTTTATGTGTTGATAGGCGAACTCCTAATGATTTTGTGTATGGTGAGACTAATAGATACCCAATTTACATTAATTCTGCTGTGCAAACCATACGTTATTGGCTTAGAATTTTGCAAATGGAGGAAACAAGAATTCCTTTTAAGGCTTACAGAATGTTGTGTGAATTAGATAGTAGAGGAAAGAACAACTGGGTTACTGATGTAAAGTGTCTGTCTATGTAAAAATGGCTTTGGTGATGTGTGGGTAAATCAAGGTGTTGGTAGTATAAATGTATTTATTAAAGTTTTCCGTCAACGTTTAATTGATAACAGATGGCAAGACTGGGATGATCACATTCAAAATAGTGAACGATTCAGTCTGTATAGAACATTTCCAGTTCACAAGAACTGAAATTATATTTGACACTTGATATGGATTTACACTTTAGATATATTATGACCAGATTTAGATTAGGTGTGTCTGATTTGGCCACAAAATCACTTTAGATACAGAGAATTTAATGATAATGATTTGATTTGTCCATTATGTAGAATAGATAAAGAAGATGAAGTACACTTTGTGCTATGCTGTCCAGCTTATCAAGATATTAGAGAAAGATATATATTGCCAAAATATTTTCATCAGCCATGGGCTTTCAAACTAACTTTACTCATGTCATCTGTGAGACACAAGGACGTACAGAATTTGTCTCTGTTCCTGCTTAAAGCATTCAAGTTAAGAGAAATCGCCACGTCATAGTCATGCGGTTCTGTTACATATCTATAAGAATTAATGTGTTTATTTGCTGTTTTATGGTTTTCATGTTGTATGTTTTGTTCACAATCCCCTTCATGAGGGGCCATGGCCTAATGAATAAACTATCCGAATCCGAATCCGAATCCGAATCTCTCTCTCTCTCTGACTCTTTCTGTGTCTCTATCTGTCCCTGTCCCTCTCCCTCCCTCCCCATCTCTCTCTCCATTCCTCTCTTTCTCCGTTTCCTCTCGTCTGGCTGTCTGGCTGTCTGTCTCCGTCTGTCTGTCTCTCTTTCTCTATGTCTTTCTTTCTCTGTCTCTCTGTTGCTGTCTGTCTGTCTGTCTGTCTGTCTTCTGTCTGTCTGTCTGTCTTCTCTCTCTCTCTCTCTCTCTCTCTCTCTCTCTCTCTCTCTCTCTCTCTCTCTCTCTCTCTCTCTCTCTCTCTCCCTCCCCTGCCAACTTTATGAATTGCTTTTCTACGTCTGCGTTTTTCTGCCTGTGCTTCCTCAAATCCCCACCCTGTGTATACGTGTGCGTGTGTGCGCGCACGCGCGTGTGTGTGTGTGTGTGTGTATGCGTTTGTGTGTGTATGCACGTACGTGCGCGTGCGTGTGTGTGTGTACGTGTTTGTGTGTACGTGTTTGTTTGTGTGTGCGCTCGCGCGCGTGTAAGTGTGCGTGCGCGTTGTTTTGTGTTGTGGAACAATGCGGAAACAACAAGAAAAGGGATAGAAAAGAGAGGGGGAATTGCTGGCACAGAATTTCCAGAAGGTGGTGGGGGATGCTATTTATATACTGACAGGCCCCGGCATCCCCACAGGGGAAGTCATCCGTGTGATCTCTTGCCGTGAAAACAACTGCGCAGATTGTAGTGGGGAATTACTCTGCTGTTTTCGTGTACTCCACCTCCACCCCATCCTCTCTGTCTGTCTGTCTGTCTTGTCTCTGTCTGTCTGTCTTGTCTGTCTGTCTGTGGCTCCTCTATCTCTCTCTCTCTCATCTCTCTATCTATCTATCTATCTATCTATCTATCTATCTGATCTATTTCTGTCTATTTTTCTATCTATACTCTTTCTCTGCCTCCCTCTGTCTCTTTCTCCGTCTCTCTGCCTGTCTGTCTGTTTCTCTGTGTCGTCTCTCTCTCTCTCTCTCTCTCTCTCCTCTCTCTCCTCCTCTCTCTCTCTCTCTCTCTCTTTCTCTGTCTCCCTCTGTCTCTATCTCTTTTTCTGTCTCTCTGCCTCTCTGTCTGTCTCTCTGTCTGTGTGTGTGTCTCTCTGACTCTTTCTGTCTGTCTGTCTCTCTCTAACTGTGCCTCTCTCTCTTACTCTCTCTCTCTCTCTCTGTCTATCTGTATCTGTCTGTCTGTCTCTGTCTCTCTCTCTGTGTCTCTCTCTCACTCTGTGTCTGTCTCTGGCTGTCTGTCTCTCTCTGTGTCTCTGTCTGTCTGTCTGTTCTTCTCTCTCTCTCTCTCTCTCTCTCTCTCTCTCTCCTCTCTCCTCTCCTCCCTCTCCCCCCCCCCCCTCTCTCTCTGTCCTCACTTTGTCTCTCTGTCTGTCTACCTGTCTCTCTTTGTCTCTCTATCTTTGGTTTCAATGACACCATGTTGTCTCCAGAATCAGTTAAACATCCTAGAATCATTTTGTGAAAGTGTAAAACTAAATGTCAATATAGATGAAACTAAGATTATGGTATTTAGAAAAGGGGAGATGTTGGGAAGACTTGAAAAATGGTTCTACAAAGGTAACAGACTGGAAGTTGTTAATGATTATTGTTATTTAAGATATAACTGTACAACTATGATCAGTGCTAAAAGAGGTACATTGCATTTGACAACTAAAGGATAAAAGGCAGTATTACAGCTGAACAAGGTTTTTCAAAAGTTCAAAGAAATAACCCCAAACACTTTTTTTCAAAATTTTTGACAAAGATACAGCCAATATTCTTTATGCTGCTGAAATATGGGGGTTAAACAGATTAGATCATGAAGAAAAGGTCCATATGATGTCTTGTAAGAGGTTTCTGGGTGTTCCAATGAAGACCCCTAATAGAATGGTATATGGAGACCTAGCAGATATCCATTATACGTGAATTCTTATGTTGCCTGTGTGAGATATTGGTGCAAATTGTTAGAAATGAATATAGAACGTTTACCTTGCAAAGCTTATCAAATGTTATTAGAACTAGACATGTGTGGTAAACAAAGCTGGGTTTCAAAAGTAAGAGAAGTTTTGTGCGCAACTGGCTTTAACATTGTTTGGCTTCAACAGGATATTGGCGATGTAAAACTTTTCTTAGCCACCAGCCGCCATGGCGCAGTGGTTAGCGTTTTGGGTTACGGACTGGAAGGTCGCGGGTTCGATTCCCATAAGAGTCATAGGGATTTTTCGGACTCCGGCCGGCTCCTACTCAGAGTGAGTGTGCTGTGGGCTCAGTGGGAAGACTGGGACCACACAGTCGAGCTTCATCCACTTAACGGATGCGAGTTTGAGAGTGTTGCTCAAATTACCTGACCAACACTGCAGGTGTCTGTATCTCTCGGGCCCGGTTGACGCCGGATATATTATGATAGTAAGCGTAGAGTACAACCCTGTCAAGTAGTCTCAAAGCATATGCACTTCCACAGCAGCATCATTACGTCATCCTCATTGTCATTGATCATCATGCATTAAAAAAAAAGTGTCATTGATCATCATGCATTAAAAAAAATTGCCTCTGATTCGGTGGTCCCGGTTTCTCTGGTCTCATGGTGACCTCAGATTCGGTTTGCCCATACACTTCTGTGCCTGTGGTGAGTTTGTGTCAAAGCCTTTGGGTTGGAGGTTCATGGGGGACGGTCGTTGGAGGGACGTTGTGGTGGTTGCCACCTGGGGTGGGCAACTCACTCAGTCTGGCTCCGCGACTGAGCTAATACTGTCGTTAGTAGGGGGCTTAGTAGGTGGTGTCCTGCGTATGTTAGCTCAGAACAGGCACCACTGAACACCACCAAAGTGACCCAGCAGCAGTGCAGGGCCCCTCTGGCGGGTGGCCCCACGGCGGCCTGATAGTGATGGGCTCCCTGTGGACCTCCGACCCTGGGGATGAGACATAACAAATCTGGGTGTGGTTGTGGTGGGGAGATTGGAATGAGCGGCGTGGGAACAGTAGGACGGGGGTCGTCAGAAGATGAGGCAGCAAAAAAACAAACAAACAAAAAACACCCAACTTTTCTTAGCCACATTCAAACAGAGGCTTGTCGATATGTACATTCAAGAATGGACAGGCACTATTAGAGATCGCGATAGATACCAGCCTTATCGATCATTTAAGACCA
>CM054147.1:48905185-48907115 GCA_028751875.1 Rapana venosa
GTGGAAGCCCATCAACAGCAGACTAATGAGTGCGAGACTGAAGGGAAGGCACATCAACATCACCATCATCCAGTGCTACGCACCAACCAACAACAGCAACGATGAGAGCAAAGACAACTTCTACCACCAGCTGCAGACAGAGACAGAGAAGGCCCCACGCCATGACCTCATCGTCATCATGGGGAACCTCAACGCCAAGGTCGGAAGCGACAACACCGACTATGAGAGAGTCATGGGAAAACACGGAGTGGGGAACCGAAATGACAACGGGGAGAGACTTGTGGAGTTCTGCGCCATGAACAACTTAGTGATAGGAGGGACCCTCTTCACGCACCGGGACATCCACAAGCTGACTTGGACGTCGCCGAATGGAAGAGACATGAACCAGATTGACCATCTGATGATCAACGGTATATGTAGACGATCTCTTCTGGATGTGAGAACCAAGCGAAGTGCGGATGTTGGGAGTGATCATCACCTGGTGACCGCACACATCCAAATGAAACTGAAGAAGAACACAAGACCAACCACTCAAGTGCGATTTGATACCCAGCGACTGAGAGACACCAACGTGAAGTCTGCATTCATCAACAATCTGAGGAACAGATTCCACATCCTGCAGAACATGACAGAACAGCATGACATAGATGCGACATGGAAGCAGATCTGTAAACTGTACACTGAGAGCAGCAAGGAGAGCATCGGTCATCAAAAGAAGAAGACCAACAATGACTGGATCCAACAAGAGACCCTCGATGCCATCAAAGAAAGGAGAGAGATCAAGAAGAGACTTATGCAAGTAAAGTCTCCACGGCTACGAGAGAGGCAGGAAGAGTTGTACAGAGAGGCACACAGGAAAGTGAAGAGACTCGCACGCCGTGACAAGAGAGAAGCCATGGACCAGCTGGCAGCTGAGGCAGAAGAGGCGGCGGCCCAAGGAGAGCAAGGGAGAGTCTACAAGATCACCAAGAAAGTATTAACAAATTAAGAGGAGCGCTGGGGGACCAATCAGGGACAGACAAGGGAAACTGTTGACAACAGAGAAAGAGCAAGAAGAAAGATGGGCTGAACACTTCCAGGAAGTTCTCAACTGACCACCACCTGACGAGACAGCCGACATCCCAGAAACTACAAAAGACTTAGACATTGACGTCAACCCCCCAACAAAGGAAGAGATAGTGGCTGCCATCAAGACCCTCAAGAACGGCAAGTCACCAGGCCAGGACAACCTTGGTGCCGAACTATTCAAGGCAGATTCTGAACTAGCAGCTGACATACTGCAACCACTGTTCACAGCTGCATGGAAGAACGAGAAAGTACCTGACGATTGGACCAAGGGAGTGATAGTCAAAATCCCCAAGAAAAGAACCCTGAGCGACTGCAACAACTGGAGGGGAATCACTCTTTTGTCTGTGCCGAGCAAGATACTGGCCAAGGTCATCATCAGAAGAATATTAGATGCTGTGGACGATGCACTGAGGAAGGAACAAGCAGGGTTCAGGGAGCAACGAGGATGTATAGACCATATATTCACGCTCAGAAACATCATCGAACAGTGCACAGAGTGGCAAAGACAACTGTATGTGAATTTGTGGACTTCGAAAAGGCATTTGACAGCATACACAGAGACAGCCTTTGGAGTATCCTTCGACACTATGGCATCCCATCGAAACTGGTACACCTTATCAAGAGCTTCTACGACAACTTCAGATGCTCTGGGCATAGCAAACTGTCTTGAAGTCAAGACTGGAGAAAAAAAAGTGTGATGTCGGCAGTTCCTTCAATCGGCCTTTGATTGGGGGATGAGGAAAACAACAAAGACCCCCAAGAGGGGTTCGCTGGGGCCTGTTTTTCCCAAAATAACACCTCGACTTTGCGGATACCTGGGGGCCCGCTGTCACACACACACCAACAATTTAGGGAAAAAAGA
>CM054147.1:48907615-48927252 GCA_028751875.1 Rapana venosa
TAGGGCAAACCGAATCTGAGGTCACCATGAGACCAGAGAAACCGGGACCACCGAATCAGAGGCAATTTTTTTTAATGCATGATGATCAATGACAACTTTTTTTTTTTTAATGCATGATGATCAATGACAATGAGGATGACGTAATGATGCTGCTGTGGAAGTGCATATGCTTTGAGACTACTTGACAGGGTTGTACTCTACGCTTACTATCATAATATATCCCGGCGTCAACCGGGCCCGAGAGATACAGACACCTGCAGTGTTGGTCAGGTAATTTGAGCAACACTCTCAAACTCGCATCCGTTAAGTGGATGAAGCTCGACTGTGTGGTCCCAGTCTTCCCACTGAGCCCACAGCACACTCACTCTGAGTAGGAGCCGGCCGGAGTCCGAAAAATCCCTATGACTCTTATGGGAATCGAACCCGCGACCTTCCAGTCCGTAATCCAAAACGCTAACCACTGCGCCATGGCGGCTGGTGGCTAAGAAAAGTTTTACATCGCCAATATCCTGTTGAA
This sequence comes from Rapana venosa, assembly GCA_028751875.1. NCBI lineage: Eukaryota > Metazoa > Mollusca > Gastropoda > Neogastropoda > Muricidae > Rapana > Rapana venosa. Next base: position 48,908,133 of record CM054147.1, read on the forward strand.
GCCAAACAATGTTAAAGCCAGTTGCGCACAAAACTTCTCTTACTTTTGAAACCCAGCTTTGTTTACCACACATGTCTAGTTCTAATAACATTTGATAAGCTTTGCAAGGTAAACGTTCTATATTCATTTCTAACAATTTGCACCAATATCTCACACAGGCAACATAAGAATTCACGTATAATGGATATCTGCCTAGGTCTCCATATACCATTCTATTAGGGGTCTTCATTGGAACACCCAGAAACCTCTTACAAGACATCATATGGACCTTTTCTTCATGATCTAATCTGTTTAACCCCCATATTTCAGCAGCATAAAGCAATATTGGCTGTATCTTTGTCAAAAATTTTGAAAAAAGTGTTTGGGGTTATTTCTTTGAACTTTTGAAAAACCTTGTTCAGCTGTAATACTGCCTTTTATCCTTTAGTTGTCAAATGCAATGTACCTCTTTTAGCACTGATCATAGTTGTACAGTTATATCTTAAATAACAATAATCATTAACAACTTCCAGTCTGTTACCTTTGTAGAACCATTTTTCAAGTCTTCCCAACATCTCCCCTTTTCTAAATACCTTGATCTTAGTTTCATCTATATTGACATTTAGTTTTACACTTTCACAAAATGATTCTAGGATGTTTAACTGATTCTGGAGACAACATGGTGTTATTGAAACCAAAGATAGAGAGACAAAGAGAGACAGGTAGACAGACAGAGAGACAAAGTGAGGACAGAGAGAGAGGGGGGGGGGGAAGAGAGGTAGAGGGAGAGCGAGAGAGAGAGAGAGAGAGAGAAGAGAGAGAGAGAGCAGAGAGAACAAGAGAGAGACAGGGACAGCAGAAGACAGACACAGAGTGAGAAAAGAGGACAGAACAGAGAGAGAGACAGAAGAACAGAGACAGACAGACAGATACAGATAGACGCAGAGAGAGAGAGAGAGTAAGAGAGAGAGGCACAGTTAGAGAGAGACAGACAGACAGAAAGAGTCAGAGAGACACACACAGACAGAGAGACAGACAGAGAGGCAGAGAGACAGAAAAAGAGATAGAGAAGAGGGAGACAGAGAAGAGAGAGAGAGAGAGAGAGAGAGAGAGAGAGAGAGAGAGAGAGAGAGAGAGAGAGAGAGAGAGAGAGAGAGAGGAGAGAGAGGAGACGACACAGAGAAACAGACAGACAGGCAGAGAGACGGAGAAAGAACTCGAACTCTCGAACTCGAACTCAAATGTTTTAATGAGGATAATTGGATAAGCCAGGGCTTCTTTACACCAGGTCCTCAACAAAAAACAAAACAAAAAAAAACCCAACAACAACAACAACAAAACTAACATAAAAACCAAAGACAAAAAAAACAAAAGGCAAACAAACATGAAGAAATGCATAGCATAATTATACACAATGAAGCTAACAAAAACTCAATCACTTAGTTATACTTCCAATCAACTGCTCACATTAACATTTAATTATGTACTAAACCAGCCAATCAATACAAATTGACTAATTTCATGGCTACACACATCAAAATTTCCTCACACATAAAGATACATTCACACTACACCATCCACACTCGCACACCATGCATTTCAACGACTAAACGAAGCAATCAGCCCCACTATTTTTTAAAAGTTTGGGACAAAAATGGAAACGACTTATCTTTACATCAGTTATTGCAATGAAAGTAAATGATGTAACAACTCTCTTTCCACAGTCATCAGTTTACAAACACAGCACACACACACACACACACACACACACACACACACACACACACACACACACACACACACACACAACACACCAAAACCAACCACGCACGCACGCACGCACACGCACGTACGCCCACACACATGCAGGAACAAACAACTCACACATGCACATGAATCAATTCGATAACCATTCCAATTAATATATATAATCAAAAATGACACGACTAACAAATCCAATTTTTCTACTTTAACAGAACCAAACGCAATCGCAACATACACCATGTCAATGCCATAAAGAGCAAACAAACATAGCTCAAGATAATAAAAAAAAATCCACTCTCAGACACGCACGCGCGCGCGCGCACGCACACACACACATGCATACATAGTCATATGAATGCCCATATGAATAAATAAACCATCCAAGTCGACATTCTAATCACAAATCCAATTCATTCTTAACAGGAAAAAAATGCACCCCATACACCATTTCATTACATAAAGAGCAAAAACAACAACAACCCATAACAGTTCAAGATAATAAGAATGTCTATGCACATACACTCGCGCGCGCGGGCACACACACACAGACACACACACACACACACACACACACACACGTGCGCGCGCGCGCGCGAACGCACGCTCAAAAACATGCATTGACATGAATACACAAAAAAATAAACAATTAACCCAGGACTTATAGATAAGAAATTCAATAATTCTACATTGATAAACATGCAAACCTTTACCTTTTCAATGACATAAGAACAAAACACAATGAAGTTCAAGACAATCGATATGTCAACACACACACACACCGCCACACACCCACCCACACCCACAAACCCACTCAAATCACTGTCAAAGCCAGTCAGTCGAGAAAACAACCAGCTATGAACAAAATAGGTGTATAAGTAAATACGACATTACATAATCATGGTATATACAAAAGGCAAAGTGCACATTATATTCAGAACATTTCAAATAAATATTTATGATAAGCTCTTTTGAATGAAGACAGACTACATTTCTGTTTTAAATTATCCGGAAGTTCATTCCATTCTTTACTGCCTGAATAGACTAGAGATGACTTGTAAAGATCAGTTCTTGGACGGGGAATACAAATAGCACTTTTACCCCGAATTTTTCTCACCAAAAACCTTTCAGAAAGATAATTCGGAGCAAGATTCTTCATAATTTTGTACATAAAAACACCTTTATTAAAACGACATCGTAATAAGAAAGGAAAAATGTTGAGTTCTTTGTAATCTATATTTTGCAAAGATGATGACTTAAGGAGTACAATTTTTAAGGAACGTCTATACAAACTCTCCAGTCGCTTAAGGCAATTTTTACTAGCTAAATCCCAACATGTGGAAGCATAATCTATATCTGGTTGTATATATGCATGAAAAAATAACTTCCGAGTATGCTGATCAAGCAAATGCTTAATTCGGTTCAGCTGAAAAATTCTTTGGGCTAGCTTCTTAGACAAAATTGATGCATGACTTGACCAAGATAGATGATTGTCAATATTAAGACCGAGCAATTTATGTGAATCCACTTCTTCTAAAATTTTGTTATAGACTTTAATACATTGGTAGCTGAATTTTATATTTTGTCTTTTTGCCTTGTTGTAACTAGCATGAATTTCGACTTTTCAGGGTGGAGAGCCATGTGGTTAATTTCAGACCATTTAATAAGTTTATTAATATCTTTTTGTAATTCAATGCATACAACGCTGGCATCTTTAGCTTTATTATGAATTGTAGTGTCATCAGCAAATAATTCACATTTATTTGATACACTAAGAGGCAAATCATTTACATACACTGAGAAGAGAATGGGACCTAGGACTGATCCCTGTGGAACTCCATAATGAATCGGCATAAGGGTGGATACTGTTCGGTCCTGGTATACTGCTTGTCTTCTATTCCTAAGGAAAGAGGATATAAGTTCAACAGATTTAGGATGTAAACCATACATGTGCAATTTTCTTACTAAAAGAGCATGATCAATTGTGTCGAAAGCCTTCGCAAAATCGACAAATATGGTTCCTGTAAACATATCGTTATTAATATTGTCATGCCACTGTTCTATAAGATTCGTGAGTAACGTATGGCATGAGTGATCTTTTCTAAATCCACTTTGATTTGCGTGAAACAAGCTATACGTAGTAAAATGGGATAGAAGGTGGTGTTTAAGATGTTTTTCGAGTGGCTTAGATAACACCGACAGGATTGAGATTGGTCTATAGTTAGTGGGATCATTTGGATCACCAGATTTATAAAGTGGTAGTACTCTAGCATCTTTGAACGCTTGAGGAAAGCATGACTGTTCTATACAAAGATTATAGATATAAGTAACATGTTCAGAGATTATGGGTGCAGACATTTTCAAAATTTTGCTGTCAATGTCGTCCAAGCCCCTCGAGTTTGACTGTTTTAATGAATACAACTCCCTGTACACATCATGGACACCAATAAATCCAAATTTCAGCTTCAAGTGACAGTTTGAAGCTGAAATTTGGATTTATTTAGAGACAGAGGGAGGCAGAGAAAGAGATAGATAGATAGAAAAATAGACAGATAGATAGATAGATAGATAGATAGATAGATAGATAGATAGAGAGAGAGAGAGAGATAGAGAGAGCCACAGACAGACAGACAAGACAGACAGACAGAGACAAGACAGACAGACAGACAGAGAGGATGGGGTGGAGGTGGAGTACACGAAAACAGCAGAGTAATTCCCCACTACAATCTGCGCAGTTGTTTTCACGGCAAGAGATCACACGGATGACTTCCCCTGTGGGGATGCTGGGGCCTGTCAGTATATAAATAGCATCCCCCACCACCTTCTGGAAATTCTGTGCCAGCAATTCCCCCTCTCTTTTCTATCCCTTTTCTTGTTGTTTCCGCATTGTTCCACAACACAAAACAACGCGCACGCACACTTACACGCGCGCGAGCGCACACACAAACAAACACGTACACACAAACACGTACACACACACACGCACGCGCACGTACGTGCATACACACAACAAACGCATACACACACACACACATCACACACAACCGCCGCGCGTGCGCGCACACACGTAAGCACACGTAATACACATGGTGGATTTGAGGAAGCACAAGTCAGAAAAACGCAGACTAGAAAAAGCCAAATCATAAAGCTGGCAGGGATCGTGCGATGCGAGCTCGAGAAAGAAGAGCGGAGAGAGAGCGAGAGAGAGAGAGAGAGCTAGTAGAGAGCGCGAAGCACAGACTACAGCCAATACAGACAGACAACAGACAGACTACAGAACAGACAGCAACAAAGACAGAGAGGAAAGAAATAAGAAAAGATAGACGGACAGACGATACAGAACAGCCAACCAGCCAAAACGAGAAACGAGAAGAAGAGGAAATGGATAAGATAGAGGGGAGTAGGACGAGATGACAATGGGACAGATAGAGACACAGAATGAGTCAAGAGAGAGAGAGATTCCGGATTCGGATTCGATTCGGATAGTTTTATTCATTAGCAAAGGCATCGCTCATGAAGGGGGATTTGAACAAAACAACAACTTAAACCATAAAACAGCAAATAAACACATTAATGAGATAGATATGTACACAGAACCGGCATGACTATGACGGGCTGTGCTCTTTCTTTGTAGGCTTTAACATAACAGAGTCAATTTTCTTACGCCTTGTGTTCTCAACAAGAACCATGATAAAGTTAGGTTATAAGAAGACATCTGATGTAAATATTTGGCAATATATATCTTTTCTCTAATATTCTTATAAGCTACAGCAATAGCACAAATGTACTTCATCTTCTTTATCTATTCTACATAATGGACAAATCATATCATTATCATAAATCTCTGTATCCTAAAGTAGTTGCCAAATCAGAAGACACACCTAATCTAATCGGTCATATTAATCTAAATTAAATCCATATCAAGTGTCAAATATAATTTCAGTTCAGGTGAACAAAATGTGCATTTCAGACGCGATCGTTCACAGTTTGAATGAATCATCCACAGCCTGCCATCTGTTATCAATTAAACGTTGAACGGAAAACTTTAATAAATACATTATACTACCAGACACCTTGAATTACCCAACATCACCATAAGCCAGTTAACTAGACAAAGACACGTACATCAGTAACCCATTGTTCTTTTTCCTCTACTATCTAATTCACACAACATTCATAACCTTAAAAGATTGTCTTGTTTCTCCATTTGCAAAATTCTTAAGCCCCAAAAAATAAACGTAATGGTTTGGCAACAGCAGCATTAATGAAAATTGGTACATCAGTCTCACCATACACAAAATCATAGAGTTCGCCATCAAACACATAAAACCTCTTTAAACTACAGATCAAGGACTCGGCAATGTACCTACTCTTATTCTTAACCCCCTTAGATTCAGAACCATAATGTGCAACACACACACACCTGCCATCAAATTATTTTATAAGGAACACTGTTAAACTACTTTGTAAAGAAGTAGCGTCTCATAATACATATCAAATCATTTTTGCCTTACCTGCACATTCTTTACCACGAAAAACATTAACTTAACGGGACTAGTAAAATATTTCATAATTTATTGTATACTTTGAAAACGGGCTTTATAGTATTACCATATCACCCTTAGTTGATCCTCCACACACCAATATGCGTCCCCCCTATCCTATACACAATGATAGTACTTTTTAGTCATAGTTACTTTTAGTTGAAGAGAAGTAGCACATGCTGCAAGTTATTCAGTTGTGTCTTAAACCGATAAAGTTTCAAGATAACAATACAAATATCATCTGCCAACAAAAGAATAAAATTTCGGAATCCCCATAAGAAATTTAGACCTTGGATGACATGTGATTGGTTCTTCCGCTGCTGAGTTCATTGATGAGAAAGAGATTATATACACTGTCGAACAGTACATCAACTTGGTTTACCCAGAAGTACAGTTTATACAATACTGTTAGTTGTCACCACTACGAACTCTTACTTTCACAGTATCATACATCTATGAATACATATATATAGTTACCTTTTAACCTCCATTTTTTGCAACAGTATAGGCCACAACAAATGACATTTACAGAATCGTAAAGCTGTCTCGCAATAATCAATCGAATCACATAAGCTTTCGATTTCAAAGAAATTGTTTTTGGGGAACTAAGAACAAGAAGCGCTAAACATATGGTCAGTTAGTAAATAACCTTTCTTTAAAACCAGCCTGATGGTCACCGGTGATAATATTACATTCTACCCCGCCGTCCCCCCAACCCTATTCTTTTGTTAATGATGTACTAAATAAGCTTGCTACATAGTGTTACTGAAGAAATACCCCTATATTATTCGATTATTGACATTGCCCTTTTAAATCAAAGGTAAAACTTAGAATTCAGTCCAGCTCTTTGGATAGGATAACCTTTATCAAATAAAGCATATGAAAAATGTTACAAAAACTGTACAAATACAAACCGGTGGATTTGAATTCTTGTATATTTCACAATATTTCCATCAGGCCCAGGGGCCAAGACTTAACAGACCACTTATAGCGCGAGCGCGCGCGCGCGCGAGCGCGCGCGCGCGCGCGCGCGCGAACGGATTGATTTCAATTTCCTCAATATGCGAGAGCCGCTGCTCGCGAGATCTGCAGCAGCGAGAAATTTGGCGGCGATTCGATAAAGTCCTCGCCCTCTTTATCGGTTCAATATCTATGTGCATTTTTCTTTATTATTTCTTTTTCCAGAAGGTTTGTAAAATATGAAAACAAGACAAGGAAGAAGCGATAGTGATAATTTTTAATGCTTTCTTTTAAAAACTTCTTAACTGTATTCCAAAATTCTTTTGCGAATCTGTATTTACACACAAAAGTACTGAGGGAAGAAAAGTTCCTGGTTGTATTGCTTTTCGCTTTCTCTCCAATAAGTTGTTATATCACGTCTACATTTTCCATATTCATTGACGATTTTTGCATTTTTGGTTCTGCGATATTACGTAGGAGCATTCTCCCTTCAGTTTTTTTCTATTATTTTTTACATTCCTGATCAAACCAGTCACTTTGGTCGCTTACTATTATTACTCTGAACAGGTCACACTTCTCATTTACAACACTGCACATTCCGCAAACAATTCATAAATAAGCTCAAGTGCATGTTTTACATCAACGACACAGACTCAATAACACAACAATTCTTGTTTGAGACTGTTCGCATCTAGAACTCGCTAATATCCAGCATTTTCATAATTCCACACTAATTCTCATCATTTTGATCGTTCTACCACATCCTCATATTAAAATTTCATTTGGAAAAGCTACATTTAATGTTAGGCATATAATCAAACAATTCGTTTCAACAAATGCACATTTTACAAAGTTCTAAAACACAAGAAAAGAAGTTTCACTCGATAATATAAAATGATCATTTACACACTAGCTTCCAAAATCAAGCATATATGTGTAGCGACCTTCAAGATCGCCATTACATACACCATTTAAGAAGACAGTTCAACATATCTAAAGCAGTACACATATTCAGAGCATCTTTCCATATGCTTCAAGCAACATCCTCTAACAACGGATTAACTACACAAGAGACTGCTTTTATACTGAATGTGTAAACCTAATTTCAGAAGAATTCAAGAAATGTGATGTTTCTCCATTTAAGTCACCACCAAAGAATCACATATACATCATTTGGGTAACTAAATAACAGTTAAACATTCTTCAGTAGTGGATTTCGCATTAGTCAAGATCATAATGTACATAAAAGGACCCCTCCGGGAACATATGTACAAACATAAATATACATCTTTCAGTGTCCCAGACAAACTGTTTTATCAATATGAAAAACACATATATTGGCATATAGTGTATCGACCATCTTCACATATAAAGACAAAACAACTTAAGCGCAGAGCTCGCCTCACTCCTATGCCACAGAACTCTTAGAAAAGCTAATGGCAGTTTACAAGTAGACATCATAACTCTCTGGTCGCGCGCGCGCGCGTGATGCACACTCATTGTAGCACCATAAAGGATTCAACTAAACACACAAAGTCAAAACTGCAGACAAAAAGACCAAAGCATGATGCGAGAGTAAGTTTTAGAAATCAAACCATTCACATCCATACTGATATGCGAGAACAAATGAATCGTCCTATATTCAAATCCAAAGTCTTGGCTGAATCATCAAACACCGAGCAGCGATGCAGCGCGCGATAGCATCAACAGACGACACACCTTTGTTTCACACATTCCACATGACTGACAACTAACCATTCATTCCTCACACACTCCACCTTGGAGTGGCAACATCACCTCATCACACACATTCCATCATCAACTGACAACACACCTCATCTCACACATTCCATGATCGACTACAACACACCCTCCTTTTCCTCACACATTCCAATCATCGACTGACAACACACTTTCCTTCCAACAAGACTATTAGAGCGCGTCTACAACTATGTCAACACCTTGCCACTGGTTTTTTCACGTGCTCAACATCAACATGCCACTCATGGCCTTGCACTGGCAGACATGTAGCACTGCAGTAAGGCCGATTTTCATAGGACATTTAAGGCGTGTGAAATTCTTGATCCCCTCTCATCTGATTCGGTCCCCTGGACAAAATGGCACAAAGCAAAGGGCCGGCCGTTTTCTAGCTTGGCCCCCCCTCATTTGCACCATGATCATCCAAGAAAGAACTTTTATTGTCCATGACGAGATGATCAAAGACCAAAAGGCTCTCTGACCATCACCCTAGCGTTTTTGCGTCAGATGGGAGCTAGTTTTTGTCTGATTTCCCGTACACGGGAGAAAAATCTCACCAATGAAAAAAATTGCTACCACTTCAGTTTCTTTTTTCTTAGAATGCTGTCTGCAATTATTGGGGCAATCCTGGTTGTCAACCAGGTCATGAACTCTGTCAAAGTCAACGTTTCGATTCCATGTCCATTTGTCATCCAAGAAGTTCAGGAATGGACCCCCTTCACAGTCTCTTTTGTTTTCATTTGGATTACAAGACATTCCATAGAAAATCAGATTATTTTCGTTTTGATCTTTCCTTCCAAATCGTCAGTCCCTTTTCCTCCATATGTCCAACCCTTTCATCATTCCCGCATTAGTCTTTGTCAGTTCATTGTTCTGGTCACCAGCACACTCACCTCCTCCCTCAGACTCACCACCTCTCTGAAGGACGAAAACTTCGTTAGGTCCTGAAGGCCCGCTCCACATTACACCAAACCTTGCATGATATTACTCTCCATGGACCTCAAATCTCCTATGATTCGTCAAAGCTAGGAAGGGTCCTGGGAAAGAAGCGGGGAGAGCTGAACGACGCCACTGGCCGATGTCGTTGCGTGTTTGGCAGCTGCCCTTACTGCTCCGCCGTCAGCACCTCTGCATCAAAGCTTCGGTCGTGATGCACAGGCCACTCAGTGTTCCCTCCACGTCCCCACATCGAAGAATATCCCCCCCAAAATAGCAGGTAAAAGGCAACCCAAGGTTACACCGGTCCCATCGCGTCTGTGGTGGACAAGCATGGCGATTTGCGTGCATCGCGGCCTTTTCTTTCCCTTCGAAACATGAAGGCCAAGAATACGTGATGAAAACACCCGCATCACGACCTGAGACCATGGTGCAAACATGTATGTTCACAGCTTCTGGCAGACTATGGAACCAAAGCATTCCTCAGGACCCCTATCTTTTTGAATAGTGTGCACAGGTTGACACAGCGCGTCATGCACCTGTGATACTTCAGTTCCACCGGCCCCAAGAGAGAGAGAGAAGAGATGAAGAGAGAGAGATAGAGAGACAGACAGACAGACAGACAGACAACAGACACAGAGACAACACAGACAGAGGCAAAGAAGAGAGACTGAAACAGAGAGAGATACATAAAAAACAGAGAATGATGATAATAATTGATGATGTTCGGCAACAACTCTGTTGACTGTGACTACGATACGACAAATGAGACGATGAACACGATCATCATGACGGACAACAACGTGACGAACGACGTCGCAGTAAATCCTAAGAAGAAGCATCTTGGAAACTTCCCCTGTTTCCTTAAGATTACAGCTGTCAATCAAGCTATCCCAAAATCCCTGTTCACTTGGTCTCTTGGTCCGACCCCCAGGTCGTAGGGGCGCTGCAAGGTGCACGAACGGTGGACCACTGGCTTCCACTTAGCACGTCGTGAGCGAGCGCCTGGTAACACTGAAGTCCTCCCCTGTCCAATCCCGGATTCGTCGCCCACTTTCTCCTATTGTCTGCCCCGTCTTCTCTTACGCTCGATCGGAGTGAGCGCTCGAGTAGCGAGAGAGTCGCGTACTCCTTTTGCAATTCCTTCTACGTGAGAGAGCGATATGCGCGCATACATCTGACAGAGAAGCCTCGTTAGTCTCGTTTGTCGCTCGTGGTCAGTAGTCGTTCATATCCCCACCTTTTATATCATTCGCGACTTCAATGTGTGTGACATTCCTGTATGAGATAGCAAGGACCTTGCTGAGGAATCTCATTTCATACTCTATACTCCTTTGTATCTGCGTTCTGTGTCCATTGCCTCACATGCTTAAAGCATATTGCGAACTACGATGGAGTACTTTACGAGTGGTTCCGAGATGGATGTTTCTGTCGATACCAATTCTCACACACACGGAAATTGCTGCTCTGTTTGTGCCGCCTCTGCCTATATTTCGTCCTTCGATCCTCCAGTCATTTATGATGGCTCCAAGTACTTGAAATGGCAACTGTCCCCAGTTCATTACCGCTGAGAGTTATCTTGTTGTATTGGCGCACTTAAGGTGACAGGACTTGGAGTTTTTCTGCGGCGCCCTGATTTCATCCGTATCGTGATATATTTCGTCTCCAGTTGCTTCACTAGTGCCAGTTCCTCATTCATTAGCCTGCCAGAGCCGTCAATTCCATCGGCAAACCTGAGGTTGGTGAGTGTTCGCCCACACACTGCTGACTAAGTCCGTTGTGTGAGCGAGAGCGCGCGCGTGTGCGTGAGACACCATATGCCGTTCAGTAATGTGAATAGTGTCACAACAGCAAGACAATCCTCGGACCCCAACTGAGGTACGGAACCAATCCCCTACGTCCCTTACGATACTGCACGGGTGACTTTAAGTTCCTTGATGGTGTGGATCAAGCTCTGGCCCAGGTGAATTTGTTCTTGTGGCCCAACGAAGACCGTCATGCCATACTCATCGAGCCTTCTTAAAATCAATGAAGACTGGAAGATGTCTTGTTTGATGACTGCATTTCTCACACAGAACCCGCAGTTGAATATCTGTTTCTGTGTGATTCTATTTGGCGAACAAGGCCGCCGTCGGCGAGATTCTCTTTCCTGTGTTTTCAGCCTGTTCATGACTCTTTCAAATGACTTTAATGGCATGACTTATGAGGCTATTGTCCTGTAATTTTGCCTGCTGGAGATTCCTTCTGGGAAGTGATGATGAGTGATGGGTCCCCAGGTGCAGGCCACTCTCCTCTGCCTATCATGTTGCAGATACTTGATGACGGATGTCTGTCACTGCTTATTCCCCGTTTTGGATAGCTCTGCTGGAAGTTGTCGATTCCTGCTGATTAGAGAGCGCTGAGAGCAGAGCGCGCGTAGGCTCACACACACGTCTACGTCCTCGCTAGAATTGGGATTTGTCCTTATTCACGAGGCTTGGCTTCAATACCTGGGTCGCCTACGTCTGCGTTGATGTACAAGTTCGGAACAGTATTCCTCCTCTGCAACGATTTCCTTCTTTTCCGTTAGCAATTCACTTCTTTTGTCCGGATATACTGACCTTGCCTTTTCCTCTGTTTGGTTGATCGCTTTCACAATCTTACGTGCGCTTTCTGCTATTAATGTCTGTGTCAGCTCGCTTCGATTGCTGTACATGTTTCTTCTATTCCGATTCCTCCTTGGTCTTTCCGCGTTCATCTCCTGTGATATCGAGAGCGAGAGTAGAGAGCGCTCTTCTCTGTACCTCAACTCTCCGGGTATGTTCTTGCTCTTCTTCATACCTCGTCTTTTGTCACACATATTCAAGATTTCATCTGTGACCCATGGTTGTGTTTTTCGGCGATGTTTGCCAAGAAGTATGCTTGCTGTCTCAGTCATCACTGTGTTAAAACTGGTGGTCATCGTTTCGGCATCTTCTTCAAGTGCCAGCAGTGGTGCGAATTTCCCTCCTATTGTTGCATGGAAGGACTCGGCGATGGTGGGGTCCTTCAGTTTGTCCAGGTTGAACTTGAGTCTGGTGTTCTTTGTCTTATTGGTCTTCTTCAATCGGACTCTAAAGTTCAGGAGCACGAGGTCATGATCGCTGCCCATCTCTTCACCTGGGAATGTCCTCGTCTTGGCTCTGTTGATGCCAGATCCCAAAATAGACACCGACAAAAATGTATTGAAGCGAAAGAAAGATAAAACAACGCCTCTGCTTTGAATATGACAGTCATTATTAAAAACACACAACGCTACACCGGGTACAAAAACCTGAACGAAATAATGGCAAATATTAAAACAAAGAAAAAAAAGGATAGATATTGTCCGAAAACAAATGCAAAACACAAACCCTACAACCTCTACTGAAAAGAAACAAATAAAACAAACACATATTAAGGATGGGGAAAAAGGCATCGATGGTAAAAAATGGAAGAAAGAGTGAATAAATGATGAAGGGGGAGGGAGACATGGACAAGAAAAGGGGAAGGAGCGCGGGGGGGGGGGGGGGGAGAAAGAAGATGACAAAGGGGAAAGTGAAGAGTACTAAAGAAAATGAAGAGCTGCAAGGAACTGTGAACAAGAAATTTCGAAGGAGAAGAAGGGGGAGGAGAAAGAAGAAGAAGAAGAAGAAGAAGAAGGAAGAAGAAGAAGGAAGAAGAAGAAGAAGAAGCGAAGAAGAAGAAGAAGAAGAAGAAGAAAGAAGAAGAAGAAAGAAGAAGAAAGAGAAGAAAGAAGAAGAAGAAGAAGAAGAAGAAGAAGAAGAAGAAGAAGAATAGGAAGAAGAAGAAGAAAAGAGAATGGAAGAAGAAAGAAGAAGAGAAAGAAGAAGAAGAAGAGAAGAAGAAGAAGAAGAAGAAAGAAGAAGAAGAAGAGAAGAAGAAGAAGAAGAAGGAAGAAGAAGAAGAGAAGAATTAGAAGAAGAAAGAAGAAGAAGAGAAGAAGAAAGAGAAAATTGAAGAAGAAGACGAAGAATTGCGAAGAAGAAAGAAGAGAAGAAGAAGAAGAAGAAGAGAAGAAGGAAGGGAAGAAGAAGGCAGAAGAAGAAGAAGAAGAAGAAGAAGAAGAAGAAGAAAGAAGAAGAAGAAGAAGAAGAAGAAGAAGAAGAAGAAGAAGAAGAAGAGAAGAAGAAGAAGAAAGAAGAAGAAGAAGAAGAAGAAGAAGAAGAAGAAGAAGAAGAAGAAAGAAAGAAGAAGAAGAAGAAGAAGAAGAAGAAGAACAAAGAAGAAGAAAGAAAGGAAAAAGAAGAAAGAAGAAGAAGAAAAGAAGAAAAAAGAAGAAGAAGAAGAAGAAGAAGAAAAGAAAGAAGAAGAAGAAGAAGAAGAAAAGAAGAAAAGAAAAAAGACAAGAAGAAGAAGAAAAGAAGAAAAGAAGAAAGAAAGAAGAAAAAAGAAGAAGAAGAAAGAGAAAAAAGAAGAAGAAGAAGAAGAAAGGAAAAGAAGAAAAAAGAAAAAAAAAAAGAAGAAGAAGAAGAGAAGAAAAGAAGAAAAGAAGAAGAAGAAAAAAGAAGAAAAGAAGAGAAGAGAAGAAGAAGAAAAAGAGAAGAGAAAGAAAAAGAAGAAGAAGAAAAAAGAAAGAAGAAGAAGAAGAAAAAAAGAATTAGAAGAAGAATGAAGAAAAATTTTAAAAGAAAAAGAAGAAAAAAAAGGAAAGAAAAAGGGAAGAAAAGAATTTAGAAAGAAGAAGAAAAGAAAAGACGAAGAAAAAAGAAAAAGAAGAAGAAAAAAGAAGAAAAAGAAGAAGAAGAAGAAGGAAGAAGAAGAAAAAGAGCAAAACAGAATAAAAAAAGAAGAAGAAAATTCACACATAGACACACAAAACAAAGGGCAATCAGACACAAAAGTGCATCAACACATTAAAAGGAAAAAAAACAACCCAAAAACAACAGCAATAAAATACAAAACATACCCCCCCCCCCCCCAAACAAAAAAGAAAAAAAACAAACAAACAACAACCAATCAAAACGTATAAACAACACAAATAACAACAAAAACAACTAAAAGAAAAAAATAATTCATTTTTTTAAAAAACCAACACAGTAGTAATCAACAGATTAATTCCAACCTTGTGGACTTGGCCCCCCCCATATTACATGCGAAACAAAAACAAACACACGACGTAATACCAGACACCCCCCCCCCCCCACACACACACCTCACCCCCCCCCCCCCCCCCCCCCGAACCCCGCCCCCCTCCCCAACAACAAGAAAGGCCTTGTAGTGCCCTTTTCATTTCTCAGCGATGTTTTGTGGATCTCTATCTTTTAAAAAATAAAGCGATTGATTCCAGCTTTTTCGGACTTTCTTAAGCGATATTCTTATTTTGAATAATAACAGTGAAGCGACAAGACTTTGCTGGGGTCTCCTGCCTATTTCCTGGGGTGGCATGTCTCTGTCTCTGTCTGTCTTTGTCTGTATCTGTCCGTCTTCTGTCTGTCCTGTCTTGTCTCTGTCTGTCCTGTCTGTCTCTGTCTGTTTTTTCTCTATCTCTGTCTCTTTTCGGTAAAAGTACTATTTTATCCCTTGCCAAGAACTGATCTTTACAAGTCATCCACCGTCAATTACAGGTAATAATGAATGGATTTAACTTCCCGAATAATTTTAAAAACAGATATGCAGTCTGTCCTTCTTCAAAAAGCTTTTCATAATATTTATTTGGAAATTTCTGAATATATTGTGAACTTTTGTCATTTGTATATATCATGATTAATGTAATGTATTTACTTATACCCCTATTTTTTTCATAGCTGGTTGTTTGACTTGACTGACTGGGCTTGATATTGATTTGAGTGTGTGTGTGTGTGTGTGTTTGTGTTGTGTGTGTGAGTGTGTGTGTGTGTGTGTGTTGACATATTGAGTGTATTGAACTTCAGTGTGTTTTCTCTTATGACATTGAAAAGGTAAAGGTTATGTATATTTATCATGAAGAATTATTGAATTTCTTATCTATAAGGTAATGGATTAATTGCTTATTTATTGGTGTATTCATGGTCAATTGTTATGTGTTTTTTGAGTGAGCGTGCGTGCGTGCGTTGTGCGCGTGTGTGGTGATCCCGCACGTAACGAGTGTATGTCATTGAAATTCTGATTGTAGGTTGAACTTTCATGTGGTCTTTTTTGCTCTTTTATTAATGAAAAGGTGTATGGGGTGGCATTTAATTTTTCTGTTAAGAATAATTTTGGATTGTGATTAGAAATGTCACTTGATGATTATTTATTCATGAATATTGAAAGCATGTGTGTGGTTGCGTGCGCGCGCGCGCGCGCGCTGCATGACTAAAGAGTGGATTTTTTGATTATCTTGAACTGTGTTTGTTTGCTCTTTATGGCATTGACATGGTGTATGGTTGCGCCTTGCGTTTTGTTCTGTTAAAGTATAAAAAATTTGGATTTGTGAGTATGCATTTTTGATGATATAAATTAATTGGAATTGGTATAGATTTGATTTATTGCATGTGTGAGTTGTTTGTGCTCATGTATGTGTGTGTGTGTGTGTGTGTGTGTGTGTGTGTTGTGTGTGTGTGTGGTGTTGGTGTGTGTGTGTGTGTGTGTGCTGTGTTTGTAAACTGATGACTGTGGAAAGGAGTTGTTTACATCATTTACTTTCATTGAAATAACTGATATAAAGATGATCGTTTCCATTTTCGCTCAGACTTTACAAAAAAAAGGTTGGGGGCTGATTGCTTTCGTTTTGTTTCGTTGAATACATGGGGTGTGCGAGAGTGAATGGGTGGAGTGTGAATGAATTCTTTAAGTGTGAGGGAAATTGTGGATGTTATACACATGAAAGTCAGTCAGTTTGTTTTGAATGGCTGTTTAGTATATAACTGAATGTTTATGTGAGTAGTTTTGATTGCAAGTATACTAAGTGATTAAGTTTTTTTTGTCAGCTCAGTGTATAAGCTAAGCATTTCTTCATATTTGTTGCCATTTGTTTTTTGTCTTTTTTGTTCTTGAGGACCTGGTGTAAAGAAGCCCCTGGCTAATCCCAATACCTCATTAAAACTTGATTTCATTCCCCCAGTCGCCCCTTCTCTCTCCTCTCTCTCTCTTCTCTTTTTCTCCTCTCTCCTCTCTCTCTCTCCTTCTTCTCTTCTCCCCCTCTCTCTCCTCTCTTCCTCTTGTACTGCTGTTTAAATATTACAATCGCATTTTTGGGTTTTTTAAAAAAATCTGTAGAAATCATGTTTGTCTGCTGTCTGTTTATCTGTCTGTCCGTCTTTTTTCTTTTCCTCTTTTTCTGTCTTCTGTCTGTTTTTCCCCTCTCTCTCTTCTCTCTCTCTCTTCTCCCTCTCTCCTCTCTCTCTCTTTTCTCTCTCCTTCTCCCCCCCCCCCCCCCCCGGGTTTTACACTTCTAAATACTAATCAATTTTCTTTAATCTTTTCTACTATCGTCCCTGTCTGACGACCGTGGGGCCCCTCAAAGACTCAAAAACCGTTCCCTCCATTCCTCTCTTGTTCTGCCTTTTTCTCAGGGTTTTGTTGGGGGTTAGGCCCGTCCTCGCTGATGTTATCCTCCCAGCTCTTCCTTGGCCGCCCCTTCTTCTTCCCCCTTGGGCAGGGGTTGTAAAATTGTTTTGCAATCTTTGGTCTTGTTACATGCCCCTACCCCTTTAATTTTCGCTTTTTCCGATCGTTTTTAAGGTTCTATAGGTCCAAAGGTTTTTTGGATTTTGTTTGCACGCTTTCTTTGCTTATGGTCTTTTTAGAGATCCAAGGATCTCCGAAAGCATTTATCTCCACCGCCTGATTTCTCCCAAATTGCAGTCAGGGGCCCTGATTTTACAGGGATACAGAAATGGGTATACAAGGGGCGATTTGTTGATCTTGGGATAAAAGAGATATTTTTATACTCCAGATGGTGTAATTTTGACGGCTGTTTTTGTCTGTGCAGTCCTGATTTCTACTTTGGCTTGGATCCCTGGTCTGATAAATGGCTCCCAGGTCTTGAAAACTTTGAAATGTTTCCCTTTGGTCATTAACCCCGAATGTGCAATGCCGTTGGTGTTTTACTCCTTTTGGCTTCTCTGCATGATTTTCCCTGCCTATGTTTTTTGGGGGCCTTATTCAGTGTTTGTTTGGGGAAAACCCCTTTTTTTTTGATCCGCTATTCCTCAATGTATCTGCAAAGCGGGGGTTTTTGATCGTTCTGCACCAATGCTGATGATCCTTCATGATGTTCCGTGCACCCCGCCAGTTCTCTCAAGGAAGATGTTTAAAAAAGTGGGTGAGAGTAACACCCCCTACCCAACTTTGGGTTTATATTAAAAAAAAAATATAGGAAACAGTGAAAATCCCCCCCCAATTAAATTTTTTTTTTTTTTTTTTTTTTTTTTTTTTTTTTTTTTTTTTTTATACATTCCAAAAGTTTTCAGTCAAAAAGAATAAAACTTTCCAAAAAATCCACGAAAGCAACATAAAGTTTTTTTCCCTTTCTTTTGATACTTTCTGATTAATTTTTTGGCAAAAAAACCCAAAAGTAAAAACATGTTTTTTTTTTCTAACCATTTTTAAATATGGGTTTGTTCAAAATTGTTTTTTAAACATTTCAAAATGTTTATTAACAATGATACACCCCTAAAATTATCTTGTTATCACGTTTCCTTTTTCATAAATTGGAAAAATTATTGCCTTTGCCACCTTTTGGGTATATACCGATGAAAAAAAACATTAAACTCTTAAATAAAACCTTTACACTCGCACTACCCACCTTTAACATTTCAGCCGTTATCCACATTCCACTTTTTTTCTTAGTTTTTAGTTTACGTATTCTTTTGTGACTTCTGTTTCGGATAGTCCCTATTTAAAAAATTGTTTTGTGTCCCAAAAGATCGCTTTAAAACTTCTAAAATTATTTTTTTCGCGCTTGGAAAATTCTTTAAAAAGAGTAAACCCAATTCTCGTACTAATTTATTGAATACCTCTCGAATCCACACCCAGCTTCAACTTCACGCCCAAAAATGTGAAGAAAAAATTAGTTTTTCTAGGATTCAGCTTTTTTCTTGTAAAATAGGGTTTTGGGGTGTTTAAAAATCAATGTATTGTTCATGTTGTCAGTTGGTGCAAAAAACGATTTTTCAGAATTTTTTGACTGTCCTATGGAGTCGGCAAGGCTGGTTTAAAAACCCCACATGTTTTAATTATAAAAATCACTACACCAAAGG
>CM054147.1:48927752-48948872 GCA_028751875.1 Rapana venosa
GCATAGTTTTGCGTAAATTTGTTGTGGTGTGTCCTGTATTTTTTCGTTTTTCCCTTTAGTTTGCCGTGGTCAGGGACAGCCCATTACCAGGTCTAGCACCCACCCCATTGATAGACGCCCCATTGCTTTTTCCCCCTACAATTTTTGTTTTTCAAAAAGAAAACGGGAAAAGATGAAAAAAAGAGAAAGAATAATAGGATAATGTTGGGGGCCTAGAAAACCAAAAAAATCTGGTTGTATTGGCAAATGAAGTGAAAGTTTTTTAATGTTTTCTCTTTCATGGTTTAGTAGACATTTTTGGGCCCATTTTGTGCAAATTTTTCTGCAATATAAAAATTTGGCCCACCAGTGCAGTGTACTACAAAAACAACTTTGGAGAATGGTTTCGAACAACTTGGAGTAAGGCGGGGCTTTACTCTCACCCACCCTTTTAACTCTTCCTTAGAGAATCAGGCTGATGCACTGGAACATCATGAAGGACGTCAGCATGGGGGCAGAACGACAAAAACCTCCGCTTAAATTGACATTGAGGGAAATAGCGGGATCAAAAAAGAGCTTGCCACCTAACAGACACGGGTAAGGCCTCCAAAACTAGGGCAGGAAATCATGCAGAAAGCCCAAAACGTGATAATAACACCAACGGCATTAGCCTGATATGGTTAATGCCCAAAAGCGGGAAAAACAGTTAAAAAGCAAAAACCTGGGACCCCCTTGTACCACCAGGGACCCAAAGCCAAAAGTAGATGCAGGACTGCACAACAATAACAGCTTTTCAAAACAAAACACCATCGAAGATAAGAATATCTCACTTATCTCCAAGATAAACTATGCGCCCCTTGATATCCAAAATTCTGTATGCGTGAATCATGGACCCTGACTGCAATTTGGAGAAAAGGGTACAGCAGTGGAATGAATGCTTTTCGAGATCCTTTGATCTCTACAAAGACCACTAAGCAACGAAAGCGTGGCTAACAGAATCCGCAAACCATTGACCTATGATTACCTTCTACGATCGTAAAAAGCGTAACTTAAGTGGTATGGCATGTCCACCAGATCCAAGAATTCCAACGACAGTTTTGCAAGGCATGATCCAAGGAGGAAGAAGAAAGGCAGACCAAGGATAGACTGGGAGATAAAATCAGTGAATGGACAGGCCTAGAACTCAACAAACCTGAGAAAAGGCGAACAGATGGAGAAGAATGAGGAATGGTTTGCTGAGTCTTTGAGGTTGCACCCCACGGTCGTCAACTAGGGACAGATAGTAGATAGATGAAACTTCCATTTCACATGTTGCAGTAAAAAAATTTCCATTGTAGCAAATTGTGTGAAATATTGTATCTAGTTAGCAGATCACTGGTGAAAAAACAGTGTGGTACGGTTGTCGTTTCTTTGTTCAGCCTACTTATTGCTTTCACCTGTGACCCTAAATGAAAACTGGTTTGTAAAACTAGAAAATGTAATGATTTAGGTCTGGGGGTTTTTTTTTGAATCGATTGTTCGTACACTTGTAACAAGCAGTTGTACGAAACACTTGGCTGGTATTTTTTTTTTATTGTGGGTAGCTTTAAATCACTGTGTTTCAAGCTGAAGAAAAACGTGCCTTCAGCAAGCAATGCTGGTGGGCAGCTAGACTGTTGTATTTAAAGGGACTTGCCTTATTTTGGAAAATTTTTTCTTGTCATACACAACTTTGACATTATGTTATGAACCCTGTATATTTTCATGTGACTGAAATTGCCTCATAGTTATTCCTTAATTTGTGCTTATTTTTCTTCGTCTCTTTGATGGTAACTTCGTTTAAAGTACTGAGTGCAAAGTGAAGCAGTTTTAAATGCTGACGCCTTTTTTCTTTTTAATTTCCAAACGGATAAGTATGATGTTGGCATTACGTGTATTGCCATTGTAGCTACAGATTTCTTTATCCAACCTAAGCCTGACTGGAAAATGTATG
The DNA here is from genome assembly GCA_028751875.1 of Rapana venosa. Classification (NCBI taxonomy): domain Eukaryota; kingdom Metazoa; phylum Mollusca; class Gastropoda; order Neogastropoda; family Muricidae; genus Rapana; species Rapana venosa. The sequence continues at coordinate 48,929,704 of CM054147.1, forward strand.
AAGCTGAGAATACACGTTATTAACAACCCGATATAATCTACATCATATTATGTGAAGATAGAGGATTTACGCAAAAAGATGTTTGTTGTAACACAGCATTGCAACCATTTTTTTCTGTAATTTCGTTGAACAGCCCTGTAAAAAAATTGATAAATTACCTGAAAAAGTTTCCGTAGGTTTTTTGTTTTTTTAAGTGGTGAGCACAACACCACCTGACACTTGGCTAACACCCAAACTGACTTTCTTTTCCTGAAAAAAAATACAAGGTTTGCACAACTTCTGTGTCAAACTTACGAGCGTTTTGCACCTTACGCATTCAAGTGTCCTGCGCTTTCTGGCTGTAAAGATTACAAACACGCTGGAACTAGAAACGCTTTTTGTGTTTTAAAACCCATCCTGGAATGAACACAATCATTCTGGGTAGTATATTGGTTTTTTCAAAAGTATGAGAAATTCAAAGCAAACGAAAAAGTACGGTGGGTCTGTCATTGTGTCGCTGCTGGTCAGAGCATTGGAAAAAAGCCTACCATCCCCCTTCAACCAAAAAGAGAGGCTGGAGTTAGTGTTGGTACCGGCTCGCACCTGAAAAAAAGGGAAATGGTGCAGAATGACTTGTAACACAGGGCAGTCAAACCTACATGAAATGTCATATACATCTGATTGAAATTCATACAAATCTGATGAAATGTTGTAGACGAAATCTGACATGTTACTACAATTCCTGATGAAATGTTCTACAATTCTGATTAAAATGTTGAACAAAATCTGCCACAAAGAAAAAAAAAAATAAAACAATCTTGACCAAGGCCTTTTTTTTCAGAGTTCCTGTTCATGAATTAACTGTTTAGTGTAAGGTATGTGCGCAAGATCTCGGCTACACTCTGTCTGCCTATCTCTCTCTCTCCCTCCCTCTCTTCTCTCTCTCCCCTCCCTCTACTCTCTCTCTCCCACCCTTTCTCTCACCCTCTCTATGTGCACAAGATTTCGGCCTAACACATCACAATAGTCCTGTCTCTGTCTCTGTCCCCTCTGTCTCTCTCTTCTCTCTCATCTCTCCTCTCTCTCTCTCTCTAATTCCTTCTCTCTCTCTTCTCTCCCAACCTACCTCTCTCTCTACTCTCTCTCTCTCTCTCGTCTCTCGTCTTTCTCTTTTGAGTATTGCACAAGATCTGGGTTGCCCCACATAGAAATAATGTCTCTCTTCTGTCCCCTCCGACCTCCCCACCATACTCCCCACCCCCCTCCTTTCTCCCCTCTCACATTCCTTGCATTGTGATGTACTTAATCAGTACTTAAACGCGCGAACAACTCTGACATATAAGATGTTTTCCCAAATGCCCGTCAGAAATAAACTATACAGCACAAAATACTTAACAATTTATTTTCAAAAAAGCATGTTATGTGGTTGTGAATTAAATGCCATTCGCACAAATTCCTCTGCTGTCCTGTCTGTCTGTCTGAATGTGTGGTGTGTGTTGTAGTGGGTGTGTGTGTGTTGTGAGTGTGTGTACTCTGTGTTGTAGTATACTATGCAATACTTAATACTTAAAATAGCGCTTATAAATATTTAATATTTTAATTTCAGTAAGCAGAAAGGAAATAAAAATAAAAAAAAAAGAAAAAAAATAAGAAAATAAAAAAAAAAATAAAAAAAAAAAAAAAGAAAAAAAAAAAAAAAAATCCTAATCAACCCACAGTCCACGATAGCACTGACGTTGATACTATATTACACAGACACGTGTATGCACGCAAACACAATAATTATACACACCGCGTCCCATGGACACACATTCCACACAGATATACATACTTGTCACATTCACACACACATGCGCACGCACGTGCAACACACACGAAATTACGCACAAACAATCATATCATAACCATACACGTTAAATGTATTTCTCTCTCATCTACTCACACGCACACGCACGCGCGCGCGCACCACACACACACTACACACGTAACACACACACACGGGGGGGGGGGGAGGGGGGGGAAAAGGGATACGCCTAGCGGTTAGAACAAATGCACTCGCAATCTGACGACCCAGGGTTTTGATTCCAGTTCAAGGGATTACATTCCCCTTGATTTCACTTCAGTGCAGTACTCCAAACTCTAATCTACCCAAACAGACTTCTGATTAGACTATAAACCGAGGCCCCTCCCCGTGTGCAAAAAAACGTACGCAGAACACTATAGTGCGCAAGTTAAATCCTGTTACCGCGCTTTTTGTAGAGTAGGGGGGGCCATTGTGTGCCAGTGGGAACAGATGACCAAAATTTACAAAAACGTATTGACACGAGCACAACGGGAACAGAATAAAAAACACATAAGTGCTATTCCATTATCTTGATATAAAATAAAAAACAAATAAAATAAAATGTAACGGCTTCCGGAGTAGAATAAATTATGGAAGGGAAGAGGGGTGGATGAAGATGGTGAAAGGAATATAAAGATTGAATTCGGTCACATAAATACACACAAGCTCATGCATACATGAAATGCACGCGCACCGTAAGTTCACAACCTATAATGCAACGCTCGTGAATGCATGCGTGCACACACACTCACGTGCACGCATGCCAGAGACAAAAGCTCCATTCATACAGATAATACACTTTCATGAAAACATTCACACACAAGAAACACACACAGCACGACGCGTGCTAAGCGCGTGCGCGCCGCGCACCAAAAAAGAGGAACACACCACAACACACACACATTACACACCACACAACACAAGCGCACGCACCCCTTCACACGCCAATCAACTCATAATAATGCATGCAAATGTATGTAAAACATTATTATTCCTTTCTTTCTTTCTTCCTCTCTCTCAATCACACAGTACAAGGCAAAATCAAGCGCCGCACGCACTACCACAACACACACACACAAGAGGCACACAAATACACACACAAAACAAGAACAACGCGCGCGTGTGTGTTCACATGCAAACGGAAACGCGCGCACCACATAATACGCGCGATGCGCGCCAACAGCCAGAGAGAATGAAAAAGAAAAAAACAAACAAGCAGAAGAGAGATAAGAGAGAGAGAGAGACAGAGAAGACACACACACAGACACACACGCAAACAGAGATAACACGATTTGGACAAGGCGCTACTGACTGCCATCCAGCTAAAAAAAAAACAAAAAAAAAAAAACCACCAAAACTAGCAACTTTAAATGAAAACCGACATCAGAAAAAAGAAGAGAAAAAAAACACAACCCTGGTTTCTAACAGCAAACAGCAATGAAGACAAAACACAGCTCAATCCTGTCCTCATCACACTTTGCAAAGAAGCTATTTTGGACGTAAACAACAACCCATAATGCTTTAGGCGAGGTCAATACGTTTAGAGCGCGCGTGTGCATACGAAGCACACCATACACTCACGCGTACCCGCTGTAAATAACATATACTCACCTCATCAACCATTACATCAACCCAGTGGTGTGTAGGGCAGCAAACAAAGTGCTTCCACCTCCTCCTATCCTAGGCTAAACCAAGTCACTGAACCAAGAGTGCTGCATGCCCTTTCATCTCACTTTCTACAGTTCTACTCCACGTTGCTTTTGGTCCTTTCCCCTTCTCTTTCTCTCCCTTTCCTTCGGGGTGGGTCCATGCAATGCTGTTCTTAGTGATTTGACTGTGGGTCTCTCCAAGGATTGCCCAATCCACTTTCCAATCCAACCCGCCGTCTGGAAAGAGGGATCCCCTGTCCTCTGCCTACATCTCCATAGTAGGAGTCTTCATTGGAGATCTTCCTCATGGCCAAAAGGACCGGGGAGAATTCTTCGGAAGCATACGTGTGAAAGAGGATCAAAGTTTGGTAAGATCCGCTTCCGTCATCCTCCAGCACCTCAGCAACCGTTCATAGGAGCGTAGATGCAACCACAGCTCTGGGTAAGCTTCACTTGGTGTTGGTGCTGCACTGAGCATTATCTCCAGATATTGTTTCAATCTCTCTAAACACACTCCTAGCCTTGCCCGATATCCCCTGTTGTGTGATGTCTTCTTTGTGCCGCCTCCTGGTTTGATGATGCTGGCCCAAGGTATGTGAACCTTGTCTGTCTGGCGCAGAGGTGATTTCACCATTCACTTTCACAGCACAGCAGGAGAAAAACAGGGCTTGGTGTGTTCACAATGAGCGACATGTCTCATGTTTCTGGTGCTGATACAAGCCCCACTTGCTGTCCCGAATTTTGGAGACTGTCGCTGTCTTCTCCTAATATGTTTGGTGTGTGTGTGACAGCAGCGCAGGTCATCCGCAAGTCGAGAGTCGTCTAGTGTTGAGAACAGTCTCCACGAATCCCACTTTGGTGTCTTCTGTTTGTCCTTCCTCATCATCCCAATCAAAGGCCAGATTGAAGAGAACTGCCGACATCACACAACCTAGTCTTACTCCAGTCTTAGACTTAAAGACAGTGTTGCTTATGATGTGGCCCACAGAGCATCTGAAGTTGTCCGTAGAAGGCTCATTGATAAGGGTACCAGTTTTTCGATGGAGGATGCCATATATGTTCGAAGATACTCCAAAGGCTGTCTCTGGTGTATGCTGTCAAAATTAAATAATGCCTTTTTTTACGAAGATCCAACAAATTCACATACAGTTGTCTTTGCCACGCTGAGCAACTGGTCGATGATGTTTCTGAGACGTTGAATATCAGTCTAATACAACCTCGTTGCCTCCCTGAACCTGGGCTTATGTTCCTTCCTCAGTGCATCGTCGTCCACAAAAGCACTAAAATTCTTCTGATGATACCTTGGCCAGATCGTTAGCTCGCCACAGACACAAAGAGTATCCCCTCCAGTGTTGCAGTCGCTCAGATAACTTTTCTTGAGGGATTTTGAATATCTACTCCCCTTGGTCCCAGTCGTCAGTGTTACTTCTCGTTCTTCCATGCAGCTGTGAACAGATGGGTTGCAAGTATGTCAGCTGCTAGTTCAGACAGAATCTGCCTTGAACAGTATACGAAGGGCACCAAGGTTGCCCTGACCTGGTTGATTTTGCCGTTCTTAGGTCCTTGAAGGAAGGCACTATCTCTTCCTTTGTGGGGGTTTGACGTCAATGTCTACGTCTTTGTAGTTTCTGGATGTCCGGCTGTCTCGTCAGTGGTGGTACAGTTGAGAACTTCCTGAATGTTTTCAGCCTATCTTTCCTTCTTCTTGCGCTTTCTCTGTTGTCAACAGTAATTCCCTTGTCTGTCCCTGATTGGTCCCCCAGCGCTCCTCTTAATTTGTTAATACTTTCTTGGTGATCTTGTAGACTCTCCCTTGCTCTCCTTGGGCCGCCGCCTCTTCTGCCTCAGCTGCCAGCTGGTTCATGGCTTCTCTCTTGTCACGGCGTGCGAGTCTCTTCACTTTCCTGTGTGCCTCTCTGTACAACTCTTCCCCATGATGACGATGAGGTCATGGCGTGGGGCCTTCTCTGTCTCTGTCTGCAGCTGGTGGTAGAAGTTGTCTTTGTTCTCATCGTTGCTGTTGTTGGTTGGTGCGTAGCACTGGATGATGGTGATGTTGATGTGCCTTCCCTTCAGTCTCGCACTCATTAGTCTGCTGTTGATGGGCTTCCACTCCATAAGGCATCGCTCAACTGGCCTTTCTTGTGATTATGGAACCCCTCGTGGTGCGGACGTACATCTCTCCCAGAAGTAGAGACGGTTCTCCGGTGGTGGTTCTCAATTCTCTCCAGATCCAGTCCAACTACTCTCGCTTACTCCTAGGAATGGAGGTTGAATCTTCTCACTCTAATGTTTACTGTGGCCACTTGCCGTCTCATAACATCGTTCGTCACGTTCCAAATGTCCTAGACTGATCTTAGTTTGGTGGTGTTCAGGTCTTCCCTATCCTGCTGGTAGCTTCCTCTCCGGCTTTGGCCATCAGCATTCATACGAGTCTCACTGGACCCGGGAGGTCCTTTGCACGCAAAAGTAGAAATGTTCTCTGTTGCTGTTTCCGTAACTTCTCTTTTTTTTACGGGACAGGGTTGTTAGCCCTGTGCCCAACCCCCAACCTGGAGGAAGGGTTCCACCTTAGTCGCCTCTTACGACATGCATGGTTAGAGGGCAGGGATCCTATTCTTGCAATGCTCGCTTTGCAAGCATACCCCGGGAGTCCCAGGGGGGAACATATACACACAGATGTAGTAAAAAAGAAAGAAAAAAAGTATGTGTGCACATATCTATCAATCTATCTGCCTACCTACCTACACACCTACACACACATTATATATATATATATATATATATATATATATATAATATATATATATATAATATATATAGAGAGAGAGAGAGAGAGAGAGAGAGAGAGAGAGAGAGAGATACAGAGTGAGAGGCAGAGAGAGACAGTGACACAGAGAGAGAGAGTCACAATAAACACACACAAGCAAAGAGACAAAAATTCCATTTCAGTTTATTTGTACAGTAAAATCTGACCTGAAGATTCCTTAAGAAAGAAGTGCAATAGACCAAGGACATATTGCCAGAAATGTGTGTTGTGTGGTGTGTAGTGGTGTGTGTGTTGTTGTTGTGTGTGTTTGTGTGTGTGTGTTCAGCGAGTGGTGGTGTGTCTGCGTGCGTCGCGCGCGTATGAGTGTGTGTGTGTGCTAGGCGCGCGTGCGTGCGTGGCGTGTGTATGAAACATCTCGCGGACACCTCAAACCAGTTTCGCCTATTACGGAAGAGTTGGCCATATGTGGCGATGGGAACTGACGAAAAAATTTAGAAAACCTGCATACACACAGGGACTGAATGTAAAGAAAAGGGCGCACGTGTGCTTATTCCATTATCCTCGAAATAAAAGAAAGGAAATAAATGAAAACTAAATGAAACAAATGAATACAGAAACACTCACACACACGCAGACTGAGTCGTGCTGCATACGGGCATCAACGACATCAAAGGGAAGGATCCTCCGGCAATGTGGAAAAAAACAAAGCCATGGCAGAGGCAGTAAAGGCTGTACAGAAAATTTTTTCCCGAAGTCACATGTTGTAAGCACAGGCGTCCCAGTCAAGCAACCACTCCTGGTAAGCAAGAACGGGGTGCTCCTCTAACAATGCCCATAGCATTCTCGGGAAATCGTTGAAAGAAAACATCAAAAACGATTCTCACTTGCTCATGAGAACATTCGTCCCTTTAAACACCTGCAAGATTGAACATTCATGTTAAATTATCATGGTGCTCAGCAATGATGCGCAGAACCATTGGGACGTAATCCTAGTCAGTTGTAGCAGTTGGAAGGGCCAGAAGAAGACAGAGACTCGGAAGGTTTGGGTGCCAGCAACACTGGCCGTCTTTTAACGGCAATCTTTGGCTCGACAGACCTCATCACCTGCTGCCCACCTGAGCTGTATCCTCCACCACCTCCATGGGCGTTTCTCCATTTTAATAACATTAATGCTTCATCCAACTGTCACACATGTACACCACGCATGCACTCACTCACTGCACATTCATGAAGTCCATAAACTTTCAAGCCAGGGTTTGGTTTTGGTTTTGGGGGTTAATGATTTATTAATTTCCTTGTTAACTACCAAAGCCATCTCACTGTCTTATTCTATTCCGTTGACTTCGATTCTTATTGTTTGCATACCGGACTTTAATCGTTTGTTTTTATATATTAATTCACTGATACTTTCCACCTCATGTTTAGATTTGTTTCTTATGTATCTATATTATTAACCAAAATCAATTGACAGCAACATTAGTGTATTACAAGTTCTATACCCATGCAAGAAAAAAAACCCACAAAAACATTGGTCAGTCATTACACGTTCTAGAGTGTAAAAAATCTGTGCAGTGGAATGCCCAGCATAGCACCAACTTGTTGGGTATTTACACAGTTTTTAACTACTGATAATTATTCAATATTAGCACTTCAATCCCTGAATTGGATAAAGCAAAAATGCCTAAATTAACAAATTATATAACTCACCCACAGTGTGAACTGTGGATACAAAATCCCTAAAGTAAAATCTTGCCATATATGTCAGGCAGGGCTTAGAGTATATAAACTTGTGTTTTTCTCCTATTATGCAACATACAGCAATAATAATCCATGTAGGGGTTGGACAGTCAAACTTAAACAAAGATGACTATTAAATTATAGCATATGTAAATTTAACCTCAAGGTCCAAAAAATTGACAACACTGACTGGTTAAAAAACACAGACTTCACAAAACATAAATGGATATTCTGTGGCATTTCACTTCTCATGCACCTTTTTGGATTCTGGGGCTCTACTATCACCATCAAACCGTTTTGGTAGAAAATAGTGGATTTAAAGCTTTAACTTATTGAATGATGGAGAGTAACCAGGAATTTCCTGATGTTTTCTATTCATAAACCAAGTGCTAATGATTTTAACATTAATATCTCCATGTTAGCTATCATTGTCTATGGAATGTTGAAGAGGATAGGTTTTGGAAGTGATCATTGCCCTAGTTACGTTGTCATTTAGAGGACCATGCCATAATCAGACCTAACACATATTGAGGATAAAATTCCTAAATATCGAAAAATGGCTACCTGGAGTTCTTTTTCAATCCTTCCTTCAGGCTACTGAAAATTGAACGATCGAAGAGGATGATGTAGATCAGTTTTATCCAATTTTGTGGCAAAGCTCAATACATGCAGCTGAGTTTTCTATTCCACAAACACAAAAGCAACAAGAATGGAAAAGCCTACGGGCAATAGATGGTAGGACTAGAGAACATGAGAGGATGCAGTAAACATAAAAAAGAACGATTCACAATAAGGTAAAAGATCAATCAGAAGAAAATTTTATTGTTATGAAGTATGCTAAAACTCAATGTAAAAGAATATTTCTCCAGCAAAAAACAGTATTGGACAGAAGTTCTGTATAAATGATAGTATCAGAATCCAATGATTTACATAAAGTTGGGAAGAAATTATGAAAGAAAAATGGATTTTCACTTCCAACACATCCCAATCAAAATTTGAAAATAATAGATTTCCAAGCATAATTGAAAAAGCAGAAGCTTTTTGTCTCAATGTTTTCAGTAATAGTTCATCATTAAGAATACAGAATCAAATATCGACTTAGAAAAAGCAACAAAAATCAAACAAATGCAGCTTATAATGCTGAATTATTTAAATGCCCCTCATTCAATCTGATGAATTTAGTGAAACTTAGATTTCATTTACACATAACAAGACCTGGCTGTTTGGTGCTGATGGTATAACTTATCAAAAAGCTGGCTCATAATGCCTTTAAATGAAAAAAGGCTACTCTTTTCAATTTTTCCCAGAACTGTAGGATAAATGGCGCCTTCCTAAAATCTGAGGCAGTCGAATGTATGTCCCCAAACCTGAAGAAAGGTAAACTGCGTCATCGATAGATAGCTACAGGCCAATTGCTCTACGTCCTCATGTGTGTAAAGTTAAATGGAAAAAATTATATCATAAGCGTTTTATTTTCCATTTTTGTGAAAAGAATAAGTGAACCCAACAAATCAGGGCTGGTTATACGAAATGAAGATGTAATCAGACCACTTATTTTAAACTAACACATCAAAATTAAAAAGCAATTTTCCAAACGAAAAAGTGTGTAGCCACATTTTTTGATGTAAAGAAAGCCTATGATAGAGTTTGTCATGATCAATTGCTACATAAATTAAAAATACATTGGTATTAATGGCAAAATTATATAAATATCTGCAAAATTTCTTGTCGGATAGATCAATTTGCACTAAATTAGGTTCAGTGTACTCATCTTTTAAAGCTTTTCGACTTGGTATACCACAGGGATCAGTACTTTGCACCTATCTTGTTTTCTATTCTTGTACATGATCTCCCTAGCTCTTTGTCACCTAATACTAAGTTGTTCAGTATGCAGATGATATTGCTATTTGGATAAATACGTCAGTTAGGAAGAACACGAAAAAGAGAGTGATCAATTATGTTGAAAAAATATATCAGGAAGAATTAGATAAATTCTGTAGTTATATGAAAGAAAACAGATTAGAATTATCAGCAGAAAAAACGTGTCTTGTGCTTTTTAATAACGGTGACAACGCATTAAAATTACCAATACCTAAATTAGAAGGAAAGGTGCTTCAATACAAACAAGATGTCAAATTCTTAGGTGTATTTTTAACTAGAAAGTTGAATTGGAAGATGCACATCAACCAAATGATAACTGCAGCTAGGAAAAGACTTAATTTCCTAAAGATAATAAGTTCTCAGGCATGGAGCCAAGACACTACAACTCTGATACATCTGGCTCTGTCCTTGGTACGTTCAAAATTAATATACGGACAAGAAGTTTATTTTTGTGCTGCAGATTATCTACTTAAAAAATTACAAAGTCTAGACAGTAAAGCAGTAAAGATAGCTCTTGGTGTTCCGGCTCATGCAAATACAGCTAATACTTATAAAGAAGCTCATTTATTATCTCTTTCTGATCAGCGAAAACTGTCAGTATCAAAAAAATGTGGTTCGTAGTATCTCTATTCCAAATTCAGTAAAAGAGGAAATATTTATTAATCAAGACACTGGTTTTCCTAAACGGGCACGCAATATTTCATTTCTGCAGCCAATTTAAAAAATTATACAGACACATTTATGAAAGAAAATGACATCGATATATCAACAATCCAATTTTACCGATTGTTCCACTATTACCCTCCTTGGGAACATATTTCAGCTAAATTTGACATTGACTACACGGAAATAAAGAAAAATGAAGATCAAAATCTTCTCACCGTTGATGTAAAAAGTCACTTAGAAAATAATTATTCTAATCACCTAAAAGTGTATACTGACGGATCTGTATTAGAAACAGGGAAAAGTGTGCTGCATATGTGATTCCGACTTTAAAAGTTCAAAAATCTTTTCATTCAGGACAACATTTTCTATTTTTACTTGTTAATTTTTGCAAATCTTATGGCTTTGAATTTTTTGTCTGATACTGCTATTGATGTTTGCCAAATTCTGTTTTGCGTTGACTCAAAGGCAGTGTTAATGGCATTAAAGTCATGGCATGGTAAAATAAGGAATGATATTGTATTTGAGATAAAATTCCTGATACATTCTATTGCAAGCAGAGGCATCAGCATAACTTTTTTTCTGGATCCCCTCTCATTGTGGAATTTATTCGAATGAGCTGGTTGATTCTTTGGCAAAACAAGGTGCCTCTGAATACAGTACTGAAGTGTTTGATTCTAATCTTGCATTGTCGTCTTATGAAATTCATTCTAAGTTAATGAAATGCATACATTCAAAGATTATAGAAAAACATTATCAGCAGTTTCCTTGCCCACGGAAATTAAAAAATTCTAAAAACATAAACTGAGAATAAATGCATGGAATACTAAATATTCAAAAAATGTAACATGTTGTTCTATTCCACTTTCAGTCCACCATTTGTTGTTTGATTGCCCAATTCTTCTTGACATGTATAAAAGGAGAGGTTTAGATATTCATAAGAAATATGCCACTAGTCAAGAAGTTTTATAATGACTCTCAGCAATTCATAGTGTCAGTTGCTGAAGTCATAGATTCTTCACCTGTAAAACCCTTTACTGTAATTACATATTATTATTTATATATATATATATATATATAATATTATATAGATATATTTTATATTATAATTATATATATATATATAATATATTTATATATATTGTATATAATATAAATATTATTATATATTATTTATATATATATATATTTATTATTATGTATATACATATATTATTATATATATATATTTATATTATATGTATATATTTTTATACTTTGTGTGTGTGGATGTGGTGCGTGTAGGGGAGAGAAAAGAGGAGGAGCGTGAGAGAGAGAGGATGGAAGAGAGATGAGCGAGACGAGAGATGAGATGAGAGAGAGAGAGAGAGGAGAGAGAGAGGAGAGAAGAGATGCGGTGTGTAATAATAGGTACTTTGGTACGAATGCGGGTGTGTCTAAATCACCATGTAGTGAATAGACATTAAACAAAACAAAACAAAAACAAAAACACACACGCAACTTACATGGGAAACATTATACATGTACGGGTATGCAGACAGGCAAACAAGTGTGTGCAGCATGCATTGCAAGATCAAAGAGAGAGAGAGAGACGATGAGAGAGTGAGAGAGGAGAGAGAGAGAGAGGAGATGGAGAGAGAGAAAGAGAGAGAGAGAGGAGAGAGAGAGAGAGGTGAAAGAGAGAGGACGAGGAGAGATGAGAGGGAGGAGAGAGAGAGTGAGAGCTGAGAGAGAGATGGAGGCGTTGAGGAACTCTGAACTCTAATATAGTTTAATTGTATTTCGGCCTTAGGCCAAATCAACAAAAAGGAAGTGATGGGGGGGGGGGGGGGGGGGGTATGCAATGAAAGAGCACAATGATTTCACAATACAAATACAATTTTGAATCAGCTGAAAAGTTCACTTCTATGTAGTCACATCTTTACCTGTCAACAAACTAGGGTTATAACTTGGATAACCTTGTACGCTCACTATTCCAGTTTGTCCACCAAGCACCAGCATAAACTTTACGAGAAAGAAAAATGCGTGAAAATACGGCCTGAGAATATATGACTATGTGTTATGAATCTAGCTTACTGTGAACGTCTAAGGACAGCACTGCAATCTTTAATAAGAAAGCAAACAATCAAGCCTAACGAATGAAAATCGCCCCCACCGTGCTGTTCAGTATATGGAAAACGATAATGATGATTCATTTTAGTGCAGCATCCTAACTGGTTGAAATAAGTCAGTAATATGTGGGGGGATAAACATAGTCTCTTCCCAATTTTAAATTAAAATGTTGATACACTTTGAAAGCAGAAAACTTACTGTAAATCATACCTATACAGTGATGTGGCATCACCATTATAGCAAAATAGCATCACTTAGAACTTTCAAGATAAAGTGAGAGGACATTTACATTAATAAAAGACAGCAAAGAACCCATAGACAAAGGCACAGAACTATGCCAGTATAGTGAAACATGGCAAAACATTAATGTTCCAAATGACCGATCTACAGTATCATCTGTGTCCTTCGGTTTGTAGCATGGAAATAAATATCTAGATAAACAATATATGAGAGTGGTATTTTTGGGCTTGTGAGCAAGAGCCGTTTAGGGAAAAAGGAGTTCCAAACTCCGCTAAGAATTTTTGTCTTATATCGTCATAGCATTACAACATAAACACAATAAAATGACTACTCATTTTTCAATCTGATTTTGGCAAAATGGGACAGTATTTGTCACGAAACGATTTGCTATATCGATGTACATTATTATTTAAAGGAATTAGAACATTAAATCTTATTTGTGTATGCACACGAAAGCAAAAACATTTACTTATAAGAAACGTATGGTTCTTTTGCCATAAATTGTCTTAAATGAACCGGATAAGGCTGCTATCTATGCGCTCTCTATAGTGCCTGTCCTTCTTGAATGTATACCACTTCGACAAAGCCTTTTGGAAAGTGGCTAGAAATAGTTTTACATCGCAACATCCTGTTGAAGCAAACAATGGTTAAAGCAGTTGTCACGTCAAGGTCAAGTCAAAACACTTTAATTGTTGCGCCAGAACTTCTCTTACTTTTGAGACCCCAACATGTTTACCACGATGTTAATTCCAGTAACATTTTGATAAGCTTTGCAAGGTAAACGTTCTAGTATTAATTTCTACATTTTGCACCATTATCTCACACAGGCCAACATAAGATTCACGTATAATGGATATCTGCCAAGGTTCCATATACCATTCTATTAGGGGGTCTTTATGAAACACCCTGAAGGAAAACCTTTGCCATGCCACATATGGACCGTTTTCTATATGATCTAATCTGCTTAAACCCTATATTTCAGGCGCATAAAACAATATTGGGCTTTATCTTTGGCGTCACAAATTGTTGAAAAAAGTGTTTGGGCGTCATTTCTTTATACTTTTGAAAAAACTTGTGCAGCTGTTAATACTACTCTTTCCCTTTAGTTGTAAAAAATGCAGTGTACGTCTTTGAGCATCTATATTGCTCGCTAAAGTTATATCCTACAATAAAATAATCATTAACAAAAACCAGTCTGTTACCTTTGTAGAACCATTTTACAAGTTTTCCCAACATCCCCCCCTTTTTAAATACCATAATTTAGTTGTATCCTATATTTACATTTCGTTTTTACCCTTTCACAAAAATGATTTCTAGGATGTTTAACTGGATTCTGGGACCTATGGTGTTTCATTGAAACCAAAAGATGAGAAACAAACGAGGAGGACAGAGATAGACAGACAGAGAGAAAAGTGAGGCACGGCACCGAGAGAGAGAGGGAGAGAGTGAGGTGAGAGGCGCGCGAGAGAGAGACATGAGAGAGAAGACAGAGAGAGAGAGTGATGGACGACATGAGGGCAGAACAGAGTGAGAGAGAGAACAGGAGACAGAAATACAGATCAGAAAGACAGAGAGAGAGATAGTACGAGTAGAGAGAGAGGCAACAGTTAGAGAGAGAGACAGCAGACAGAGACAGAGAATGGCACACACAGACAGAGAGACCGACAGAGAGGCAGAAAAAGAGATAGGAGGGACATAGGAGAAGAGAATGACGAGAGAGAGAGAGATGAGTACGAGAAAGATTAGAGAGAGATGGAGAGAGATGTGGAGAGAGGAGAGGGAGAGAGAGAAACGGTACTGAGACAGAGAGACACGACACAGAGCAACAGACGACGCAGGAAGAGACGAGAAAGAGACAGAGGGAGATAGATAAAGAGAGAGAGGGAGACAGAGAAAGAGAGAGAGATTAAGAGAGAGAATGCGAGAGAGAGCAAGACAGACAGACAGACAGACAGAGAGGATGGGGTGGAGGTGGAGTACACGAAAACAGCAGAGTAATGTCCCACTACAATCTGCGCAGTTGTTTTCACGGGCAAGAGATCAAACGGATTACTTCCCCTGTGGGGATGCCGGGGACCTATCAGTATATAAATAGCATCCCCCACCACCTTCTGGAAATTCTGTGCTGGGAATTCCCCCTCTCTTTTCTATCCCTTTTTTGTTGTTGTTTCCACATTGTTCCATTAAACAAACCAACACACACACGCACAATCACGTGCGTGCAGCGCACACACGACACATACACACACCACACATTTACACAAACCGTACACCCACACCACACATGTGCACATACACGCACGCACACAAAGCCTACACACCACACACACATTGCGTGCGCTCGCGCACACGCCACGCACCCGCATACACTCACAGGGTGGGGATTTGAGGAAGAGCCAGGCAGAAAAACTGCAGACGTGGAAAATCATTCATAAAGTTGGGAGAGGGTGGGGGGAAGGTGAGAGAGAGAGAGAGAAAGAGACCGAGAGAGAGATGACGAGTGAGAGAGATGAGAGAGAGAGAGAGAGAGAGACAGACAGAGAGAGATGGGAGTGGAAGACAGGTCAGACAAACTGAAAGACAGACAGATTTGACGGAGACAGGAATGACAGCCAGGCAGCAAGCCATAGAAATAGAGAAAGAGAGAGGAATGGAGAGAGTGATGGGTGAGAGAGGGGAGAGAGAGAGAGAGAAGGAGGAGTGATGAGAGAGAGAGAATGACTCGAAGAGTGAGAGAGAAAGAGAGAGTAGAGGAGAGAGAAGAGGAGTGAGAGACAGACAGACAGACAGACAGAACAGCCACAAAGACTATCCAGAGACAGGACGACAGACAGATAGACACAGGGAAGTAAAACAGACAGAGAACAAAGGAGTGACTGAAAAGAGTGAGACGAGTGAGACATAAAAAGACAGCGAGATGCTGATAATATTGATGAAATGATGATGACGAGACAAACACTGTTGCTGTGACTACGATGACGACAATATCGACGGATGATGACGGGACGAATCATCCCTGACGAAACACTGATGACGATTGTCGACGTCGGCAGTAAATCCCTAAGAAGAAGATCTTAGCCACTTTCCCCTGTTTTTTTGAGGTTTACACTGAATCAAAGTACCCAAAAAGAAAACGGGCAAAAATGTCTCGAAAAGAAAGAAAGATTTAAACAAGCCTCTGCTTTGAATATGACAGTCTTTTTTAAAAACCCCACAACCCACCGGGGCCAAAAACCAAACGAAAAAATGGCAAATATTTAAAAAACCCAAAAAAAAAAAATGGTAGTTATTTTCCAAAACAAATGCAAAAACACAAAAACCAAAAACCTCCCCCCCAAAAGGAAAAAAAAAAAAATAAAGACCCCTTTAAAGGGTGAGAAAAAAGGCATCGATGGAAAAAATGGGGGGAAAGGGGGGAAAATGAAGATACTAAAGAAAAGGAAAAACCTTTCAAGGAAATGTGAAAAAGAAGAAAAGAAGAAGAAGAAGAAAAGAAGAAAAAAGGAGAAGAAGAAAAAAAAGAAGAAGAAAAAAGGGGAAAAGAAAAGAAAAAAAAAGAAAAAAAGAAGAAAAGAAGAAGAAAGAAAAAGAGAAGAAGAAGAATGAAAAGAAGAAAAAGGAAATTTCGAACAAAGCGAAGAAGAAGAAAAAAAAGGAAGGGAAGGAAAATTTGGGAAAAAAGAAGAAGAAGAAAAAAGAAGAAAAGAAACAAAGAAAAGGAAAAAGAAGAAAGAAGAAAAAGGAAAAAGGGAAAATTTGAAAAAGAAAAAGGAAGAAAAAAAAAAAAAGAAAAAGAAGAAGGGAAAAAGAAAAGAAGAAGCGAAGGGAAGAGAAGAAAAGGGGAATTGGGGAACAAAAAAAAAAAAAAAAGAAAGAAGAAGAAGAAGAAGAAGAATGAAGAAGAAGAAAGAAAAAAGAAGAAGAAGAAGAAAAGAAAAAATTAAAAAGAAAAGGAAAAATTGGAAAATTAAAAGAAGAAAAAGCGAAGGGAAAAAGAAAAAAAAGGCGAAGAAAAAGGGAAAAGGGAAAGGAAAAGAAAAAGAAAAAGGGAAAAAAAGGGGGGAAGAGAAAAAAAAAGAAGAAGAAGAAGAAGAAGGGAAAAAAAAGGAAAAAAAGGAAAAATTTAAAAAAGGGAAAAAGAAAGAAGAAAAGAAAAAAAATAAAAAAAAAGGAAACGAAAATTCAAAAGAAAAAAAAAAAAAAAAAAAAAAAAAAAAAAAAAAAACAACAAAATTAACCCAAAACCCCGGGGTTTTTCACACCCCCCAAAAACAAAAAACACAAAAAAAAAAACCAACCTTTTTTAAAAAAAAACCCTTTTAAACCCCCCCCCCCCCCCCCCCAAAATAACAAACAAAAAAAAACAAATAACAACAATAAAAAAAACCCCCCAAAAAAAAACCCCCAAACCAAAAAAAAAAAACCCAAAAAAAAAAAAAAAAAAAAAAACCCCCAAACAAAAAAAAATTAAAATAAAAAAAACCGGGGATCCCCCGTTTTTAAAAAACCCCCCCTTTCCCCCAAAAACCCCCCCCCCCCTCCCCCCCCCCCCCCCGACCCCCCCCCCCCCCCCCCCCCCCCCCAACCACCCCCCCCCCCTTTCCAAGGGTTTTGGGTTTTTCTATTTTTTTTTTTTAAAAAATTACTTACCAGTTTTGGGATTGCTTGCAAATTTTTTTTTTTTTAAAAAAAAAAATTAAAGGGCCCCTTCTTTTTCCCTTTTTCCTGTGTGTGGCATGTCTCTGTCTCTGTTTTTTCTTTCGCCCTTGTTGTCTGTCTGTCTCTGTCGGTCTTTTTTGTCTATCTTGTCTTGTTTGGGGTAAAAGTATATTTGTATCCCTCGTCCAAGAACTGTCTTTCAATATCCCCCCGCTATCATAATAAAGAATGGAATTTAACTTCCCCAATAATTTAAAAACAGAAATGCAGTTGTTTTTCAAAAAAGTTTTAAAATATTTATTTGAAATGTTTTTGAATATAATTTTAAAGTTTTCATTTGTATATTCGATTTTTAAGTATTTACTTTTACACCCTTTTGTTCATAGGGTTTTTTTTTTGTTTGACTGGCTTTTATAGTGATTTGAGGGGGGGGGGGGGTGTGTTGGGGTGGTGTGTGTGTTTGGGGGTTTTGGGGTGTGTGTGGTTTTTGGGTGTGTGTGTGTTTTCATAGAGTTATTGAAATTTTATGTGTTTTTTTTTTTATGTCATTGAAAAGTAAAGGTTTGCATTTCATAATGTAGAATTATTGAATTTCTTTCTTTAAAGGGACTGGAATTTTTGCTTTTTATTGGTGTATTCATTCAAAGTTTGTTTTTGAGTGTGCGTGCGTGCGGGTGCGCGTGGTGGTACCCCCACACGAGTGTATGTGCATTGAAAATTTTGATTACTTGAACTTTCTGTGGTTTTTTTGCTCTTATGTAATGAAAAGGTGTAGGGGTGCATTTATTTTTTGTTAAAAATAATTTGGATTTTTGATTGAATGTTGACTTGGTGGGTTTTTATTCATATGAATATGAATCATTTGGGTGTGCGTGCGCGCGCGCGCGCCCCGTCATGACGGGTGGATTTTTTTATTATTTAAAGTTTTTTGCCTTTTTTGGGATTGAATGGTGTTTGGTTTCGCTTGCGTTTTGTTTTGTTAAAGTATAAAAAAATTTTGGGTTTGTGATAGTGTCATTTGGATGATTTATATTAAAAAGGAAGGGTTTTGATTTGATTTATGTGCTGTGTAGTTGTTTGTTCCCGCGTATTGGGTGCGTTGTCCGTACTGGTGCGTTTGGTGTGTGTTTGTTTTTTTTTTTTGGGGTTTGGGGGGTGGGTTTTTGGGGTGTGTGGGGCTTCAATTTTAGTCTGTTAATTAAAGTGATATTAGACGATGGGGGGGGGGGGGGGGGGCAGGGGGGGGGGGGGGGGGTTTGGGGGGGGGGGGGGGGGGGGGGGGGGTTTTTTAAGAAAAGGGTTTAAGTGAATTAAAAGTGTGGTATGAAAGACATTAAAAAGATTTTTCCAATCTATAAAATAGATGTTGCAAAAAACATGGCAAGAACTACAAAAAAATTTAAAAAAAACCCAACAATTGAAAAATACTTAATGTTGGGGAAAAAAAACAATTTTGAAATATTTTAACGGACTGTGAAAAAAAGCAAAAAGTAGTTCCCCCCGACCATACTTAAAAAAAAGAGAATAAGGGGGATTGCAACAGAGACAAGGCTATCTCACTTTTTTGTGTGTGTGTGTGTGTGTGTTGTGTGTGGTGTGTGTGTGTGTGTGGTGTGTGTGTTTGTTTGTGGTGGGG
>CM054147.1:48949372-48965555 GCA_028751875.1 Rapana venosa
CTTTTTTTTTTTTTTTTTCCCCCACCCTCTCCCAACTTTATGAATGACTTTTCCACGTCTGCGTTTTTCTGCCTGTGCTTCCTCAAATCCCCACCCTGTGTGTATGCGTGTGCGTGTGCGCGAGCGCACGCATGTGTGTGTATGTGTGTATGCGTTTGTGTGCGTGCGTGCATGTGCACAGTGTGTGTGTGTGTACGTGTTTGTGTGAATGTGTGTGTGTATGTGTGCGTGTGTGCGCGCACGCACGTGTCAGTGTGCGTGTGTGTGTTGTTTTGTGTTGTGGAACAATGCGGAAACAACAACAAAAAGAGGGATAGAAAAGAGAGGGGGAATTCCCAGCACAGAATTTCCAGAAGGTGGTGGGGGATGCTATTTATATACTGTCAGACCCCCGGCATCCCCACAGGGGAAGTCATCCGTTTGATCTCTTGCCCGTGAAAACAACTGCGCAGATTGTAGTGGGACATTACTCTGCTGTTTTCGTGTACTCCACCTCCACCCCATCCTCTCTGTCTGTCTGTCTGTCTGTCTTGCTCTCTCTCGCATTCTCTATCTCTCTCTCTCTTTCTCTGTCTCCCTCTCTCTCTTGGTGATGTCTGCTGCCTGCCTACAAGGAAAGAAGTGTTGAATTGTCTCTGTTTGTTTATGCAATATTTGATAAGATACAGGTTGTTGATCTTCACAAAATTTTGGGATCATTTTTCTAACCATCATGTGAGCACAAAGGTATCAGTGTACTTCTTCTGGAATCAAGGTACTGTTCATAATTACCATTTTAAATATTTGTATGAAATTATGAAGAAGTATACTCCTGAAGAGTGTTCAGCAAATTTGCAGAGTGGCAAGGTAACTCGTGTTGTCTGCACGTGCAGTGTGCGCTGCCTAAACTGTGAACTTGGTGTATAGACGTTTGTGTTCTGTATAAGATGGATACCTGCTAGTTCTCTCCCCTGGTCCCCTGTCTGAGCGAAGTTGCTTGACTGACAGCATTAAAAAAAAAAAAAAAAAAAAAAAGGTCAATGCATTTCACCATAATATTGTAGGTTGAAATGGATAACTCCTCCTCTGTGGAACATAAAAAACTGCAGCCTACATTAGACTGCCTTCAAAAAACCCTTCACATGCTCTGAAAAAGAAATCATTTCATGGAGGAATGGTCTTTTTTATCGTTATGTATCAATTGCCAATGATTTAGTGACAGTGGAAAAAC
Source organism: Rapana venosa (assembly GCA_028751875.1). Classification (NCBI taxonomy): domain Eukaryota; kingdom Metazoa; phylum Mollusca; class Gastropoda; order Neogastropoda; family Muricidae; genus Rapana; species Rapana venosa. Next base: position 48,950,583 of record CM054147.1, read on the forward strand.
TAGACTATGATCACTGTGATAACCCATATCCCTTCCCATGTGGATCAAACAACCCACCCTTCCTACTGGCAAAATCAGTGATACGTGTTTTCCAAGGTGATTTAAAGGTCATCACGTTATCACTGTATATAACACGCCAAAACACCGGGACATTGCTCTGTCAGGGAATAGAATGTAAACGATGGGATAAAGAGGAGTGTGAAAATCTGAAAGACATTGTAACTGACCACTGTGAAAGTGATGATGTGCTTGCTTTTAGGGAGGCTCTGATTTCAGTTCCATTAACTTTTTTGTCAGGAAAATGGTGACAAACATCTTGTTAACTGCTCCTTTGTGTGACGAAAACGTTTCTTCTCCCCATCCCTCCTCCATTTCTTTCGCACCAAAATCAGCCGCGAGCGAGGAAAGCATGTCAGATCACTGAGCGACATGTCCAACTTATCTCCAGGATCAGTCCGTAAAAGCAGTACAGGTCAACACCAGTGAGAATGACCACGTCTACAATGGAGGAGTACAAGAGAGTGCTCCAAATGGAATGAAAGTTCCACCTCTACTGCCACTGTTGGGACAGCTACAAACAAAATAATAAAACCAACACCTAAAGCAGTGAAGCTGGCAAAACGCCACCGTAGGCGAACACTTGGACCATCAGACATTATGCAGAAGTCTTTAACAGAAAAGCTACTAAGTATTGAAACTAACCTTGACTTAAATGCATAACAGTCATTTAGAACATGAAGCTGACGTTCTGTTCGACTAGAGGACTTTAAAGTTTCTATTAAAATGAACTCAAAGTCCATGTTGACCACAAGTTAGAAACTTTACATACTCTTGTCAATGACTTCAAATCAGTTATCTTTGATACAGACATAAATTGAACAACTTGATCAAGGAAAACCAGTCAGTGAAATCTGCATTGGGTACAGTGTTTTCTGACTCAAACAACTGAAGCAGAAATCGGCCCCAAGAAAAATGTGGCAATCCAATGTGACATTAAACCAGACTGTTCAGTGCAAATGACTCCTGCTGAGAAAGATAAAGGAATACATGTACTAATGACTGTATTTTACTACATCACATTCACACACCAAAGCTCAAGGTAAGGTTTCAGACCAGTCCCATACCGCACAGACTGTAGCTGGTGAAGACTGTGAAAAAGACACTTCTAAGTCCTTACCTCAGATGGATGACGAGACCACTGAACGAGTAGACTTGACCACTGACAACCGTTTCCATGTTCTTTCTAGTCTCAGTGATGATGAACACATCTCTTTGACATGCAATACGAATACCCTAATACCTAAGAAAGAAACCAATGTCCAATCTAAAGCAGACACTTCTGTTCATGAAAGCACACAACAACTCACAGACCCAAAACAAAAGCATGAACAGACACTGAATAAATTGACCATTCCCTCTGACTGTTCATCTGTACTGATTGGTGACTCAGTTATTAGACACATAGACCCTAAAAGACTAGAAAGCCCTACTGACTTGTTGTTCAAAATATGCATACCTGGCTTGACTCTTTCAAACACACTAACTGGTTGCGTACCCTTACAAAACATGAACAGGTAAAGACTGTCATCGTGCATGTTGGTGTTAATGACTGTCCAGGTGGACCTGTTTCAACTGATGACTGAATAATCTTATCACTTTGTGTAAACAGTGCTTTCCTTCAGCCTCTGTTGCTGTCAGCCTATTCTCCTGCTCGTGGCAGGCACCAGCTAAATAACTCAATAGCCCCTTCAAACAGAAACTTTATACTGCCTGTACTCAATTGCAGGTAGACATGATTAACAATCATAAAGTCTTTGTCACAGACAATGGTGCTCCACGACAGGCCCTGTAAAGGATGCTGTCCACCCTAGCTTTAGGGGAACAGCTCGCTTGGCTTTGAATTTCAAAAAGTTCCTTCCACAGTCCTCTCCTCTTTACTTTGTTGACCAAATTGACAATGAAAACCCTTTCATAGATCAACAATATACCCATCATAGTCGTCTTCTTTAACAGTTACATGAGAAATAGAGACAGGATCTATCGTCCTGTCCTTAGAGCAGGGCCAAGAGTATCAGTGGTCCAGAAAGCTTCGTGCACCTCACGTGGTGTCAACAGCTGACTTCCCCCTATGCCTGCACGTAACAATAGGGTCCAGGATGATAGGAATCATCCTCAACAAGAACACATGCATGAACAAAGGCCACAGAGGGTCGTGATGATGTTCCAAGGGATATGTCATTCCTTTCAAATCAGACAATCCCAGCCCAGTGGACACTACAGTTTCCCATTCCCCATTCCGCATTGCCCAGCAGTCCCTCCTCAGTTTCCTTACTCTGGTTGCATGGCCCTGAGGGGTCACATCCAGGTTTCTGGGTTCTAACCACTACCTTCCTAATGGTTTTCAAAGTGTTGGTCTTTACCAGAGGCAGACCAGCTTCCCCTCGAGTTACGCTGGACCAGGGCTCATCACCACCACAGGCTGTGGCTCTGACGCGCGGAGCTGGCTTCCCTACGGTCCCTCTTGCCAGTGGACTCCACAGATGACCAACTTGGCACCATAGGTGGTGTCTCAACCTGACCATACGACTGGCGGTGTTAGTCGTAAAGCACGAGAGGAATGATTTCATGATAAAAAGAAAAGAAATATGTTTTGATATTGTTACTTGTTACATTTTGAAAATTGTTTTCTTAACTTGTGGTATCCTCATGTCTATGAGTTTATGTCAGCAGCATGAGTTTCAGGCTGGGGATACGTTCAATGTTTCAGAAACAGGAGGATTTATTGGATGTGCATCAGTTTGATGTTCTTGGTAGATTGATTCTTCCTCTAGATTGTTTTTTCATGCGTGGAGATTGAACGTTTTCTGTGTGCAGTATTGTAAATCTAAATTACATTTATCAAATCAGCTCCAATTTTGTTTGAGCTATCTGTTTGATCTGGTTTTTCTTTGTTATATATCTTTGTTTTTATATATAAAGTAGAATTCCTATTTTGTGTGTGTGTGCCTGAAGTAAAATTTTCTGCTTACTTGGTGTTCTGTTTATACTGAGGAGGTTTTCGTCTAATATTCATTGCATTTTGTTTTCAATTATAAGATCAATTTATTCTTTAAAAAAGAAATTCAACATGGCAAACAATTTCCAAACTCATAAATGGTTAAAACAATTTGGATTTAAAGTTGGTTATTTGAATATATGTCATTTGTTAAATAAAGTATCTGATATATGTTCTGTTCTCTTGAATTCAAATGATTGTTTTCATGCTTTTTGTTTTGCAGAATCACGCCTATCAGATGTTGTTTCAGACAATGTTGTGTCTACTCCAGGTTATACCATCATTAGAAAAGATGCTAAAAGCAAGTTAGAAACAGGTTTGATAGCTATTTACACAATTCAGTCAATTTCAAAATGGATCAATTTGAAAATATGGTATTGAAAGTATCTGGTTAGAAATTAATTTAAAAGGAATTAAATCATTTTTGATTGGTTTTGTGTAGAAATCCAGAAGAACGTGTTAGTTGGTTTGAACGTTTTGAGGCTTGATGGATGATGTTTCTAACCATTCAACAGAAATCCTTTGTTAGGTGACTTTAACATTGATTTATTTAAACTCAAGATACTGGAAGAGTGTGTTTGAGTCATATAATTTAACACAATTAATTAAAACCCCGACACGAAAAACACTTAGCTCTAAAACATTGATTGATCATATTTACGTATCAAATCCTACAATATAATAGAAACATCTGTTCCAGAGTTTGGACTTAGTGATCATTTTCCAATATGTCTGACATGGTCTCGAAAGGTGCTAAGATACCTGAATGTAGCACTATATATATTCCTACGAAGTTATAAGACATTTAATGCTGATGAATTTCTGTCCGATTTATGTAAAGCCAATTTCTCAAATGTTTATCTATTCCGACCCAGATGAAGCTCTTTCTGCTTGGTATCATACTTTCTTTCTGTTTTTGACAAACATGCACACTTAGAAGTAAACGTGTAAAACTAAAAGACAAACCTCCATGGTTTAATGCAGAAATCAAGTCAGCCATTGCAGTACGCGACAGCTTCTAAGAACAACAGGCAAAGAGTGCAGAATTTAAGAAACAAAGAAATAAGATAACAGCCATGAAAAGAGCAGCTCAAAACAATATTTTAGTGATCTCTCTCATCAAGAAAAGATACAAAATCTGTTTGGAAAGCAATCAATCATTAGCTGGCAAACCATTAACATCTATTCCCATTTCTGCAACTGTCTGTCTCCTGAAGATATCAATAAGCATTTTGCTTCTGTGGGAGAAAAAGTGATTCATGTCAATAACACAAGCTAAACGATTTATCTGAATTAGAAAAATTTTGTTGCTCTAAAATGTACAATCTAGGTTTAGTTTAATTTCATTACTGTTCATGAGGTGTACAAAGAATTGTGTTCTTTAAAAAATCAAATGCACGAGGCTTAGATGATCTTGACAGTAACATTTTGAAGGTCTCGGCACCCATAATATCTGAGCACATTACCTATATCTATAATCTTTCCATTGCAAAATGTTGTTTTCCTTGTGCTTTTAAAGATGCTAAAGTTTTGCCCTCTTCAAATCTGGTGATCCCAAAAATCCATCAAACTACAGACCGATATCATCTGTCTTCATTGTCTAAGCCTCTTGAAAAACATCTGATGAGTAACTCCAGTTGTTTTTTTATTAACCATGATCTCTTTCATCCAAATCAAAGTGGATTTCGGAAAAAAAACCCTCTTGTCATACTCTTTTAAGCAATCTTATAGAACAGTGGCATGAAAATATTAACAACGATCTGTTATCTGGTGCTGTATTTGTTGATTTCACAAAGGCTTTTGACACAATTGACCATGATTTTTGTAAGAAATTAGTGATATATGGTTTATCCCAACTTCACTTCGACTTATATCATCATTTCTTGAAAATAGAAGGCAGGCAGTTTTACAAGACTGTGCAATGTCTTCTTTCATGCCTATAAACATATGGTGTCCCCAGGGATCAGTTCTGGGACCACTCTTATTTTCATTTATATAAATGATCTTCACTAAATGTTTCATCTTCTTGTGAACTGTTTGCTGATGACACGACAATTCATTACTAAGGGTACTAATGCAAGTATAATATGCAATGTGTTACAGAAAGATATAGATAAACTTATCTTTGGGCTGATCTTAATCATATGGCTCTTCATCCTGATAAATCTAAGTTTATGATAGTAACAACAAGCAGAAAAGACAAATATTAAATCAATGTCAAGAAGTCTAAAAGTTTATGATAAGGTATTGGAAGAGGTAGATTCTCACAAGTTACTTGGCTTACTGTAGACAACAATCTTTCCTGGTCAAATCACATTTCAAAACTATCAAAGAAGCTATCTCAAAAGATTTCCAGCTAAACAGAATAAAGCATTTCTTGATGAACATAGTCGGAAGTTATTTTTCTACGCTTACATACAGCCAGATATTGATTATGCGTCAACTTGTTGGGACTCAGCAAGTAAAAACTGCTTAAAAGACTTGAGAGCTTATACAGACGTTCTCTGAAAGTGATACTCCTCAAACCTTCCTTGCAAACTGAAGATTACAAGAAATTAAAATATTTTTCCGTTTAACCTCAAATGCCATTTTAATAAAGGTATTTTCATGTACAAAATTATGAATAATCTAGCACCACCCTACCTGAATGAAAAATTTTTGGTCAAGACTTCTCGAGGTAAACGTGTTCTATATTCTTCCCACCCAAGAATTGACCTTTTCATGTCATCTTTGGTATACTCAGGTGGTAAAATATGGAATGAAATCCCTGATAATCTCAAGCAAAAAAGTAGTCTGTCATCATTTAAGAAAAGTTACCACAGACATTTATTCAAAACGTTTTGATTGAAATTGTTATTTTATTTTTTTTGTCTTTGTCTATGGAATTTGATTGGTTGTATTCCATATTATGCAAGTCATGTTGAATGTCTTTCAATTTCACTCCTCCTGTCTGTTGTCTGTCTGTCTGTCTGTCTGTCTGTCTGTCTGTCTGCTCTCTCTCTCTCTCTCTCTCTCTCTCTCTCTCTTCTCTCTCTCTCTCTCTCTCTCTCTCTCCCTCTTTCTTCTGTTTGACTGCTCTCTCCGATTTAATTTTTTTTTTTATATGCATATTTGTTGTGTCTGCATACGTAGGTGTATGTGTATATGTAAACATATGTGTGTAATTGTATGAAAAATGCATGATTAGAGATTGGTATGGGGAGATGAAGGGATTTGCTGAAAGTAAGTTTGAAATGGATGTCAGTGTGTAATCATAATTTCAAGTTTGTTTATTAGCTCATTTGTTTGTTTGTTTGTTGTTTGTTTTTTGTCTGTTTGAGTATTTATTTTACTTGAACTTTTTTATGCAATTATTTAAATTTGAGATGTTTTGGGCTTTTTCCTTTGCGTTTTTCTTTGGGGGAAAGATAATGGGTGGGTGGGCCTGAGGGCATGGTGTAAAGAAGCTGTAAGCTTATCCATTTACCCTCAATAAAAATTTTCGTATTCGTATTTGTATTCGTATTCTCTCTTTATCTGTCTCCCTCTGTCTCTTTCTCCGTCTCTCTGCCTGTCTGTCTGTTTCTCTGTGTCGTGTCTCTCTGTCTCTGTCTGTTTCTCTCTCTCTCTCTCTCCTCTCTCTCTCTCTCTCTCTCTTTCTCTTTCTCCCTATGTCTCTATCTCTTTTTCTGCCTCTCTGTCTGTCTCTCTGTCTGTGTGTGCCTTTCTCTGTCTCTGTCTGTCTGTCTCTCTCTCTAACTGTGCCTCTCTCTCTTACTCTTACTCTCTCTCTCTCTCTGTCTATCTGTATCTGTATTTCTGTCTCTGTCTCTCTCTCACTCTGTGTCTGTCTCTGTCTGTCTCACTCTCATCTCTCTGTCTCTCTCTCTCTAGTCTCTCTCTCGCGCGCTCTCCCTCTATCGTATCCTCTCTATCTATCCGTACTGAATTTGTCTCTATGTATTCTTTCTCTGTCTCCTCTTTGTTTCTATAGTCTTTTGGTTCAATGACAACATGTGGTCTCCAGAATCAGTTAAAATATCTTAGATTTCATTTTGTGAAAGTGTTAAAATAAATGTAAAATATAGAGACAACTAAGTTTATGGGATTTAGAAAAGGGGATGTTGGGGAAAACTTGTAATATGGTTTACAAAGGTATCAGACTGGAGGTGTTAATTGAATTTTTGTTATTTAGGGATATAAACTTTCAGTATGATAAGATGCTAATAAGAGGTCACACTGCAGTTTGAAAACACTAAAGGGAAAGAGGCAGTATTACAGCTGCACATGGTTTTTTCAAAAGTATATGAAATGACGCCCCATAACACTTTTTTCAAAAATTTGTGACGCTAAGTTACAGCCAATATTGCTTTATGCTGCTGAAATATGGGGCGGTTTAAGCAGATTAGATCATAAGAAAAGGTCCATTATGATGGCTTGTATAGAGGTTTCTGGGTGTTCCAATAAAGAACCCTATTAGATGGTATATGGAGACATGGGCTGATATCCATTTTCGTGAATTCATTTATGTTTGCCTGTCGTGAGTTATTGTGCAAATTTTAGAAATGATATAGAAAGTTTTCCTTGCCAAAAGCTTTATCAAATGTTTCTAGAATTAGTACATCTGTGGTAACCAATGTTGGTCTCAAAAGTTAAGAGATGTTCTGTGCGAAACAATTAAAGTGTTTTTGACTTGACTGACTTGACAACTGGCTTTCAAATCGTTTGGCGTTCATCAGAAATTGTTGGCGATGTAAACTTTTCTTTGACACTTTTCAAATGAGGCTTGTCGATATGTTACATTCATGATATGGACAGGCACTATTAGTGATTCGCGATAGATAGCAGCATTATCGGTCATTTTTAGACCTTTTTGCAAAGAACTATACATTCTTATTATTGGATATGTTTGCTTGCGTGTTGCCATTACACCAAATAAGATTTATTGTTCTTACTTTTAATATTATGTACATCGATTGTGAAAATCGTTTCGTGACAAATATGTCAATTTTGCAAAATTCAGATTGAAAAGAGCAGCATTTGTGTCTATGTGTAATGCATATGACGAATAAAAAAAAAAATTCCTTACGATTTGGGTCTTTTCCTTTTAAAACGTGCTTCTCAAAGCCAAAAATACCATCTCTATATAGTTTATCTAGATATGTATTTCATGCTCAAACCGGGAACACAAAATATACGTAATCTGTCTTTTGGAACAAAAATTTTGCCTTTTTTCACATCGCATTTTTTCTGTGCCTTGTCTAGGGTTTTTTTTGCTGGTTTTTTTTAAAGAAATTTTTCCTCTCTTTTTTTTCTTGAAATTTAAGTAAGCTATTTTGCTATATGGTGATTCACATCACTGTTGGGGTAATATTCATAATTTTCTTTCCAAAGGGTATAAACTTTTAAATTTTTAAATTGGGGAAAGGGAAAACATGTTATCCAACAATTACACTTTTTTTAAAACCGATTTGGGATGCTGCACTAAAATGAATCATCATTTTCGTTTCATATACTGAAACACTGTGGGGAATTGTCATTGGGTTGGCTTATTGTTTTTTTTATTAAAGATGCATTGCTGTCTTAGACTGTTCACAGTAACTAATTCTACACATAGTCATTTTTCCCTCGGGATTTTTTTTTTTCCGCATTTTTTTTCTCCGTAAGTTACTGTGCTTGGTGATCAAACTGGAAAGTACGTACAAATTCCCAATTAAACCCAAAGTTGTTGACGGTAAGATGTTACAACATAAGTGAAGTTTTTCAGCTGATTCAAAATTTTTTTGTATTTGGAAATCATTGTTCTCTTCCTTTTGCATACCCCCCCCCCCCCCTCCACACTTCCTTTTTTTGTATTGGGGCCAAAGGGCCGAATACTATTAAACTTTTTTTAGAGTTCAGAGTTCTCTCTCTCTCTTCCCCGACTCCCCCTCCTCCTCTCTCTCTCCCCCTCTCTTCCCCCCTCTATCTCTCCTCTCCTCTCCCCCTCTCTCCTCTCTTCTTTTTTGATCGTGCATGCAGGGGCCCCACACTGTTTTTTCCTGCCCCCTACATGTATAGTTTCCCATGTAAGTGCGTGTGTTTTTGTTTTTTTGTTTAATTCATTCATACATGTGTTTTAAAACACACCCCATTCATACCAAAACCTATTATTAAAAACACCGCATTTTCCCCCTCTTCTCTCCTCTCCTTCTCCCTCCCTCTCTCCTCTCGCCCCCCCCTCTCTCTCTCTCCTCTCTCCCCCTCTCTCTCTCTTCTCTCCCCTCCCCAAGACCCACATCCACACACACATAAGTAAAAAAAAAATATAATAAAAAATATAAATATATATATTAATTAAAAAAAATATAAAATAAATATAATATATTATATATAATAAATAATATATATAAAATATAAAAAATATATATATATATAATATATAAAATTTTTTACAGTAAAGTTTTAAACAGGGGAAGAATATAACTCAGCAACGACACTAAAAATTGCTAATCAATAAAACTTCTTGACTAGGCTATTTTTTTAAAATTCTAAACCCCCTTTTATACATGTCAAAAAAGGGGCAACAAACAACAAAGGGGGCAAAGGGGAATAGAACAACAAAAAGTTCATTTTTTGAATATTTAATTCCATCATTAATCTCATTTATGTTTTAAAAATTTTTCAATTTCCTGGGAAAGGAAACTCTGAAATTTTTTTTCTTAACTTTGAATGTATGCTTTCATTAATTAAATGAATTTCATAAGACACAATCAAGATTAGATAAAACACTTCATACTGTATTCAACACCTTTGTTTTGCCAAGAAATCAACCAGCTCATTCGAATAAATTCCACAATGGGGGGGGGATCCAAAAAAAATTATGCGATGCCTCTGCTTCAATAGAAGTATCAAATTTTTTACCCAAAATACAATATCTTCCTTATTTTACCATCCTTTATTTTAATGCCATTAACACTGCCTTTTTAGTAAACGCAAAACAAAATTTTGGGCAAACATCAATACATATCAACAAAAAATCAAACCATAAAATTGCAAAAAATTTCAAAAGTAAAAATAAAAAAATTTTCCAAATGAAAAATTTTTTGAATTTTTTTAAGCGGAACAACATATGCAGCACCCCCCTTTGCCTTTTTCTAAACAGCCGTCAGTATACATTTTTAAATATTAAAAATTATTTTCTAGTGGACTTTTACATCAAGGGTGAAAATTTTGATCTTCTTTTTTCTTTATTTCCGTTATCAATGAAAATTTTAGCTAAAATATTTTTCCCAAGAGGTAATTGTGGAACAATGGGGAAAAAATTGGAAATTTGTTGATAAATCATGTCTTTTTTTTTTCAAAATTGCTGAAAATTTTTTAATTGGCTCAGAAATGAAATAGCGTGCCCTTTGGGAAAAATCATGTCTTGAAAAATATTTCCTCTTTTACTAAATTTGAAAGAGAAACTACGAACCCCATATTTTGAACTGACAGTTTCGCTATAAAAAAGAATAATAAATGAGTTTCTTTAAAAAATTATTATGAAATTTGCTGACCGGGAACACCAAAGCTATTTTTTACTGCTTTACTTCTAGATTTTTAATTTTTTAAGTAATAATCCACAAAAATAAATTTCTTTCCGAAATTTTAATTTTTGAACGTCCCAAAGGACAGAGCCAGATTATCAAGTCGTATGTCGGGCCCATCCTGAGAACTTTTTTTTTTAAAAATTTAATTTTTTTCCCTGCTTCAGATCATTTTTTTTTGATGTGCATCCCCAAATTTCAACTTTCAGTTAAAAAAACACCAGAATTACAATTTTTGTATTGAAGCCCCTTTTCCCTTTTTAAAATTTCATATTGGTAATTTAATGCTTGTCACCGTTTTTAAAAAACAAAAGAAAAAACCTTTTTTCGCTGAAATTCTAATCTTTTTTTTCATATAACTACAAAATTTTATCAATTCTTCCTGATATTTTTTTTCAACAAATTTGACACTTCTCTTTTTGGGTTTTTTTTCCTAACTGACTTTATCCAAATAGCAAATAAACTGCAACTGAACCATTGAGAAATTGGGGTGACAAAACTGGGGGAATCAGTAAAAGAAAAAAAAACAAGATGTTCAATACGATCCCTGTGTATACCCAATGATAGCTTTAAAAGAGTACACTGAACCCAAATTTTTAGTGCAAATTGATCTATCCGACAAAAAATTTTGCAATATTTAATAAATGCCATTAATACCAATGTATTTTAATTTATTAGCAATTGATCAACAAACCTATCATACTTTCTTTACATAAAAAAAGGGCAACACATTTTTTTCCTTTTGGAAAATGCTTTTTAATTTAGTGTTATTTAAAACAATGGTCAAAGTACATCTTTCCCCTTTCGAAAACCACCTGATTTTTTTGGGATAAACAATCTTTTCACAAAAATGAAATAAACGCTTATGATAATTTTTTTCCCTTACTTTAAACCCCCAGAACTAAAGCAATTTTGGGCCCTTTCTATTACGAAAAGAAAAAACCCCATTTTCCTTTCTTTAGGGTTGGGACTAAATCGCTGCCCCCAGATTTAGGGAAAAGGGGCCATTATCCAACATTCGGAAAAATGAAAAGAGTACCTTTTCCCTTTTAAACATAGACCAGCATTTTTAAAAATATACCACACACCAAAACCGTCTTTTTGTTTAAAAGAATCTAAATTTTTACTAAAAACATCAATTGAATGGGGGCATTTAAATAATCACATTATAAGCGACAATTTTTTTTGATTTTTTTGCTTTTTCTAATTCGATATTTTTATTTTATTCTTACATGAACATTTTCGAAAAAATTTTAGACAAAAATTTTGCTTTTTAATTTCTTGGAAAACTATTTTTTTCAAATTTGATTTATTGTTGGGAACTGAAAACCATTTTTCATTTTACTAACTTTCTTTTCCAAACTTTATGTAAACCTTGGATTCGAACTTCATTTTTAAAAAATTCTGTCCAATACTTTTTTTTGCCTGACAATTTTCTTTTACATTGAAGGGCATACCCTTCAACAAATAAAAAATTTTTTTTTTGATTACTTTTAACCAATTTTAAACGTTTTTTTTTATGGTTTTACGCATCCTCACAAAATTTTAAAATCCACCCTCTATGCCCTATGCTTTCCATTCTTGTTGCTTTTGTGGTTTGGGAATAGAAAACCAGCTTATGAAAGCTTTGCCACAAAATTTGGGAAAAAACGACTACCATCCTCTTCGATCGTTTTTAATTTCAGTAGCCTAAGGGAAAGATGAAAAGAACTCCAGTCACCAATTTATATCGAAATTTAGGGAATTTTTTTTCCCCAAATGTTTAGTCGATATTTCAAGGTCCCAAATGACAACTAATAGGGCAATGATCACTTCCAAAACAATCCTCTTCAACATTCCCAAAAGCAATTGAACTAAACCTAATATTAAGTTTAAATCAATAGCACTTGGGTTTTTTTACTAAAAACCCAGAATTCTGGTTTTCCCAACCATCATTTTAATAATAAAGCTTTAAATCCACAATATTTTCTACCAAAAGGTTGCTGGTATAGTAAGCACCCAAAACCCAAAAAGGGGGAGAGAATTTTAAATCGCCCCAAAAAACCTTTATGTTTTGTGAATTTTGTGTTTTTTTTAAACCGTCATGTTGTCAATTTTTTTTTCCAAAATAAAAAACAAACTAATTAATATGTCCTTGTTTTAAATTTTCTTCACCCCACTGATAATATCTGTGTATTTGCATAAAGGGGAAAACACAAGTTTATCATCCCTAACCCCGCCACAATATGGGAATTTTTACTTAGAATTTTATCACAGTCACACTGTGGGGGTAATAAAAATTTGTTTTTAAATTTTGGCATTTTTGCTTTATCCCATTCAGGGGTTTAAGTCTAAATGAATAATATCAAGTTAAAAACTGTGAAAACCCAACAAGTTGGGGCTTGCTCGACATTTCCCCGCAAATTTTTACACCCTAGAACGTTGTAATGACATGACAAGTTTTTTTTGGTTTTTTTTTTCTCAGGGATAAACTTTTAAAACACAAAGTTCTGTCAATTTAATTTTGGTTTAAAAATAAAGCATCATAAAACAATTAAAAAAGCGTGGAAAGATCAGACTTAAATTTTTAAAAAAAACAAAACGATAAATCCAATTTCAAAAAAATAAGAAGGAAGTCAACGGAGAATAAAAGGGGAAACTTTGGGAGTTTAAAAAGGAAAAATAAAAAAAAATAATTAACCCCCCCAAACCAAACCCTGGCTTGAAAATCAGGGCTTTCCCTGAATGTCTGGTAGTGCATGCGTGCGGTACATGGGGACTTATGAAGCATTAATTTTTTAAAAGGAGAACCCCATGGAGGGGGGGAGGGTACACCCAGGTGGCAGCAGGGGATGAGGCTTCGACCAAATTCCGTAAAAAAGAACGCCATGTTCTGGCACCAAACCCTCCCTCCTGTCTCTTTTGTGGGCCCTTTTCCCCAAAACGCTGACTCAGTACTCCCCAAATCGGCAACATTGCCCCCAGATAATTTTAAAAAATGTCATCTTGCAGGTTTTTAAAAAGGGCGAATTTCTCATGAGCCAAGTGAAAACATTTTGATGTTTTCTTTCACGATTTCCAAATCAGGGCATTTAGAGCACCCCCCTTCTTCCGGGGTTGTTTTTCTTGACGGGACGCCCCTGCATACAAAAAGTGACTTCGGGAAAATTTCCGAACACCTTAACGCCCTGCCATGGGTTGCCACCGCAGGGTCCTTCCCCCTTTATGTTTGATGCCCGTATCAGCACGCCCGGCTGCGGTTGTGAGTTTTCTGTATTTATTTTTTTTTTAGTTTTCATTTATTTCCTTTCTTTTATTTCGAGGGTAAGGAATAACACCGGCCCCTTTTTTTTTACATCACCCTGTGTGTAGCAGGTTTTTTAAATTTTTTTTTGTCATTCCTCGCCACATAATGGGCCAACTCTTTTCCCAAAGGGGAAACAGGTTTCCTGTCCCGAAGTTCATACACACGCACGCACGCACGCGCGCACGCCCCACCACAAAACCACCCGCGCCGCGCACGCAAAAACCCAACACTCGCAGACAAAACACCAAAAACACACAACCCCCATTCTGGGAAGAGTCCTTTCTAAGCACTTCTTTCTAAAAAATCTTCACTCCGATTTTACTGTACAAATAAACGAAAATGGGTTTTTCTTTTTTGCTTGGGTGTATGTGACCCCCCTCTCCTCTTTCATGCCTCCCCTCTCACCTGTATTTTTTCTCTCTCCCCTCCTCTCTCCCCTCTCTCTCTTTATTTTTTTTAAAAATATATAAAATATTAAAAATATATATATATAAAATTTAAAAAAATATATAATTTTATATAAAGTGTGTGTAGGTGGTAGGGAGGTAGGGAGAAATTGAAATATTCACACAACTTTTTTTTCTTTTTTTTTTTCCTACATCTTGTTAATTTCCCCGTGGACTCCCGGGTATGCTTCAAAGCGAGCATTGCAAAATAGGATCCCTGCCCTCCAACCAGGGATGTCGTAAGAGGGGACAAAGGGGGAACCCTTCCTCCAGGTTGGGGGTTTTGGGACAGGCTAACAACCCGTCCCGTAAAAAAAAAAAGAATTTAAAGGAAACGCAACAAGAAAATTTCACTTTTGCGTGCAAAAGACCTCCCGGGTCCAGGAACCGTATGAATGCTGATGGCCAAAGCCGAGAGGAAGCTACCCGCAGATAAGGAAACCTGAACACCACCCAAAACTAAGATCAGACTAGACATTGAACGGAAACATGTATAGACGGGGCAAAACTGGCACAGGGAACATTAAAGAAGGAAGATTCAACCTCCCCGCCTAGGGGTAAGCGAGAGTAATGGACTGGATCTGGGAAAAGAGAACCACCCCGGAAAACCCTCCCCCTACTCTGAAGATGACGAAAAAG
>CM054147.1:48968555-48971055 GCA_028751875.1 Rapana venosa
CGGTGAGCTTTTTTCACATCCATTCCCCGTGTGTATGCAGTTTTGTAAATTTTGTCATCAGTTCCCACCAAAACCCAATGTCCTACTCTTCCGAAAAGCGGAGTAGGTTTTAAAGTGTGCACACGGTGTTCTCAGAGAGAGAAAGAGAGAGGACACATATACACCACACATACAAACACATACACACTTACACACATACACACACACACACACACACACACACACACACATACACACCACACACACACACAACACACACACACAACACACATACACACATACACACACATACACACATACACACTCATCCACACACACACACACTTATACACACACACACACACACACCACACACACACACACACACAAACACACACACACAACACACACAAATACTGAGAGACAGAGAGAGACAGAGAGAGGAGAGACAAAGAGAGACAGAGACAGACAGAAATACAGACGGACAGACAAACAGAGAGACAGAGAGACAAAAAACAATGTTCTTAGAAAGTTAGAGAGAGGCGATGATGATGAAGATGATGACGACGACGACGATGATGATGAAGAAGACGACGATGATGATGATGACGACGACGACGACGTCAAAATTGACAATGATGGAAACTAAACATGATGATAACGATGATAAATGAGGACAAGGCAATAACAAAAAACGCTAATGATATCACTTCCAAACCACCATCGTAAATCCCTTCCATGATTTCCTGGAACATGAATATACCTGTCAGTCAAATCACTTAAGTGGATATCGCCCACCATGAGTCGGAAAGAGAGAGAGAGAGAGAGGGAGAGAGAGAGGAGAGAGAGAGAGAGAGAGAGAGAGGAGAGAGAGAGAGAGAGAGAGAGAGAGAGGGAGGGAGGGAGGGAGAGAGACAACACAGAGAGAGAAAGATAGGGAGAGAGACAGCAGAGAGGGAGAGAAACAGAGGGTGAGGGAGGAGGACAGAGACAGAGGGGAGAGGGAGAGAGAGAGAGACAAGGGAGAAAGAGGGAGAAAAGAAAGAGGGAGGGAGGGATAGGGGGAGGAGAGAGAGACAGAGGGGGAGAGAGAGAGAGAGAAAGACAGAGACAGAGAGGGGGAGGAAAGAGAGAGAAAGACAGAGACAGAGAGAGAGAGACAGAGGGTGAGGGACAGAGACAGAGGACAGAGAGGGAGAAGAGACAGAGAGAGAGAGACACAGAGAGAGACAGAGGGTGAGTGAGGGAGAGTGACAGAGAGGGAGGGAGAGAGAGGAAAGACAGAGACAGAGAAAGGAGAGGGAGAGAGGGGGAGAGAGAGAGGGAGAGGGAGAGAGGAGAGGGAGGGAGGGAGAGAGAGAAAGAGAGAGAGGAGAGAAGAGAGAGTGGGAGAAGAGGAAGAGACAGAGAGGTGGAGGGAAGAGAGAGAAAGACAGAGATAGGAGACAGAGGTGGAGGGACAGAGACAGAGACAGAGAGAGACAGAGAGAGAGGAGGGAAGAGAGAGACAGAGAGAGAGAGGGAGAGAGAGAGAGACAGATAGAGAGGAAAGATAGGGAGAGACACAGAGACAGAGACACAGAGAGACAGAGAGTGAGTGAGAGAGATACAGAGAGAGCAGAGAGGGAGAGAAAATAGAAAGAGAGAGAGGAGAGTAGAGGAGAGAGACAGACAGGACAGACAGACAGACAGACGACAGACAGACAGACAGAGAAGATATTTCACAGCCCTGTTTTCTCCAATGCCCACCCCCATGAGAAAACGACTGTTATAAACACTACACTCTTAGGGCGCTAGGTACACAAGTCAATAAAAAAACGTAAATCTAAAAAGGATTGTTAGGTACAGATTGTTTGAAAAAAAACACCACTCCCAGCCTCCCTCCCCCCTCCCCCCCAAATCCCCACCCTAAAAAAAACCAACCACCCCACAAGCAAACAAAAACTATGAAAGAGTGCGCGAAAAACGCCCACTGAAAAACCCCCACAAAAAACACAATAAAAACCAAGCTAGAAAAAAGAGAAATCAAACAAATCATCAAAGCAACAAAAATCTATTTTAAAAAAGAACAAAAAGAGAGAGACACATACAGTAGAAGTAACAAGGAAGACGAGAAAGAAGAGAGAAAGAAGAGGATGACGACGATAACGATGACGATGATGAGGAATAGGCGAGTGAAGAGAGGAAGAATATAAAAGATGATGAAGGAAGAGGAAGAATGAGGAGAAGAAGAAAGAAAAGGGGGAGGGGGGGTAAAGAGAAGAAGAAGAAGAAGGAGAAGAAAAAGAAGAAGAAGAAGAAGAAGAAGAAGAAGAAGAAGAAGAAGAAGAAGAAGAAGAAAGAAGAAGAAGAAGAAAGAAGAAGAAGAAGAAGAAGAAGAACAAGAAGAAGAAGAAGAAGAACAAGAAGAAGAAAAAGAAGAAGAAGAACAACAATAAACAACACAAAAACACCAACAAAAGAAGAAGAAGAAGAAGAAGAAGAAAAGAGAAGAGAAGAAGAAGAATGAAAAAAAGAAGAA
>CM054147.1:48973555-48976055 GCA_028751875.1 Rapana venosa
TGTATCGCTTTCGTTTTTGTTCTCTTATCTTTCTGTTTGTTGTTTGTTTGTTTGTTTTTCTGATAATTTCACAGTATCAACACATTATGGTATAGAGGTACCGCACCTGCCTAGAAAGCTGAAAGTCCAGGTAAGAAGTGTGCGGTGGTTCCATCCCCGTTTGGGCAAAACAAAAAAATCCCCCATCCACTAGACCATGAGTGGTGGTCTGAGTCCTAGTCTTTCGGATGAAATGATAAACCGAGGTCCTGTGTGTTACACAAAATTATTTAGCACACCCAATAGAACCCACGGCAAGAGAGCTGTCCCTGGCAAAATTCTGTAGAAAACAGCCACTCTGATAGGGAAGCAAATACAGTTAAAGACAGGGAAAGAAAAAAAATGGGTGGCGCTGCTCTTGTGGCGACGCGCTCTCCCCGGGGAGAGTAGCCCGAATTTCAGGCAGAGAAGTCTGCCGTGACGTAAAATTGTATAAAATAAAATAAAAGAACATAAAATAAAACTAAAATTATTTTGCTTCCGATATGATGTGACACTGTTAAGCAACAATTTTTTTAAAAATTATTATAATAATGTATGAATTTATATGGCGCTGAATCTTGCAAAGGACAAATCAAAGTGCTTACATTCAAATCATTCACACGTATGCAATCATTCATGAATGAAATAAAAATCAATATCACACACACATACATACACACACACAGACACACACACACACACACACACACACACATACACACACGCACAGCATGCGTATACACAGTGATGAAGATGAAGGTGTCCGCTAAAGAGTATGGATAGATAATGAGAGGGAAGATCTTAGTAAGGAAATAAATGTGTTTTGAAGCTGGATTTGAAAGTATGGAATGCAGGCTTTTGGCGAAGGGACAGAGGGAGGTCATTCCAGACAGAGAAAGAGCGACAACCAACAGTGGTTTGCCACCAACAATCGTTTTTTTTCTGCACACGTATTTTCTACCGTACTGTTCATAACCTTATACTTGTTGCACTCTTTCAACCTGCGTTCCTGCAGTGTTGTTTTGATCTCAGAAGAATCTCTTTAAATGAAGTCAAGGTTGATCTAATTCTAACTGACTGCCGTTTTCTTGCTCTTTCGGAGTAACGGGCTGACATAATCTGTCTAATAACGCCTCTGTTTGTCTGCCCCTATCTAGCAACGCCATAACTATATGACCTTCTACTTTCGTTTTTATTGAAGTTGTACAGGAAACGGGATGGATCATCTGCTCTCGTTTCCCTTCACGATTATTTCCTTGCTATTTTGACATTTGTTTTGTTCTAGATTGTAGCGGCGTATTGTGTTATATATTACCACGTCTGTTTGTTCAGGATTATCAAGCGTGTTTTTCGGTGCTGGTTGTTGAGGATTACGATACCAATTTGTTCTAGTCAAGTCAAGTCAAATTTTTATTGCCAAATGGTGCATTGAATAAGCAATACATTTGCTTTTTTCATCAAGCAATCTATCTAGAACAAGAACAAGCTGGTTTCAGACCTGGACGCAGTACAATACAACAACAGAACAGATCTTCAACATAAGACTTATAATGGAAAAAATATCTCCAGCACAAACAAGACCTCTACTATGTCTTTAATGATTTTAAGAAAGCATTCGACAGAGTTTGGCACGCTGCACTGTGGGCAACTATGAACCTCTACAACATCAATGCCAATCTAATCAAAGTGGTACAGAGCCTCTGTAAGAATGCAACAAGTGCAGTGTTTCACAACAACAACATAACTGATTGGTTTCGGACGACGGTCGGTGTGCACCAGGGCTGCCTGCTCTCCCCTACGCTCTTCAATCTATTTCTTGAGAGAATTATGGAAAAAGCACTAGAAGAACACGAAGGAACAGTGAGTATTGGAGGGCGAACGATCACAAAATTGCGCTTCGCTGATGATATTGACGGCTTAGCTGGTCACGGGCAAGAACTAACAGACTTAGTGAACCGCGTAGAAGAAAAATCAAACAAATTTGGTATGGAAACCAGCAGGGAAAAACAAAAGTGATGACAAAAAGCAACTTCACATCATAAATCAAAATCAAAGACCAGAAACTTGAAAATGTTCACAGATTCAAATATTTGGGATCTATCGTGACAGACGAGGGATCAAAACCAGAACTACTGTCAAGACTTGCCCAGACCACAGCCGCAATGACCAAGCTAAAACCCATCTGGAGCAACAGAAAAATCGCCATCAGTTCCAAAATCAGACTGATGCGCTCTCTGGTCATGTCAATCTTTTTATATGCATGTGAATCATGGACCCTCACGGCGGACTTAGAGAGAAGAATAAGAGCTGTAGAAATGAGGTGCTTCCGAAGACTTTTAGGCATCTCATACAAAGACCACATCAGGAATGAAGAAGTCAAGAGACGCATCCGCAATGAAATTGGGCCCTATACTGACCTTCAAACACTCGTCAGACAACGAAACCTGAGGTGGTTTGGTCATGTCACACGCTCCTCTGG
>CM054147.1:48983555-48986055 GCA_028751875.1 Rapana venosa
TCAATGTATGCTTCATATTGTTGAACGTACTAATGATGCAATCAAAACGAAAAAGCAGTAAGCAAACAGCCGTGGTATTGTGATGGATGTTCTTTTCTCTTTGAGCTAGATGAACCCCTTAATTGTGTGATAGAATTCATTACAGATCCGCCTATTGCTCTCTTAGATGGTGGCAAGATCACAGTTTAACAGTTATGGGAAAGTTTGTTATCTTTGTGTACAAGGTCTGTCCTGTATGATATACTCAATGGCTCTACTGGAGGACGGTGATAGAAATGTTCCTTTACACTTACCTCTTCTACTGGAAACTGTGTTGTAGATTATGATCTATTTTCCTGTTCCCTTTGTTCAGCCTCACATGATAATACGTGTGCTAAAGAAGGCGTTGATTAGAGAAACACACCCATTGTCTGCCATGTTATATGTATACAATCGTACTTTACCTTGCTACACAGACTGTTTGGTATTTTTTCTGTTGTATTTATTATTTATGATGTATATACATCTAAATCCAAGGACAGTCCACTTTTATTACAACAGTGATTTCATAATGGCGTCTGAATGCTTGTATGTCTGATGTTGTTGAAAGTACTAATGATGCAATCTGAATGCAAAAACAGTAAGCAAACACTGCACAAGTTATCTGTGTCGTTTTGATCAAATTCATACTGGAGATGTCCGAACTATAAATGCTACTGAGCAAGACCATTCGTGTTCATTTTTGTCACAGTATTGTAAGAACAGAAAGTATAGCATGTTTTATTCGCTAACTTTGTGACAAAGTTAAATGTGAAACTGTAGTTGAGTCCATGATTTTGCTAGTCAACAGTCGCCGCAAAATGTCGTTTTGAAATCCATTATTATTTCCATTGAGTTACTGATGATGTTTCATTCAAAATGTGCTTATACTACAATGCTACATCCACTCACACCTGATCACCCATGGAATTGTAACGGGTTGTATGGCCTATACAATTAAATTCTTGAGTCTTGAGTCTTGAGTCTCTCTCTCTCTTTATCTCTCCCTCTATCTCTCTCTCTCTCTCTCTCTCTCTCTCTCTCTCTCTCTCTCTCTCTCTCTTTTTTCTCTCGGGGGGTCAAAGGTGAACTTGTCAAGAACAGGTGTGTGTTTAGGAGCTCTGACATTTTTTGTCAAATTGGACTATCTCCAGTGGTTGTCCAGTGCTGACACTCTGCCTGTGGGTAGCTGGTGCACTATGCCAGTTTCACCATTAGCGTTTCGGTCAGTGTGCGGTGGGTTTTTGCCTGTCTACCAGGCTTTCATGCTGAAACGGGCGAAACTGAAGGCAGCCATGTTCATGCGTGTGTTGACATTACGGAACCGGTGCGACGGTGTTATGACAGGTGTGCTCCTCTTTCTGCTCTACATGGGCAATTTAATCCATCAGTGCGGAGACATCGAATTGAACCCTGGCCCTCCGAAGCCAGTCCCCTTAAAGCAGACGACACTGAGAAGTGGAGGACAGCGACGGACAAGCAGCAGTGGGCTGGCAGCAGGTGAGAAATCCTGGGAAGATCCTGCAACTAAGGAAATGATGGCGATGCTGGCAAACATGAATGCAGACATGAACAGCAAATTTGAGGCTATGGGCAAAGATATGACAGAGCTGAAAGAATCGAATCGTGAACTGAAAGAAGACATTCATGGGATAGGGAAGTCCATCGATAGTTTAAGGAGAGAAAATGAGCTCCTGAGAGAAGAAAACAGTGCACTGAAAACGTAAGTTGAAGATCTTGAGAGAAAGACTGACTACCTGGAAGGCCAATCAAAACGAAACAACCTAGTAATCTATGGAATACCCAGGGAAGAAAAAGAGACTTGGCAAGAGTGTGAAGGCCGTGTAAATGATTTGCTCACTGATCAACTGGAAATGGCAGAATCTGTGCAGTTTGACAGAGTGCACCGTGTGAACGCCAGTCCAAAGTCGCCCATCATCGCTCGATGTACCTTCTTCAAAGAAAGAGAGAAGATTCTGAAAGAAAAGCGAAAGCTGAAAGGCACAGGCATTTTCATTGGCGAAGATTTCTCCACAAGAGTCAGAGAGCTGAGAAGAAGGCTGACTCCACACCTCAAGAGGGCCAGAGAGCAGGGGAAGAAAGCCACCATGGTGTACGACCACCTGGTCATCGAGGGGAAAAGGTTTGACCTCACTGCTGAAGACAGACTGGTTGAAGCTGGATAGCGTGTCGGCCGGTCCCTCAGAACAGTCACAAAAACTGAAACATCCACACACAAACATGGTGATGCTGTTCCTTATTTAAGGGGGGAGGAAAAATCCAAACCTACACCTGTAACGAACTGTGCACACACATGGGGTGACAGGTCAGGGCCGGTGTTGGGGTCAACCTGTTCATCCGTGAAAGGTGGCAGTCAAGTTGCACGTGCTATTGGACAGGTGGGAGGCGAGGGGTTGCACTGGTGATAGCAAGTTGTGTTCGAATGAGAATGAGAGGGACAAGAGAGGATGTAAGAATGTGA
>CM054147.1:48990837-49013008 GCA_028751875.1 Rapana venosa
CCCAAAAGTTTTTGATGAACTAAAAACCGAGGCCCCCCGTTGCAAACGTATCAGAACATTTTGTGCACACTTAAAATCCTTTTCCCCGCTTTTTTTGGGTACCCTTGTTCCCGGTGGGAACAGATGAAAAAAAAAATTTACAACACCGATACACACGGAATGGAAAAAAAAAGCCATAATCTTATTCCATTACCCTCGTATAAAAAATAAAACAAATAAAATAAAATGTAGACGTTTCGGGAGAAAAAATTTTTGGAAAGGGGAAGGGGGGGGAAAGATTTTGAAAGAATTAAAGATTGTTACCGTCACTATTACACACAAGCGCATGATAATGAATGTGCCCGGCAAGTATGTCACAAAAATATGCACCACTGAATGCTGCGAGAAAAACACACCACACTCACGTGCACGCATCCAAAACAAAATCACATATTAACGATTAAAACTCTCATATACATTCACCAAAAACACCCAACACGCGTGCACCACGCGAGCACAACAACCCCACACAAAACACAAGCGCACGCACACCTCCCACAATCATATAACATGCATGAAAATGTATGTATTATTATTTTCTTTCTCCTCTCTCTCTTTTTCCCCCCTCCCCCCCTCTCCTCTCTCCTCCTCTCTCTCTCTCCTCCCCCCCCCCCCCCTTCACGCATGCCACACAACAAACCCCACACACACCCAAACACCCACACAAATACAACACAAACAGACACGCGCGTTTTGGGTTCAACGCGAACGCAAATCGCGACACACATACCGTGTGCGCGCACGCGCAGAGGAAAGAAAAAAAGAAAAAAGAAAAAACAAGCAGGAAGACAGACAAAAAGACAGACAGGACAGAGACAGAAAGAAAAGACAGAGATAACACGATTTGGGCAAGCGCACTGCCATCACTAAACCCCCAAAAGCAACTTTAAGAAACATAGAAAAAAAAAGAAAAAAAAAATAAACCCTGGGTCTAAAATTGAGAAAACAGCTGACATCCGTCTCAATTTTACAAATTTTTTTGGGGCGTAAACAACCCTAAGGTGTTTTTTGGCGAGGGCAATTTGTTTAGAGCGCGCTTGTTTTACGCACCCCACCCTCCGCGTACGCGCTTGTAAAAATTTGCATATACCAAATGTAGGAAAAAAAAAAGTAAAAAAGTTGTTGCACATATCTACTCATCTGCCCACCAAAATACCCCCCTATACACCATATATATTACAATATAAATAAGAGGGGAGAGAGAGAGAGAGAGAGAAGAAGAAAGATAGATAGAGAGAGAGAGAGAGGAGAGAAGAGAGAGAGAGAGAGAGAGAGAGAGAGAGAGAGCACATACACACACAAGCAAAGAGACAAAAACCATTTTCAGTTTATTTTGTACAGTAAAATCGGACATGAAGATTCCTTAGAAAGAAGTGCTATAGACAAGGACATCTTGCCAGAAAGTGTGTGTGTGTGTGCGTGTGTGTGTGTGCGTGCGCATGCGCGTGTGCGTGCGTGCGTGTGTATGAACATCTCGCGGACACGTTCAAACCTGTTTCGCTTTTCGGAAGAGTTGGCCATTATGTGCCGATGGGAACGGACGAAAAAATTTAGAAAACCTGCATACACACAGGGACTGAATGTAAAGAAAATAGCGCACGAGTGCTTATTCTATTATCCTAGAAATAAGAGAAAGGAAATAAATGAAAACTAAATAAAACAAATGAATACAGATACACTCACACACACGCACACTTACATGCAAAACATAGACATGTACGGTTACAGAAAGGCAAACAAGTGTGTGCACGCATGCATGCATGCACGATCAAAGAGAGAGAGAGAGAGAGAGAGAGAGAGAGAGAGAGAGAGAGAGAGAGAGAGAGAGAGAGAGAGAGAGAGAACTCTGAACTCTGAACTCTGCAATAGTTTGATAGTACATCGGCCTTAGGCCACAATACAAGAAAAGGGAGTGATGGGGGGGGGGGGGGGGGGGGGAAGTATACAATGGAAGAGAACAATGATTTCACAATACCAATACAATTTTGAATCAGCTGAAAAGCTTCACTTCTATGTATGTACACGTCTTCCCCTGTCAACAACTTAGGGTTTTAACTTGGTAACTGTACGCTCACTTATTCCAGTTTGATCACCAAGCACCAGCATAACTTACGAAAGAAGAAATGCGGAAAAACATCCTGAGAATCATGGCTATGTGTCATGAATCTAACTTACTGTGAACAGTCTAAGACAGCAATGCAATCTTCAATAAGAAAACAAACAATCAAACAAACCGAATGACAAATAACCCCACAGTGATGTTCAGTATATGAAACGAAACTGCTTGCAATCAACTAAACACATTAACATTCAGTTATATACTAAACCAGCCAATCAAAACAAACTGACTGATTTCATGTGTATACACATCACAATTTCCCTCACACATAAAGATTCATTCACACTTCCACCATTCACTCTCGCACACCCTTGTATTTCAACGACCAAACGAAGCAATCAGCCCCACCTTTTTTTTAAAAGTCTGAGACGAAAATGGAAACGACTCATCTTTATATCAGTTATTGCAATGAAAGTAAATGATGTAACAACTCTCTTTCCACAGTCATCAGTTTACAAACACAGCACACACACACACACACACACAACCACACACACACAAACGTCCGCACGTACGGACACACGCACACACACATACATGCAGGCACAAACAACTCACACATGCACATAAATCAAATCAATACCCATTCCAATTAATATATATCATCCAAAATGACACTACTCACAAATCCAAATTTTTATACTTTAACAGAACAAAACGCAAGCGCAACCATACACCATGTCAATGCCATAAAGAGCAAACAAACATAGTTCAAGATAATCAAAAAATCCACTCTCAGTCATGCACGCGCGCGCGCGCGCGCGCACGCACACACACATGTATTCATATTCATATGAATAAATAAACCATCCAAGTCAACATTCTAATCACAAATCCAAATTATTCTTAACAGAAAAATAAATGCACCCCATACACCTTTTTATTACATAAAGAGCAAAAAAGACCACATGAAAGTTCAAGATAATCAGAATTTCAATGCACATACACTCGTACGTGCGGGTACACACACACGCGCACGCACGCACGCACGCACACTCAAAACATAAACATTGACATGAATACACCAATAAATAAGCAATTAATCCAGTACCTATAGATAAGAAATTCAATAATTCTACATTGATGAATATGCAAACCTTTACCTTTTCAATGACATAAGAGAAAAACACACTGAAGTTCAATACACTCAATATGTCAACACACACACCACACACACACACACACACACACACACACACACACACACACACACACACACACACACACACTCAAATCACTATCAAAGCCAGTCAGTCAAGCAAACAACCAGCTATGAACAAAATAGGTGTATAAGTAAATACATTACATAATCATGATATATACAAATGACAACGTTCACATTATATTCAGAACATTTCAAATAAATATTTATGATAAGCTTTTTTGAATGAAGACAGACTGCATTTCTGTTTTAAATTATTCGGAAGTTAATTCTATTCTTTATTACCTGTATAGACGAGGGATGACTTGTAAAGATCAGTTTCTTGGACGAGGGATACCAAATAGTACTTTTACCCCGAAACAGAGACAGAGATAGACAAACAGACAGACAGAGACAGACAGAGACAGACAGAAGTATAACTAAGTGATTAAGTTTTTTTTTGTCAGCTCATGGTGTATATGCTATGCATTTCTTCATATTGTTTGCCTTTTGTTGGTTTTTTTTGTTTTTTCACTATTATAGGATAAACATAACAAATCAAACAACAATAGAATGACATCCCCCCCCCAAATGAAGCAAACAAAAAGCAAAACAAACAACAATCAAAACGTATCAAAAACACAAAATAACAACAACAACAAGAAACAAACGTAAAAGAAAAATAATAATTTCAAAAAAACAAAACAACAAACAACACAGTAGTAATCATTAACAGATTGATTCCAACCATTGTGGACTTGCCCGCCCGCTATATTACATAGCGAAACAAAGAAACAAACACACGAAACGGTAATACAGACACTCCCACCCCCCCCCACACCCCCCTCCCCCCCCCCCCCCCCCCGAGCCCCCCCCCTTCCCCCAAGCCAACAAGACAAGGGCCTTGTAGTGCCTTCTCATTTCCTCATGCGGATGTTTTGGTGCTGATGCTCTATCCTTTTCTAAAAATGATAGCGGGATTGATTCCAGCCTTTTGCGGACTTGCTTAAGCGATATTCTTATTTTGCAATAACGTGAAGCTGACACGACTGTGCTGAGTCTTTCTCCTATTTCCCTGTGTGTGGCATGTCTCTGTCTCTGTCTGTCTTTGTCTGTCTCTGTCCGTCTGTCTGTCTGTCTGTCTCTGCATTTGACAACTAAAGGGAAACAGGCAGTATTACAGCTGAAGAAGGTTTTTCAAAAGTATAAAGAAATGACCCCAAACACTTTTTTCAAATTTTTTTACGCTAAGATACAGCCAATATTGCTTTATGCTGCTGAAATATGGGGGTTAAACAGATTAGATCATATAGAAAAGGTCCATATGATGGGTTGTAAGAGGTTTCTGGGTGTTCCATTTAAGACCCCTAATAGAATAATACACTGAAATACACTGTAATACAATATAATGCACTGTAATACACTGTAAAACAATGTACTGTACCACAGTACACTACACTGCATTGCACTGTAATACATTGTAATACACTGCAATACATTATAATACACTGCAATACACTGTAATACACTTTAATACACTGTAATACACTGTAATACATTGTAATACACTTTATTACACTGTAATACACTGTAATACAATGCACTGTACCACAGTTGCACATACACTGCAATGCCACCTGTTATACATTGTAATCACTGTTTATACATTTGTCTAATACACTATCTAATACACTGTTAATACCTTGTAATACAATCGTATATACATGCTATACAATGATAAAAATTGTAATACCTAGCAATTACCAAACTTGTTAAATACACTGTGATACACTCTGTTACCACGGAAATACACTGTAATACACCTTTTAAATACACTGCTGAATAACTTTGTAACTTCACTGCCAATACACTGTAATACACTGTTAATACAATTGATAAATCGCACCGTGTAATACAAAAGCACTTGAACCACCAGTACTCTACATATGCAAATGCCACTGTTAGTACAATTGTAATACACTGAATTAGAAACACCTGCTACTTCACTGTTAGATACCACTTTAATACAATACTTATTACATCCTTTAGTTTCACACATGTAACTACACCTGCTATACACTAGATTATTCTTGCTAATAAAGACACTGTAATACACTGTAATATCAACTGTTAATACATTGTATTAACACTGCAATTCACAATCCTGCTACTTACATTGTAATACACTTTAATACACGTATGTAATACACTGTAATACATTGTTAATAAAATGTTTAATACATTTTAGTTTAACAATGTAATACACATGTAATGCAATGCACGTACCAAAGTACACTTACACTGCAATACACTGTAATACACTGTAATACATTGTAATACACAGCCCATACATATGTAATACACTTACAATACACTGGTATTCACACGCCGTGATACGAACTGTAATACTCTGTTAATACATTGTCCTTCTGTACTATTGTAGTTCCACAAGCCTATACACTCGTAATGAACTGCTTAATCACTGCTAAATACTACTCGTATATAAACTGTAATACACTCGTAATAACACTGTAATACATGCACTGTACCACGTACACTACCACTGCAAATGCCACTGTCAGACACTTGTCTATACACTGTAATACAATGGTTAATTCTACTGCTTAATAACTTTGTAATAGACTGTACATCAACACTTAAAATCATCGTAATAACACCTGCATACGACTGTAATACACTTGCCTCACCTAGTGTTATACACTGCAAATACACATGTCATTACACTGTAATACATTGTAATACACTGTACATACAGCTAGCTAATTGACCAAATGCTCACTGTACCAACAGTACACTACACTGCAATGCCACTGTATTAATTGTAATACACTTGCAAATAAGTTAACAACCTGTATAACACAGTAATACACTGAAATACATTGTAATACACTGCCAAATACATACTATTATCAAATGTACATACAATTCGTAACCTACATGTAATTACACTGTATTAAATATTCTGTAAAAACACTGTTATACACTGTAATACACGGGTAATACACTTGTAATATAATGCCTACCTCGTACCACAGTACCAACTACAGCTGTCATCCGACACATGCAATACACGTTTGTAACTACAACTGTAATACCGGTAAATTAACCTGTATTACGATTGGCACTGTACTGTTGTACTTTACCATTGATTCAAACACATGTTACAACACCCGATCTACTGCCGCAGTTTTTCTACACATGTTAAAACACTGTCTTAATACCAATAGACTAGTCTACCACATTACACTACGACCTGCAACGACCCTTGCACTGTTAGACTACACTAGTAATTACACTGCAACCTACAAACCTGATATATACAAGTGTGAATACTTATTAATACCACTTTAATAACACTTTAATTTTATATTGATATACACTTGTCAATACTATCTGTTACTACTCAAAAAAATACCACTGTAATAACACTGTAATACAACTGTTACCTACCACTGCTTTATACACTTGTAATACTACATCACGCACTAGTACCACAGTTCACTATCATTTGCAATGCCACTGTATACTACACTTGTACATTCACTGTAATACAATGTAATATTTCTGTCAATACACTGCTGATTCACTGTAATAACACCGATTATACTATAGTAATTCTATTGTAATACACTGTAATACACTGCATTCACACGTTAGTTACATTCGTATACAACTTTAATACTTTGTAATAGCCACTTATTTAACATTGTCAGTAAATACATTCTGGCATGTACTCTATAAACACACTCGCAATACTACTAGTTAGTAGCACTGTATCTGCATCTGTAACCGCACTGTATCCACTGCTAATACCACTGCAATGTCGCTGTATAATACTCTGCAATACACTGTGATACACTTAATACACTGGAATACATGGTAACTCGCTTGCAATTCATTGTTGTTATTAAAGTGTAAATACACCTGTACAATACAATGCCTTTGCTAACACCAGTGCACATCTACACTGCTAATGCACTGCTAATACAACTGTAGATTACACTGGAATACACTGACGTTTGTAATACACTGCAATACACTGTAATCACTCGTAATTACACTGTAATCACATTGTAATACACTGCAACTACACATATAATTTAACTGTAATACACTGCTAGAACACTGCTTAAATACACTAAGTAATTCACTGGTAAACACTGTTAATACACTGTCATACAAATCGTAATACATTGCACGTGTACCACAGTACACAACATGCAATTCTACAGTAACTTACACATGTACTCACCACTGTAATCACACTGTAATACACTGTACATTACTTTTAACTTCACTGTAAAATACCACTCTTAAATACTACTATGTAATACACAGCAATACATTGCTATACACTGCTAATTACAGCTGTCATTGCACTGTAATACACTGTATTACTTATAACTGCATATACAGCGTAATACACTAGTAATACACTAATACTCAAAAAATCACCGCCTCAACAACACTTAAACAATGTAATATAATGTATATACACTGCAATTTCGCGGTAATACACCTGTTGGTACCAATGTATCTACAATTCACTGTACCAACAGTTACACTTACACTGCTATGCACTGTAAAAATATTCTAATACATTGCCAATACACTGAAATTACACTGCAAACTCTACATCTGTAATCAATGTAACTAACATTGTAACACACTGCAAAAACACTGGTATTACAACTGCAATCCACAATAGTACCTACGTAATACATTAGTAATACAATGCAATACACTGTTTACAATGTTATACACTCTAACATTTTGACTACTACACTGTAAATATAACACATCGTAAATGCACTGAACTAAGACATTTAGTATTACACTGTGATTTCGCCACTGTAATACGCTGTAAAGATGCTGTACTACAATTTAATACATATGTAATACACTCCAATACACTGCAGATTTCACATAGTGTACTCATACTCACAGTCGCAACACCCTGCTTGTAATACAACTTGCATTTCATTTATAATACATTGCAAAACACTGATCATATACCACGGTAATGCAATGTGGTCCACTTGTAATTCACTGTAAATTACACTTTAATACAATGTAAAAAAGGCAAATACACTGTTAATACACTGTAATACACTGTAACATACAATGCTTTTCTTGTAGATAACACTACTCCATAACTGTTAAAACACTTGTAGTATAACACCTGATAAATAAACACGTATTACAAAAATTGCCATCTGCTACCATAGTTACACCTTAACCACTGCAATGTACTGTAATACACTGTAATCACACTGTAATCCACTGTAATAGCAAAAAACTGTTATCCATCATGGAACACTACACTGCATTGCACTCGTATTGCACTGTTATACACTGTTAAATTCAACTGTCAATATCACTCTGTAAATACACCTACATACATTTGTAATTCATCAGCAATACATTGTAATAACATGACATTACTACTGTTATATTGCCACACGTACATACACTGTATATACTGTATAAACTGCCTAATACACTGTAATTCACTGTAATAACCTTTAATTCGCTGTATCTACACTGTAATACGCTGTATATACACTGGATAGTAACAATGGATATCACAATTCACTGTACAACACAGTACACTACACACGGCAATGCAACATGTAATAAATTTTTTAATACACTTGCCACGTATTACACTGTAATACACTTTAATACACTGTTAATTAGCACTTTACATACACATGTAATACATTTGTATTCACACTTTGCAATTACACTCAATACACTCGTAATTATCACTGCAACCAAATACACTTGCCAATACACTGTAATCACCTGACAATACACTGTAATACACTATACTTCAGTAATGACACCTGTAATTACCAACTGTAATACACTTGTAATCACACTGTCAATACACTGTAAACATTGTAATACACAGCAATACACTGTAATACACTGTGATACACTGTGATAACTGCTAAATACACCTGGTAGTACAACTTCCTAATACACTTGCTAATACACTGGTAATACATTTAAGACATTTTGTAAACACACTGCTATTACCTGTTAATTACAATGCAATACTTTGGAATAACACTTTACTTCACATGTAATACACTGTAATACACTCGTAATACACTGCCTAAGACACTCGTAAGGACAGCTTGTATACACAGCAATATACACTGTAATTCACCTGTGATACACACTGTGATACGACTGCTTCAATACACCTGTAATACACTTACAATAACAATGTAATTCACTTGCCTAATACACTGTAATAACACTTGTTAAGACGATCTGTAAACACACTGACAATACACTGTAATACATTGTAATACATTGTAATGCACGTAAAACAAAGACACTCACAGATACCACTATGTACACTTACTATTGCAAAATTGCACCGTACAACTACGACTGTCAATACACTGTAATTTCACTAGTAATACACTGTAATACACCCTAATACATGTGTTAATACCACAGCATATACATTGTAATTACACTGCAATTCACTGTCATTGTCAACTTTTAATACACTTGTATAATACTGATCTACACTTGTAATTCACTGGCTATATTACACCTGTAATACACTGTTAATATAATGTATACACTGTATAATACGGCCTGTAATACACTTGTTAGCTCAATGTATTACAATTCACTTGTACCTCGTACACTACACTGCCAATGCACTGTAATAAATTTTATACACTTGCAAAACCTTGTAAATAAATACACTTTCAAATTACACCTAGTAAACACTTTTTATACACTGTCAATACAGATGTAACACACTGCAATACACTTGCCCAATACACTGTTAATACACCCTTGCATTACACTTGCATATACAACTGTAATACACTGCAATACACTGGTAAATACACAGATAAATACAACTTGTTGTAATTACACTGTAAATCACTCAGTAATACACATGTTAAATACACTGTAAATAACACTGTAAGACATTGTAATACGCAGCCCAATACACTGTAATACACTGTGATACACTGTGATACACCTGTAATACACTCGTAGATACACTTCAATAACACATGCTAATACTAACTTGTAATAATTCTTTTAGACATTGTAACGCACTGCAATTACACTGTATACACTGCAATAACACTGTAATACACGTATACTTCACTGTAATAACTTCGGAATACACTGTATCACACTGTAAGACATTGTCATATCACACCAGCAATACACAGTTAATACACTGTGATACATGTGGATCACACTGTATATACACTGTAATTACACTTCAAATACCACTGTATACACTGTAAAACCACTGTACTACACTCTTAAGACATTGTAACACACTGCAATTCACACTGTGATACATTGTAATCAATGTAATGCACTGTAAAACAAAGCACTGCTCCTACAGTACACTATCATGCAATGCAACTGTACAACACAATGTAATACACTGTAACACTGTGCCTATCACATGTTAGCTACACTTTTAATACATGTAAATACCACCTCGTGATACACTTGTAATAAACTGTTTAATACTCTGTAATTTACACTAGTAATACACTGAAATACATTTTACATACACTGGTGATACAACTGTAGATACACAGTAATACTCTGCTAATATACCTCTATTACACTTGTAATACCACTTTTAACATGCTCCTTGTAATACTACAAGATAATACAATGCACTTGACTTGTAACCACAGTTACAACACTACAACTGCCAATGTACTGTAATACACTGCTAACCTATACTGGTTTAATTACCAATGTATTACGCTGTATTTCACTGTAATGTGCTGCCAGTGCATTTCAACTACATGAGTACATACACACTAGACTCGCAGTACACCTTTCACTGTACTACGTACACTACACCTGTAATACACATGTAGCACTCGAACTGAACTACATTGCACTGTACTGTAGTACATTTACATTGTTTAAACCACTTTACAACACCGCACTCTGCCGCAAGTTTATACACTGTTAAACACTGCTAATACATGACACTGCTTCCCTTTCCACATTACACTACACTGTCCAATTCACTGTTAATTTATACACCATTATAATACACTGCCAATACACTGTAATTCATGTAATACACTTTAATACACTGCCTAAAACACTGCACAATACACTGTAACACAATGCACTACACCAGTTGTATATAGACAACTGTGATAGAGTACACTACACTGCAATGCACAAAACCCTTTTTTTTACTACACTGCAACAATATCACTTGTAACACACTATAAACAACACTAGTTACATACACTTATAATGATTGTAAAAACACTGCAATACACTGCCAATATCACTGTACGTATACATGATAATACATTGTATAATATATAATTAATAATTAATAAATAATGTATTGAATTTTTATATACGCGTCTGAATACTTAACGTAAACCGCAACAAATCTCAAGCGCTTCAGATTTTATTTCATACCACTATAAAGTCATAGCTAAGATTTCTTTCCATGAACTTCGGGTGTCACTCCCCGGAAGGAGAGCGGACGACTCGACAACCGCCGTCTCGCCATCCTACGCCGCTGCGCCCACCTTTCCACCTTTTTTTTTTTTTTTTTTTTTTTTGCTGCTCAGATTGTAATTTGTTTCCCTATCAAGAGAGGCCTTTTTTCCTAAGAAATTTTGCCAGGGACAACTACCTATTTGGTTAGCCTGTTGACGTTATTTTTCTTTACGTGCCGCTAAAAACTTCACTCTGTCAACACCACCGGGACCCTCGGTTTATCGTTCTCATCCAAAGACTAGCGCCCAGAACCACACTCATGGTTATATGGCATGGGCGGCAAACAATTTCGCGTCCAACAGGGGTACGCAACCGACCTGCACAACTTCCCATACCGGCACTTTTCACGCCTATTTCTAGACAGAGCGACTGTACCCTCTAGACCACCGATCCACCAGCAATACAGTAATACACTGAGCAATACACTGTACTTGCCACCGTAATACACTGTAATAATACTGTAATACCACTGTAATACACCTGTATATATACTGTAATATAATGTCAATACACTGTTAATACGCTGTATACACCATTTGTTAGCTTACAATGTATTACAATTCATGTACCACAGTACCACTACACTGCAACTCGCACTTATGTATCATAAATTCTAATACACTAGCCTATACACTGTAATAAACTTCAATACACTGTCATTACATTTAGTGCACCTGTAATACATTTGCTAACACATGCAATACACTGCACCATACTACTGTAATATCACATACTTGTAATACACTGCAATACACTGCATACACGTGTAATCTCCAACTCTTCAATTACACATTGTAATACACTATTCTTCAATGTAATTACACTGTAATACTCTGTAATACACTGTTAATACACGTAATTACACTGTAATTTTTTTTTTTTAAACCCACTGTAAACACTGCTATAGACATTTAGTAATGCACAGCATTATACACTGTAACTACTACTGTAATGAAAATCTAGGATACACTCGTAATACACTGTAATACAACATTCAAATACACTGTAATAAACTGTAGTACACTGTAATGCAAACTTGTAAGACCATTTGCTAACACACTGCAATACACTGTAACTACACTGTAATCACACAATGTAATGCACTGTTAATACAAAAGCACCTGCTACCACAGTACACTGCTTATGCAATCTACTCTCTAATACAAAGTGTAAATACACCTGCTAAATCACATTGTTACTTCACTGTAATACACTTTGTATACACCGTTAATCTACACTGTGATCACACCGCAATACATTGTAATCACATCTCGTATTACACTGTTAATACACATGCAATACACATCTGTAATCTACCTGTGATACACTGTGATACACATGATACTGTTGACAATCCACTGTAATACACTGTAATACAATTGTTAATACACGTTTAATACATTGCAATACACTTTATTACATTTTAATCTCACATTGTGAATACCATTAGCAATACACTGTAATAACACTTGTAATACGCTGTTAATACCACTGTAATACAACTGGATTACACTGTATTACAAAACAGTATTAACACTAGTAATACACTGCACAGTTGCTATCCAGCTTCGCAAAGCCACTACCTACACTGTACATACATCCTAATACTGTATCGCCGTACACTTCACATCGCTACTCAGTACCAGTACACTGGAATACATGCACCAAAAACATCTGCAACATACACTGAACTGTACTGTGGCTACATTATATTGTTACAACACTTTACAAACACCGCCACTTCTTTATAGCCCGCCAGCGTTTACCTACACTTGTAATACACTTTAATTCACATGCACTGTACACAGTAAACTCACACTATTTGACAATGCACTAGTACTACATCTGTAATACACCTGCCAATTACACTGTAAATACACAGCAATACACTTGTAATGGCACCTCGTAATACATTGTTAATACACTCCGCAATTCACTGTATTAAACCTGTTAACACCTCGTTAATACACTGTAATTATACTGTAATTACACTGTATATACACTAGACTAAATACCAATGCTCCTGTTCCACAAGTACACTATCACTGCATATCAACTGTAATACACTGTAATACACTTGCAATACACTGTAATTCACGTAATAGCCCTTTTTAATACTACATGAGTAAACCACTGCAATAACCACTGTCAAACACTGTTAATACATTGCCAACTAGTACTAGAGTTACACTTCACTGCAAAATAGCACTTTAATACACTTGTAATACACTGTTAATTAAGGACTGTTAATACACTTAACACAACTGTAAATATCACTTTATGCCATTGTAAACACTGAAATACACTGTAAAATGCTAACTGATCCCATAAATCACTGTCAATTACACTGTAAGTACATGTTAATACACTGTAATGACAATGCCAGCTTACCACAGTACACTACACTGCATTGCCCACCTGTAATTCACTGTTCTACATACACTGTAACGTCACAGTAATACACCTGTCAAAACCTGTATAATACCTTTAATACATTTTTTTTTTTCACACTTCTGTAATACACTGCTTAATCACACATGTAATACAACTTGCTAATTCACTAATAATACTGCCAAAATACTGTATATTACACTTATCTATCACTGTACTTTACACTGTAATTCACTGTTATACACTGTACATCACATTAGTAATAAACTTGCAATAACATTTGATAAGTACACGGCGAATACACTGTCATTTATAAACACTGCACATACTACTGAAATGCTACTGTAATACCACTGTATATACACTCTGTAACACACTGCAATACATGCACCTCATGCTGCAGTGCCACTTTTTAGCACCCTACATGTTAATACATGACCACTGCTACGCTAGTTCACTCCTTCACTGTACAATCCAGTACATACACTGTCAATACACTGCACTGAACTTGAACATACACTAGCCACTGTACCTGTTTGTACATTACATTGTTAAACACTTTACAAACACAAGCCCACTACACCGTGCTTTACTACACATGTATAACACTGCTAATACAATGAACTGTACCTCAGTACCACTACAACTTAAAATGCCACTGTAGCTACATTGTAAACATTTGCCCAATTCACTATATTATACAACTGCAATACACAGTATAATCTGTCAATGCCATTGTAATTACAACTGCAATACACTGTAATAACAATGTAATACATTGTAATACACTGCATAAACTGCAATTACACTGCTAATTCACGGTAATTACTCCCTTGCCATCTTACAAAGTATTTACACTGTATTACACGTGTGTATCTGCCCACTCGTAATAACATATTAAACATCTGTTAAACACTAGACAATTCACTGTTAATACACTGACAGATACACTGTTAATAACATTGCCACCTGCTACCACAGTACAACTACACTGCATGCAACTGTATAATACTCTGTAATACACTGTAATACCATTGTCAATTCACTTATAATACACTGTAATACAACACCCTATATACACTGTAATACATTGTTAATACACTGCAATACATCTCTTAATAATCACTCGCTAGAATACCACTGTATTACATCTCGTAACTCAATGCTAAAAACTGTAATACACTGCATATACACACTTGTTTTACACTGTATTAGACTGTAATACTAACTTGCAACTGTTGATGCCAGTGCTACTCACACTACCATGTAATTCCTCACACCTCTACCCGCGATTGTACACTTCTCTTTATCTCCAGATACACTAATTGTAATACATTGACATAAAGTGAATTACCACTGCCGTATTGCTAACTCTGTCGGTGTCACAATCATTGTTTTAAAAACCTTTACAAAGCGCCGCACTCCTGCCGCTACCAGTATCACTACACTGTAATACACTGTCATACAATGCACTAGTACAAACACTTCATCTACAACTGTCATATCACTGTAATTACACTTGCCAATACAATGTAATACAACTGTAATACAAATGCACTTGATACACACTACTACTACATGCAAACACGTCTAATACACTGAACCAAATCACACTGTAAATACACTGCTTAATACATTGTGATAACACTGCCCCAACTTACACTGCTATTACATATGTCTATACACTGACTAAACTTTTGATGGTAAACTGCTTTAATACACATTGCATAACTGGCATCTGTACACTACAACCTGTCATTAAAATGCCATCTGTAACCACCATAACACTACACTGCAATTCACCTGTGAATACACTTGTAATACAATTAGTAATACACTGTATTTCGCTGTATTTCTCGCTGTCCACCTGTACTCACACTTTCCCATCAAATGGTAACTACACTGTACTCTGACTAACGCCTACATTCTAATTTTAATGCCCACTGGTTTACATTGTAAAACATCAATCAATACACTACCTAATATACACTGCTTATTCACCTGCTATACACTAGTTAATACATGCCTCTGTCCCACAGTACACTACACGCAATGCACCCTTGTACTAATACTGTCAATACGCCATGTAATACACATGTAATTCACTGTAATACACTTTGAAATTCATTTTAAAACACTGCAACTACACTGTGAATACACTAGTAATACACCGGTATTCTACATTGTATAAATGCTACTGTCATTACATTGTAATACACTAGCCAATGCCATTGATAAATACACCTGTAATTCAACTGTAAATACCAACTGCAATATACTGTCACTTCAACTGTATTTCACTTAATACAATACACTTTGAATACACTGTAATACTAATGTGAGTACATTGGTAATCTCACGGTATACACTTTAAATACATTGTAAAACTGAATGCAAATTACCACTGTATATTACATATGCTAATGACATTTGTAATACTTGTAATAGATTGATAATAAACTGCAATACATTGTACTACACTGCAATACACTGAAAATACCACTTGTAATACTTATTGTAATACACATGTATTCACTGTTATTCACTGATAATACAACTGCAATATACTGTATTACTCTGTTATTTCAACTGAACTTTACACTAGTAACTACCACGCTGTAAATTTACCAATGTTAAAATTTCATTGTTAAAAACAAAAAAATAAAACCTTAATACCACTTTCAATTTTACACTGTTATACACTTCGGCAAAATTACCACTTGTAATACAATTGCACTGTGACCACAGTAACTAGGACTGCCTTAATGCATCCTGTAATACACTGTAATACCATGTAATACACTGTACCTTCACTCGTAACAACCACCTTTAGACCTCACATTATTAATCAAGACCTACACTTTATATACACATTGTTAATTACTATGTAAGTACATTGTATAAATGTAATTTAACGAGTAATACACCTTTACATACATTAGTAAAACGCTGCAAAACACTGTAATAAATTCGTAATGCATTGTATTACATTGTAATACATTGTATAAAAACTGCAATACATTGTAATACACTGCAATACACTGAAATACACTGCAAACACTAAAATACACTGATTCTTTGTAAAAACCGGTTACACTGTAATACACTTAATACACTGCAAAACCGCAATACACTTTAAAAGAATGAATACACGCTACACTAAATTACACTGAAATTTCATGTAATAAACTTTATACACTGCAATACACTGCAAAACCCTGTTTTACTTGTAATACACTGTAAACCTGTAATACACTGAAATAATTTAAATACACTGTAAACACTGAAATATGTACTACGCTGTAATACTTAAATGCATTGTAATAATTTAATACCGTAATACCTTAATAACGTAAACTTTTAAAACTTGAAATACCTGTAATACACGTAATAAAAATATTGCCACAGACTTAAAGCAATGCCGTAATAACCGTAATACTTTGTGTTCACTTAGTACACTGTAAAAACGTAATACCCTGAAATAACTGTTTTTCCTGTTATCATTTTTAATAAAAGAATACATTATTCATTTTAAAAACCTGTAATCACTTAATACAATGCACTTACCTCAGTTACACTCACGCAAATGCCTGTCGACCTGTCGACACTGTAAACCTGTAATTCACTGTTAACCTTTAATAGATTAATACACTTTTTACATTGAATACACTACAATACACTGTAACCTGAAAATAACGAATACCTTAATTTAACTGTAACACTGTATTACAAAAACTTATACAAAACAACACTGCAATGCACTTAATAACTGAAAATACACTGTAATACCGAAATACACGAAAACACTGAATACACTGTAATACCTTAAAACACTTAAAACACTAACTTCCTGTAAAACTAAATACACCGTAAAATGTGTTCACTGTAGACACTTAATAAACGAATACCCTGTAATACATTTAAACACTGTTATACACTTTAATACACTTTGTACACTGTTAAACACTTAATACACTGTAATACACTGTAATACAATGCACTTCCTCATACCCTACACTGAAAATGTACTGTCAACACTGTCGCCTCAATACACGTAATTCCCTGTTAACCCTTTAAATAACTGAAATACATTTTAAAATACATTGAAACACTAAAATCACTGTAGTACACTCCCAATACATGAAATACCGAAACACTGTAAGCACTTAAAAAAAAATTTAAATCACTTACAAACTGAAATCACTTAACACATAATAACTGTAAACATTTTAAACACGTAATACACTGAAAAACACTATACTTAACTGTAAACATGTAATACATTTAAAAACCGAAATATACGGAAACACTGTAATACCGTAATGACTGAATATAATGCACTGACCAGTCACTACACTGCAATGCACTGTAATACATTGAATACACTGCAATACACTGTATACTTTGTAATCACTACAAAACACTGTTTTAAACCTTATACACTGTAATAACTTTTTTAATACCGTAATGCACGTAATAAAGCACTGACCACAGTACACTACACTCAATCACTTAATACATGTAATACCTGTAAACCGTCTTCATTTAAATATGAAATACATTTCCCTTCTACATCGCCCTATCTGACGACCGGGGGGGCACCCTCAAAGACCAGCAACCATTCCTCCACCCCTCCCTTTTTCTGCCTTTTCCAGGGTTTTGTTGGTTCTGGGGCCTTCCATTCCTGATTTATCCCCACTTTTCCCTTTCTGCCTCTTTTCCCCCCCCCTCCTTGGACAGGCCTTGCAAAACTTCTTTGAAATTTCCCTTTGGGGACTTTGACATCCCCCATACCATAAGTTTTACCTTTTTCACGATCGTTTAGAAGTTCTCATAGGCCCCCAATGTTTCCGATTCTTTTTAATCACCTTTCGTTCTTAGGGGGGGTCTTTGTAAGATCCCAAGGGATCCCCAAAAGCATCTCATCTCCACTCCTGTATTTCTCCCCAAAATTGCGTCGGGTCCATGATTCACAGCATACGAAATATGGATAACAAAGCGCATTAGTTTTTTTGGGAAAAAGTGAATATTTTATCCTCCAGATGGTTTTAGTTTTGAAAGCTGTTATTGTTGTGCAGTCCTGCATATACTTCGGCTTGGATCCCTGTGGGAAACAAGGGCTCCCCAGGTACTTGAAGTTTTTAAACGTTTCCGCTTGGGGTCATTAACCCTGAATCAGTGCTAATCCCGTTGGTTTATTTCATCGTTTGGTCTTCCTCACTGATTTCCTGCCGTATTTTTTTGGGGGCCTTATCCAAGTGTTCTTTAGGGGGGGCAAGCTCTTTTCTGATCCTGCTTTTCCCTCAATGTCATCTGCGAACGGAGGTTTGTGATGTTCTCCACCAATGTGACTGAAACCTTCATGAGTTTCCCTGCATCACCCTGATTCTCTCAAGGAAATGTTGAAAAGAGTGGGGGGAGGTAACAGCCCCCCTTACTCCAACGTTGTTCGAAACCCTTTTCCATGTTTTGTTGTTCACGCACGGGGGGCCTCGCTTTTAAGTGTTGATATCTGATCAGGTTTGCATTTATGCTTACAATTTTAGGCCCCCAAAGTTGGATCCCACCCTGTAAATTTTTTTTTTTCTAAATACTGTAAAAACTTTTAAAAACGAAAAAAATTTAAAATCTTTGTTGTTTGGGACCCCTCAAAATTTTTTCCTTTATGTTCTGCGTGTGCTTCGTCTTAATTTTCTCACATGACCTTTTGGGCTTGGGCGATTTCTAAATTTTGGCATTTTTGTAGGGGTTTCCTTTTTTGGGGGGGGGTGATTTTGGGGGGTTTTTGGTAGGTGTTGGGGATTTTCCGTCCCAGACTTTTTGCAATTCTTAGGGGCCGAT
The DNA here is from genome assembly GCA_028751875.1 of Rapana venosa. Classification (NCBI taxonomy): domain Eukaryota; kingdom Metazoa; phylum Mollusca; class Gastropoda; order Neogastropoda; family Muricidae; genus Rapana; species Rapana venosa. Next base: position 49,010,937 of record CM054147.1, read on the forward strand.
CAAGGCTTCCCCTCCCTTGGACCAAACCCGTGGGAAGTTTTTCAGCCCCTCTACTTCCCCCTTTTTCAGCATCTGACTTTTTCCCCCTTCTTCCGGGGGATAGGGGGACTGTTGTTTTTTTTGCTTTCGGGGCATTTAAGAATTCGGGGTCCCTCGTTCTTAGTTATAAGGTCGACTATTCGTCCATTGTTCAAATTCCGATCGTCAGTGAGAAACTTCCCCTTTTTGTCTTATTTTTAAAACCCTTTTTTCTGTTTTCGTGCTAGTCATCTTTCAACCCGTATTTCTTTTTTGCTATTTTTTTCTTATGTCTTTCAAATTTTTCACTGTTCCCGACCCTTTTTTTTGCCTCCTCATGGCTTTCCTGATTCTTTTTTTATGCCCTTATTGTTTTGCTCTTTTTTTTTTTTATTTTCTTTTTTTTAAATCCTACCCTTTTCGCATAGTTGTAGGGTTTTGGTGTCCCATGGTTTTTTTTTGGTCGGCGTTTGCCAAGAAGCCGTTTGCTGTTTCAGTCACCGCGTATTGAACATCGTCAGTGTTCTATGTCTAGTCTATACAGTGGTGCTCAAAAATTTCCCCCATCCTTGCTTTAAAAAAATTTTTAATACCTCTGGGGCCCTTCCTTCTCGAGGGCAAATTTGATCCGATGTTGTTCCCTTTTGGATTTTTTTTTAGACGTGTCGGGAAAATCATCATCCAAGAACATATCACTCCCTATGTCCCCGGGAAAACCGTGTCTGTCGATGTTAAAAGCTAGACTGAAACCGTCTTTTCACCCTTTTAATCTAGGTTGTGGTGTTCTCCATTTGGGCTATCCATTCCATTTTTTGGATTTCTTGTGTGGGCCAAATGTTATTCACTAGCTGGAGGTGGTTTAAAATGGGAAAACCCAGATCCAACCTCTTTCATTTTATTGGTTTTTACAATGTGGCCCACAAACGCCCCTCCCATCTTTTCCATGCATTTTTTCCTACCTTGGCGTTTTCCCTCGCCTTTTCACAAAGAGGGTGTTTCTTGGGTTTTGATTAAAACCCCTTGTAGCTGGTCATAAAATTCTTCTAAAGGTTCATCTGTGCATCTGAGTAGGGGGGTTGCCTTATATAGTTTTTTGTTAAAGGGGGGTGCTCTCAGGGATGGTAATAAGTTGCTGGGCCCCAGGTGACCTCATACGGTGGGTTTACTGTCTTTGAAAGAAAACCCCCGCCTGTTCATGTTTTATCCTGTTTTCCACTGTATATAATTTGTGTCCCGGGCGTTGTTTTTCCCCCTTTTTTTCCACCCACTTTGCAGAGCCCAAGGGTGGCCTTGATATCTGGCATCCAGTGTCAGTTCTTCCACTTTGCCTGCAGCTCTTTTTCCTAAATCCATGTCCCAAAGATTGTTGTTTCTGGGACAATTTTTCTGGTTTTACATAAGATACTTTCGAATCTGTCCCCATGAGCAACAGAAGGCGCGGGCCTTGGTAACCCGGGGGGACGACCGTCCCGGATGGGGTTTTGGCTGTCTTTTTCTTGGTGATCTTGGGCAAATCAAACCTGGGGGAGCCCAAACCCTCCAGTCGGATTTTTTTTGGGTTTACCCCCACTGTGGGAGGGGGGTACTGGGGACATGGTTTCCAAGCAAGGGGGACCGTACTTTTACTTAAATAACTTTAATACACTGTAATACACTGGATACTTATAAAACTGTGATACATGTAAAACTCGGTAATACACTGAAAACACTTTTTAAAACATTGTAATACACGTGATACACGTGATACACTGTAATGTCGTAATACTTGTAATCACTGAAAAACAAAAAAAGCACTTAAACACGGTAAAAATACACTGCACCACATAATTACCTGCAATCACTGAAACATTTAAACACTGCAATACACTGAAAAACCTGCAAACACGTAACACTGTAATACACTGTAATAACCCGTTACAGTAATAATTAAACACGAAACACGTATAACATGTAAAAACTTTTTAAAAAACTGCAATACCGTAAACATTGTAATACACTGTTTTAATTGTAAACACTTTAATACCTGAATACATGTAAACAATCCTTACCACAGT
>CM054147.1:49013508-49037650 GCA_028751875.1 Rapana venosa
CTTCCCCTTTTCAGTCTGCTATCGTGCCAACACAGCACCGAGACCACCCTATCCACACCTTCAACACGCTTTTGCACGCTTCTGACTCAGGAAAATATCCCTTCTCACTCTCCTCGACTTGTCTGCAGCATTTGACACTATAGACCACTCAATTCTTCTCTACCGTCTCCAGAACACGTTTGGTATTAAAGACACAGCCCTCACCTGGTTCAGTTCATACCTTACAGACCGATTCCACACAGTTACAGTAAATAAGATTCAATCAGCACCTGCCAAACTGGAATGTGGAGTCCCACAGGGGTCAGTTCTCGGCCCTGTTCTTTTCACTCTCTACACTGCCCCACTTTCACATATAATAAACCGTCATCAAATCAGCCATCATTTTTATGCAGACGACTCTCAGATTCTTAGCAGTGAAACTCCCGAAAACCTGCCTTCCCTCTTGACAAATATGTCCTGCTGCCTTCAAGATATCCAAAACTGGATGATAGAGAACAAGTTACAACTAAATGCAGATAAAACCGAAGCCCATGCTTACAGGGACCAAACACAAACTCTCTTCCATAACAACAGCTTCAATAGAATTCGGCAATACATCTGTCCCTCTATCCACTGTAGTGAAATATCTAGGGGTAGCTATCGATAACACGCTCTCCATGCAAAAATTCATCACCCAAACCTGCCAGTCGTGCTACTATCAATTACGGCGCATTAGTGCAGTTCGAAAGTATCTGTCCACTGATGCAACATCCAAACTAGTCACATCTCTCATTCTCTCACGTCTGGACTATTGCAATTCCCTTCTGGCTGGTCTGCCAGCATCATCTATCCACCCTCTTCAACGTATACAAAACTCTGCAGCTCGACTAGTCCTCAGAAAGAAAAAATCTGAGCACATTACTCCTCTCTTGCGATCTCTCCACTGGCTGCCTGTGCCACAGAGGATAAACTATAAGATCTGTACCCTCTGTTACAAAAGTCTCCACAAAACGGCACCTTCCTACCTCTGTGAATGTCTTCATTTGTACACTCCTTCTCGTTCCCTCCGCTCTGCTGCAGATACCTTGTGCTTAAGAATACCTAGATTCAACCAGTCCACTGTTGGCCGTCGCTCTTTCTCTGTTTCTGGTCCAGTGATCTGGAACGACCTCCCTCTCTCCCTTCGTCAAAAGCCTACTTATGATGCTTTTAAATCCAGCCTAAAGACGCATTTATTTCAAACCTAAGATTCTCTCCTCTTGTTTCATCTCATCTCTGTCCCTGCCCTCAATAACCAACTCCACACCCCCCCCTCCCTTCATTAGCCTGCCCGAGTGTACAACTTTGTGTGTGTGTGTGTGTGTGTGTGGGCGCGCGCGCGCGTGTGTGTTTACATTTGTATTTGTAAAAAACTGTTAATTGTGCGCGTGTGTGTGTTTACATTTGAATTTGTAAAAATCTATTTAATGGTAACTGGCTGCATGTGAAAGAATAGGATGAATGAGAGCGCTTTGATTTGTTTTTTTGCAATATTTAGCGCTGTATAAATTCCATGTATTATTATTATTATTATTATTCTCCACTCTCTCTCTCCTCCACTCTCTCTCTTCTCCATCCTATCTCTCTTTCTCTTCTCCATCCTCTCTCTATCTCTCTCTCCCCCACTCTCTCTCTCTCTCTTCTCCATCCTCTCTCTCTCTTCTCCACTCTCTCTCTCTCTTCTCCACCCTCTCTCTCTCTCTTCTCCACCCTCTCTCTCTCTCCTCCACTCTCTCTCTCTCTTCTTCACCCTCTCTCTCACACCTGCACTCTCTCTCTCTTTCTCTGTCTCTCCTCTCTCTCTCTCCTCTCTCTCTCTCTCTCTCTCTCTCTCTCTCTCTCCCTCTCTCTCTCCCTCTCTCTTTCTCCTCCACTCTCTCTCTCTCTTCTTTACCCTCTCTCTCTCTCCTGCACTCTCTCTCTCTATCTCTCTCTCTCTCTTCACCTCCCTCTCTCTCTCTTCTCCACCCCCTCTCTCTCTCTTCTCCATCCTCTCTCTCTATCTCCCTCTCCTCCACTCTCTTTATCCTCCACTCTCTCTCTTCTCACCCTCTCTCTCTCTCTCCTCTATTCTCTCTCTCTCTCTTCTTCACCCTCTCTCTCTCACCTGCACTCTTTCTCTCTCTTGTCCACCCTCTCTCTCTCTTGTCCACCCTCTCTCACTCTCTCTTGTCCACCATCTCTCTCTTTTCTCCACCCTCTCTCTCCATCTCTCTCTCCTCCGCTCTCTCTTTCTCTCTTCTCAACCCCCTCTCTCTTTCTCTGTTCTCCATCCTCTCTCTCTCTATCTTCTCTTCTCTCTCTCTATCTCTCTCTCACCTCCACTCTCTCTCTCTCTTCTTCACCCTCTCTCTCTCCTCCACTCTCTCCCTCTCTCTCTTCTCCACCCTCTGTCTCTCCTCCACTCTCTCTCTCCCTCTTCCACCCTCTCTCTCTCTCTCTCTCTCTCTCTCCTCTCTCTTCTCAACTAACCCTCTGTCTCTCTCTACTCTACTTCTCTCTCTCTCATCTCCACCCTCTCTCTCTCCTCTCTCTCCTGCACTCTCTCTCTCTCGCTCTCCATCGTCCTCAACTTATTCTCACTCACCTTCTCACCCTCTCTCTCTCGCACCTCATCTTCTTCACCCTCTGTCTGTCCTTCTCGCACCCTCTCTCTCTCTTCTCCACCCCCTTTCTAACTCTCTACTCCCACCCTCTCTCCTCTTCTCCACCCCACTCTTCACATCTCTCTTCTCCACTCTCACTCGTCTCTCTCCAACCCCTCTCACTCTCTCTCTTCCCCACAGTCCTGTTCTCCTTCCTCCCTCTCTCTCATCATCTCCACCCCTATCTAATCTCTCTCTTTCTCTCACCAACTCTCTCTCTCATCTTCTCCACCCCTCTCTCTCCTCTTCTCCACCCACACTCTCGTCTCCTTCTTCCTCAAATCCCCCTCTCACACTTCTCCACTCTCTCTTCTCTCCATCTCTTCTCCACCACCCTAACTACCTTCTCTCTCTTCTCCACCACTCCTCTCTCTCTCTCTTCCACTCTCCTCTCTCTTCCTCTCTTCTTCACCCACACTCTCGTCTCTCTCCACACTCCTTTCTCTCCTCCACTCTTTCACACTCACTCTCTCTTCTCCCAGCCCTCCCTCTCCACTCTCTCTCTTCTTTCTCCACTCTCTCGTCCTCCTCCACTCTCTCTCTCTCCATCCTATCTCTCTTTCTCTTCTCCATCCTCTCCTCTATCTCCTCTCTCCCTTCCTCTCACCCCACTCTCTCTCTCTCTTCTCCATCCTCTCTCTCTCTTCTCCCACTCTCTCTCTCTTCTCCACCCTCTCTCGCTTCTTCCCCACCCTCTCTCTCTCTCCTCCACTCTATCTCTCTCTTTCTTCACGACTTCTCTCACTACCTGCACTCTCTGTCTTTTTCCAGTCTCCTGTCTCTCCGTCTCTCTCTCTCTCGCTCTCTCTCTCCCTCTCTCACTCCCTATCTCTTTCGCCTCCACTCCCTCTCACTCTTCTTTACCCCCGCTCTCTCCTCGGCTCCGCACTCTCTCGATTCTCTCTATCTCTCTCATTCTCCACCCACTCTCTCCCGCTTCTCCATCCTCTCTCTCTGTCTCCCTCTTCTCCACTCTCTTAATCCACCACTCCTCTCTCTCGCACCCTCTCTCTCTCTCTCCTCTACTCTCTCTCTCTTCTCCTCCCGTCTCTCTCTCTCTCTCCACCCCTCTCTCCGTTTCTCCATGATCACTTTCTATCTCTCTCTTTTCCAACATCTCTTATCCTCCACTCCTCCTCCTCTCCACCCTCTCGCTCTCTCCTCTATTCTCTCTCTCGTCTTCTTCACCCTCTCTCTCTCACCTCTCTCTTTCTCTCCCTTGTCCACCCTCTCTCTCTCTTGTCCTCCCTCTCTCACTCCTCTCTTAGTCCACCATCTCTCTCTTTTCTTCCACCCGCTCTCTCCATCTCATCTCCCCTCCCGCGTCTCACTTCTCTCTTCTCACCCCATCTCTCTTTCTCTGTTCTCATCCTCTCTCTCGTCTATCTTCTCTTTCTCTCTCTATCTATCTCCTCACATCCACATCTCTCTCGCTTCTTCACCCTCCTCTCCCTCCACTCGCATCCCTCTCCGCTTCGCCTCCCTCTGTCCTCTCCTCCCAACTCTCTCACTCCCTCTTTCCACCCTCTCTTCATCATCTCTCTCTCTTCCTCCACCCTCTGTCTCTCCTCTACTCTACTCTCTCTCTCTCTTCTCCACCCTCTCTCCTCTCTCCTGCTCTTCTCACATCTCTCTCGAGCTCATCGTCTCCACTTACCTCTATTCCCTTCTCCACACCTCTCTCTCTCGCTCTCTCTTCTTCACCCTCTGTCTGACTTCTCCAACCCTCTCTCTTCTCTCTCCTTCTCCACATCTGTTATCCTACCCCACCTCTCTCCTCTTCTCCACCCCTATCTCTCTCTCTCCAACCTCTTTCTCTCTCTCTTCTCCACCCCTCTCTACTCTCTTCTCCATCCCCCTCTCTCTCTCTCATCTCAAATCCCCCTCTCTCTCTTCTCCACCCTCTCTTTCTCTCTCTCATCTCTCCACCCCCTCCTTCTCTCTCCCTTCTCCACCACTACTCTCTCCTCTCATCTTCCTTCACCCTCCTCTCTCTCTCCACGTCTCTCTTTCCTCCTCCACTCTCTCTCGTAATCTCACTCTCCTCTTCTCCTCCTCTCCCACTCCACTCTCTCTCTTCCCACTCTCTCTCATACTCCACTCCTCTCTTCTCCATCCTATCCCTCTTTCTCTTCTCCATCCTCTCTCTATCTCTTCTCCCCACTCAGCCTCTCTCTCTCTTCTCCATCCTCGTCTCTCCACTCCACTCTCTCATCTCTTCTTCACCCGCATCTCTCTCTGCACTCACTCCTCGCTCGTCATATCTCTTCTCCACACCCTCTGTATCTCTTCTCCACCCTCTCCCCTCCTCACTCTCTCTTCTCCACCCTCTCTCTCTCCTTCTTCAATCTCTCTCTCTATCTCCTCTCTCCTCACTCTCTCTATCCTCTCTATCTCTCTCTCTCTCTCGTCACTCCTCTCTCTCTACATCCCACCCTCTCTCTCTCATCCTCCACTCTCTCTCTCTCCTCTTCTTCACCTCTCTCTCTCACCTGCACACTCTTTTCCTTCTCTCTCGGTCTCTCTAACTCCTCTCGACTCTCTCTCTCTCTCTTCTCTCCACCTCCTCTTTCTCTCACTCTACTCCCACCCTCACTCTCTCTTTTCCACCCTCTTTCTTCTCACCCTCTCTCTCTATCCTCTCCTCCTCCACTCTCTAGCTCTCCTCGTCTTCTCCACCCCTCATCCTTTTCTCTGTTCTCCATCCTCTCTCTATCTTCTCTTCTCACTCCTCTATCTCTTCTCACCTCCACTCTCTCTCTCCTTCTCCACCCTCTTCTCTCCACCACCTCCTTCTTCTCTCTTCTCTCCTCATCTTCCTCTCTCTCTCTCTCGTCTCTCTCTCTCCTCTCTCTTTCTCTACCCTCTGTCCCTCTCCTCCACTCCTTTTCTCTACCTTTCCACCCTCACTCTTTCCTCCATCCTCTCTCTTCCTAATGTCTCCTCACTATCATCCTCTCATTCTCTAAAACTCAACTAAAATACCCTCTCACTCTCCTCCACTCTCTCTCTCTTTCCCTCCTCCACCCTCCTCTCGACTGTCTCCTGCTCTCTCTCTCTCTCTCTCTCCCTCACTCTCTCTCTCTCTCTCTCTCTCTCTCTCTCTTTTTCACCCTTTCTCTCTCTTCTCCACCGTTCTCTCTCTCTCTCCACCCTTTTCTCTCTCTCTCCACCCCTCTCTCCTCATCTCTCTCGTCTCTCTCACATCTCTCTCACCTCGCTCTCTCACACCCTCTCTCTCTCCATCTCATTCTCACGTCTCTCTTTCTTTCTTCTCCCCTCTTTCTACCTCTCTCTCTCTCTCTCTCTCTCTCTCCTCTCTCTCTCTCTCTCTCTCTCTCTTCTCTCACCGTCTTTCTCTTCTTCACCTCCACTCTCTCTCTCTCTTCCCACCCTCCCTCTCCCCCCCCCCTCTCTCTCTCTCTCTCTCTCTCTCCTCCACCCTCTCTCCTCCACCCTCTGTCTCTCCTCCTTCACTCTCTCTCCTCACTCTCTTCTCCACCCTCTCACTCTCTTCCTCCCACTCTCTCCTTTCTCTTCTCCACCCCCTCACTCTCTCTCTTCTCCACTGTCTCTCTCTCTTTCTCTCTTCTCTACTCCAGCTCCCCCATTCGCTCTCTCTCTTTCTTTCTCTCTCTCTTTTCTCTCTCTCTCTCTTCTTCTACTCCACCCCCCCCCCCCTCTCTCTCTCTCTTTCTCTCTCTCCCTCCCCTTCTCCACTCTCTCCACTTCTTTTCCTTTTTGTTTCTATGTTTTTAGGGTGAGTCGTAATTGGAAATTGAGTTTATTTCATTATCATGGCATATTAATGTGAACGAGTATAATCAAAAATGAGTGTTGATGGTAATCTTTCTGTTTTGAGAATTATATAATTATTTAATATGATCTCTGAAATACACACACCTCTCTCTCTGTAACTATCTCTGTATCTCTGGCTCTGTCTCTCTCACCTTTTATCATTTTGCATATATTTATATAGTGTTTATGTATCCTGAAGAAGGATTCATACTTTATATTTTCAATATTTTATTGGGTTTGTCGGCTTTACTTAGTTTTAAGATCACACACACACACACACACACACACACACACACACACACACACACACAACAACACAACACACACCACAGCACACACCACACACACACACACACACACACACATACATACACACGCACGTTGCGCGCGCGCAACATACAATGTGCCTAGCATTTTGAAAAATAATAATTTTCCAAGTTTGTTTTTTGACCACGGGAGTTTGCCACAGTTGAACGTCTCAATCCATTTAACGACAAGAACCCCACATAAGGACACCCACACAGGTCTCCTTCTCATCAACTGCACCCACCCTACCCCCACCCTATCTGGTGCCAACACCTTCTCTCCCACCCACCTTCCCCACCCCTTCCCTATACCCCCTCCCTCACCCGATTCTGCGGTTTCCGAGTAGCTTGTATCAACTGTAGATAAAGACAGGAACAGTTATAATGATAATTGACAGTTTCCGAGAAGTCAGCGTCACTCTCTGTCTCTCCCCTCTTCTCTGTCTCTCTACCTGATCTGTCCTTCTCCTCCCGTCTCGAGCATCTGTCTCTTTTCTCTCTTTCAGTCTGTCATTGTCCTTTCTAGCTCTGTCTCCCTCGTTTTTCTGTTTCTTTCTCATTTGTATCTGCCTATTTGTCTCTTTCTCTCCCCCTACCTCTCCCCCCCTCCTCTCACCTCTGTGTGTGTGTCAATCAGATCAAATGTTTAATTCCAGATGGTACATTTAAATAAGCAATGTTATTTGCGTTTTTTCATCTAGCCATCCTATCCAAGACACATTTTTAATGATAATACGAATACTACATTATTGCAACCTTTCCAATAATTTGAAACCTGTAAAAAGAGGAAAAAACCGATAAAATAATACATTGGAAAATACAAACTACACACTTATACATACACACACACTTCTCATACGCACAAGTACTAACTTTTTATTATTCTTTGTTTTGAAGTATTCCAGTACCTTTTATCATTCTTTGATTTTGATTATTGCAGGTCCTTTATTCATTCTTTGAATTTGAATGAATTGCAGACTTGTATCATTCTTTGATTTTGAATTATTGCAGTTAATTTAATCAATCTTGTTTTTGAATGATTGCAGTATATTTTTATCATTCTTTGTTTTTGAATCCTAATATCAAAACCGTTGTGAATAGACGTTAAAAAAAACAAATTTTACTTTGAACACATGCACACAACATACACACTCAAAAACACCCCCCAAACACGCCCACAAACACACACACACACACACACGATCTTATCATCTATAACCATCATTTCCACTCAGGAACTTGATTAATTAAGAAGGCTATCAAGTGCTGACAGTCAGAGCTAGGTAAAAACCTAAAGGTAAAAGGTGTCCCCCAACCTATAGGTTGTAGTTGAGCGAGGCCATCAGAAACCTCAACATCTCAGGGGCCAGCATATTGAGGGCGCGCCCATACCTCTTTCTCGCGCTTTAACCTCCCAAACCCTAAAGAGGGCAGGATCCTACCCCTTTATAGCTGTGTGAACTGGTGACTGTACTGAAGCCAGGCGCGCAAACGGCAAACCATCCAATTCGTAACCCAGGCTCGAGGCTGTTTTAACTTGGCTAGGGGAAAGGGAGTGCTCTGACCACTGAGCTATCCCGTTTAGTTTGATTCCTGCTGTCTTTAACACTTGAAGGCGTTTTCCTTATGATGGATTATTTTCTGTAGCTACAGTAGATTATTATTTTTTCCTGCATATGGATACGGAACGTGTGAGATTTCGAGAATGGTCAGCAGGAGTAAGAGCCCTTCATAAAGGAAAAGTCTTCCGTTTTAGATGTGTTATGTTTGTTGTTTGTTTTGTTAGTGTTTGTTTCTTTCCCTCTCTGTCTCTGTATTTTCTGTCTGTCTGTTTTGTTTGTTTTAGTCCCTCTTTGTTTTGTCTGTGTTTCTGTCTTTGTTGTCTGTCTCTTGTGTTTTCTCTCTCTGTCTTGTCTATGTCTGTCTGTCACCTTCTCTGTTCACTCTGTTTTCTATCTGTCTGTCTCTGTCCTGTCGCTTTGTCTGACTGTCTCTCTCCCTGTGGCTCCATATCTTCGTCTACTGGTCTGTCAGCCTTCTCCTTCTTTGTCTCACTCTACTGTCGAACTGTCTGTCCCTGTCTGACTCTGTGTCTCTGTGCCTGTCTGCTGTCTGTCTGTCTGTCCTGTAATGTCGTCTTTCTCTCTCTCTCATCTCTCTCTCTCTCTCTCTCTACCCCCCCACCCTCTCGTCTCACTCTCCTCTCACTCTCCCTCGGGGGTTGCTAGCAAGTGCATCAAGCTACAAGCGGTGTGTGACACATCGTCGGAAGTTTTTCCCTAATTGCTAAGGACAGACAGTGATGTTTGGTGCCAAAATAAGTTGGGACCATATCTTGGTTGGGGTTAGTACCAATGCCTTCCGTCAGTTGGACTTCTCGCACTACATGTGGTACCTTTCTTTCCAGTATACCGCATTTCAGGTGTGCAAAAGATGGTCAACCAAAAAGTCCAATGCGGGTGACCATGTTTGAAAGGTTCGCTCCCAGTACCACCGGTGTCTTCTGGTTGACCCTCCCTGTCCTGTTTTGGGGGGACAATTTGTTCTGCATCACGGTGGGGGTGATCAGCTCCAGCGCGTGGAGACATTTGAGGCCACCCTGGCCCCAACCCCGGAGACTCCAGCGCCACCTCGTCATAGGTAACGCCCGCAGACCAGCTGTCTGCCTCCTACACCTCCTCGCTCTGCTAAGTAACCATCACAGACTGAAAGTCATGACAAAGCTGAATTACATGAGCCAGAAAATAGACAGTGTTGCAGGAAGACACCGAGGCAGATACGACAGGATCATAATGCCCTTCGAGAAGTTGTGACAAGTATCAAGGAGGAAATATAAGAACTGTATCACCGAAAATACAACCTTAGAACAACAGAACAGTGACTTTACGTGACAGAGTCCAGTGATCTTGAGCTTTAAGTACGTATATCTTGAAATCGTCTCGTAGAAACAACTTTATTTTTCATGGTGTTGGCAAACGTGATGCCGAGACAACTGGAAGAGTGTGAGAACACTCTTCGGGATATAATTACTGACAACTAGAGCTGGCCGATACCATTGAATTCCGATCGAGTTCACCGGCTTGGTTTCCCAAGTCCGAATCTCCAAATATCGCTCGCTGCAGTTCCTACAGGATGAAAGTAAAATTCTAAAGCAAGGCAGAAGAATTAAGGGGACAACATCTTTGTAGCGAGATTTCTCGGTGAGAGTTCGTGAGGTAAGGCGGAGGTTGACCCTCACACAGAAGCCGGCGAGGAGTGAGGAAAACAGGCCCGCAAGGTGCAATGACCATCTCCTTATATATGGCAAGAAGTTTGGCCTGGACTCTCAGGACTCTCTGAGAGAAATCAGAATAGGGGGTTAGGCCGCCCTGTGTCGGAAGAAAAAACGGTAGGGTTTTGTTTTTTAGAGGGGAACAAAATCATACCTCGCCCCTAAATCTCGCCAGCAACACTGCAGCAGACTCTTCCCACAACCGCTCATCCCACACAGGCAGCACGTTGCGAGGTTCATGCATACCATACTATTCAAAGTTTGGTTTGTTGATGATTGCCCTCTCCTTTCATTCAGATTAGTTTCGGAAGGAAGTTGTCAGTTAACATTCCAAATGAGGTGAACCCCACTCATGCGGAGATACCACGTCATCGTTTGGTTTGCAAATTCAAAAGTTTTTCTTTCTTTCTGGAATATTAATGGTTTAACAATCAAAATTTATAACATAATGATTTTGTAACATATATTTCAGCCTTGATTTCATTTGTCTCTGGAGACGGTTTGAAGAAGTGGTTGACTCTGATTTTTTTTTGTAGGGTTTAAAAAAACATTTGGGCAAACCAGCATTAAAATGTCAAACAGGGGAGAAAATCAGGCGGGATACTGTGACCCTAGTTAAAAACGAGATGTGTGCATTTATTCGGTGAATTGAATACTAGCTAAGAAAATGTGTGCGAGCTTTTTGATTATATCAGTTATTTCAGTCTCCAAAAGATGTTGTATATGTAGTGCTTATGTGTACCGTCCTGAGGGTTCCCCGTTTTACTTACAATTTGATTATGATAATGGAAATAAATTTCATGAAGAGTGCTTTTACTGATTTATTATTTCAACTTGACAATGTTTTTTTTTATATTATCTTTGTGGAGACTTGATAGTAGAATTGCAAAATATTTTCACCATTACAGGTAATCAAATGACATCGAGACCTCAGTAAAAAGTAGTACTGTTTAGTTCTAGAAATAACCGTTTTGCTCTCAAGATATTCACACTAAGCTTTATGGTAATTCCTTCTGAGTAAGTGCGCTGTGCTAAGGATATGATTGTTTTAAATGGATTGTGTAATGGGACCAGGAAGGTTGGCTACACATATACCAGGAGATAGTGGATGCAGTTGAACCGATATTTCATTTGTCTGCTGATCGTATGAAGCTATTAATGATTTGTAGTGAAATGCATGTTGCCAGATCGCTTGGAATCAGACCACTTTCCTGTATATATTTCCGTGTTTTGTTTTCAAGTTTAGATGATCTATGTAAGGAACAAGCAAATGATGTTTCAAGTCATAGAAAAGCTAGTTTGGGATGAGGAATTAGTAAAGACTTTTATCATAGATTTACATGAAACAGATATTAATGATAGAATAAAAATATGCCATGGAAAAGATTGATGTGAAATTATTAAAGATGCTTTTGGATGTATTCCTTTGGTTGTATCAGAAAGTGGCAGAGTTGTATGAAGAAAACTGTTAGAGTTGATGCAACAAAGACAAGCAGAGTTGGTTTTGATGAAGAGTGTTAAACAAATGAGAACGAATGTACGTAAATTATTAAGACAGTTTTCGTAAAAGTAAATAACACTAATAGAGATTTATATGTTAAAGCAAGAAGAGAGTACAAAAATACATTGATAAGAAAGAAACAATATTTCATTGACAATTTTGGTAGACGGATTCTGTAATCTAACATTAAAATCAAAAATAATTTATGGCACTGCATGAGAAAAGTGTCACTATAAAAGAAGCAACCAATGAATAATATTGCGATAGATGATTGGTTTAAACACTTAAAGCCTACTGATAAAGATTGTATTGTAACCTGAAGCAATGATCATGATTTTCTAGATAGTGAATATGTGTGTCATGGATCGCCTCGATATTCTCCCCCCCCCCCCAAGAAAGAAGTTGTGTTTTGCTCTTAGTAAAACTTAAGAATCGGCAAAGCTTCCAGGGTCCTGAATGGGGTTATTGGTAACTTTTCAAAGCCTCCTTGCAAACCAAATTAAAGACTTTCTTGTCCAATTTTTTAATACTCGATTGATATAGGCATTTTCCTGAAAAACTGGTGCCGAAACTATTATTCATCCATTGTAAAATAAAAAGGGTAAAGCAAATGGATCAAATAACTATAAGGGGCATTTCTCTGTCTGACATTTGTAGTAAAATATATATTGTTGTCATTAACATAAGAACTTCAGAATACTGAGAAGAAACCAATATAACTGCCGAACATCACTGGATTTAAGCGAGGCATTCCACAATATCCATATGTTTACCTCTTTTGGCCTTCATTTCAAAAACAGTTTCTTATCACCGTAAACTTTATGTAGCGTTTATATAAATTGAGAAGGGCGTTGACTCTATTAAAAAAATTTGTGTGGCCTGTTTTGATTAAACATGGAATTAAAGGAAAATTGTTTAAGTTTATAAGAAGTATGTATGATTTTGTCAAAACACGAGTCAGATCTGGAAACAAGCTTACTGATTATATAAACTACTACACAAGAGGAGTAAAACAGGGTACCGTTTTGTAGTCCGATTTTGTTTTTCATTATTTATAATACCAATGAATTGGCAATACAACTGATTGAAAAGGAAGACACGGTGCAAGATTTAACAGTTAGATTCGAGAATTGTTTAATTTACTGTTGGCTGATGATATAGTTATGCTATCAGAAACGTTGTTTATTGCAATGTCCAACTTAATAATTAAAGAATGCACAAATGAACTACAGTTAAAAGTCAATAGAACAAAAGTAATATTATTGTTTTCAGAAAGGGTGGGTTTTTTAGCAGCCAGAGAGAAATGGGTGTATGATTGAGTTTGCAATGCCGTTTGTTGAAATGCCTTATAATATCGGGTATTATTTTTCTACTCGGTAGAGTTTTGATGCTGCCTGTAAAGACCTTTGTAGCATAGCGAAGAATGCATTGTTCTTATTATTGAGAAAGCTAACGTCAATAAAAAATAATTCTTTTCAACTTTTCTTAAAATATTTATGATGCTCAGAATAAAGCCCTTGTAACAATATGGGCTCTGAGTTATGGGGTTTTAGACAACAAGCCTGCGAACAGTGTGAGTCCGTTCATTTATTTGGGTTTAAAGAAATTTTTTGGGTGGAAAAAAGAGAACTCCAATAACTTAGTTTATGGGGAAACAAATGGTATCACCATCTATATTAATTCTGTGGTTTCCTTTTGGGAAAACCTTTTCTGCATGAGTTTTTGAATTATTGCATGCAAATCAAGGCTGGGCATAGAATTTTTTCGTAATAAGATTTTGACCTGCTCCAACTTTTGTGGGTCAGTCACATTGTGGCCCCCCTTGGTCGGCTGGGCTGTAAACCCCATCACTAATTATTTAGATTTTTTAGCAGAAAAAGCTTAACTTGTTTTGACTAAATCAATTCATTTTTAAATACTTTCGTCTCCTAACAACTCTGAGCTTGTGTGGCTACCACGTGTTAATAAAGTTGTGAGAAGACAGCCATGTGGGGTCAATATGGTGGTTGGAACTTAGGCCCCCCTAATAGGGAACAAGTCCATTGTTTGTGAAATACTGTCTTGAAGCGCCAGGGCTCACCTGCGTTAGTTTAAGGTAACAAAGATTTTTCCTTATATTTTTTTCTGGGTGTTTTCAGATTCTGTTTTTGTTTTTTTTCTTTCTTTATATTCTTCTTCTTTCCAGAGTGAAGTAATGATTTGCAGCATGTCCATGCTATGTTTTTAACTTCAAAAGGTGTAACATCTACCTAACATGTATTTTGCTTCACTATCCTTGTGCCTCCGGAAAGGTATCTAGTAGCGTGGCTACAGTCGGTTTGGCCATCATGTTCTTTTCAAGATTATACACTAACTCTGCAAATAATGGATAAATCACAATTGTTCATTAAATTGCAAGGTCTGGGGGATATGCATAAAAGAAGAGATGTATTTTATTCATTATCTTAAGCAAAAAAATACTCAATAAATGTCTCAAGCACCCATTTTGACAAAAAACTAGAGAAATATGTGAACGCAGAATGGTGGTATAAATGTTTTTTTCGCATCATATAAGACGAATTCAGAGGGTTAGCCATTCTCTTTGCAAATAATTTTGAGTTTAAAATACATAGCAGTACTAACGACAAAACGGGATTATTCCTCATTTTACATTTGCAACAATGCAAGGGACATGCTCCTTGTCAACGTATATGGACCAAATAAAGACGATCCTGACTTTTACCATCACTAACAGATACAATTCGGAAATACAAAACAAACCACAATTATTGCGTAGGGATAGGAAACATTGCATTAGACCCACACCTAGATTGTTATCATACCCAACATCTATAATCTCGAAGCTAGAGAAGGCATTAGAAAGAGTAACTGAAGGAGCTTGGTTAGCAGACAATTTGGAGAGAAAATAATCCAGAGAGAAGTCGTATACATGGCGAAAACCCACACCACTTAAACAGAGTAGATAAGATTTCTTTTTGCTTTCAGACTCTTTGTACGGTATTAAGAACCAATAAACGGATATCCTGCCTGGAACCGTTCTGACCACTCAATGGTAAACATAAAACCTTAGAAATTTGTCAAAAATGAAAAAGGTAGAATTTTTGGAAATTTAACTTCTTCTTGCTTAGAGATAAAAACTTCGTAGAAGAAATTCATTCAGAAATTTCAAATGTAACCAAGGAATATTACAGAAAATAGATGGAGTTAAACTTGGAAGATGTACCCTAAATCAGAATTAGAATTTAAAATTCAGATAAACTCTTCTAGACTTCCTACTAATGAAATAACGAACCAAACTAAAAGTTACGCAACTATGAAAATAACGAAAGATGCATGGAAAAATGAAATGCACATTGTAAATGATATACACTCTCTGGAAAAGATCGAAAATAAAAATGAAAACATAGTTTTTTACGATTAAGGAGAAAATAAGGAGCTCGAGACAATACGACTAAAAGAATGAAGTAGTCTTGCCAAGAACTAAAGCACGAATGGATATCAGATGGGGAAAAGATTTCATAGTACTTTCTGTAACTTTAGAGAAAAGAAATTTTGTAAGTAAACAAATGACAAAGTTAGTCACTAAAGAGGCAGTATTGTAAAGCCAGGCAGATATTGAAAAAAAAGAATAAGTTCGTTTTAATATGAAAACTTATATAAAAAAAGAAATACGGAAGAATGTGAAATGATACTTAGTAAGAGCATACCCAAACTTGTCAAAGGAAGAAAGTGAGTCATTAAATAACGGTAATATTACACTTGAGGAAGCAAGTCCTAGCTTAAAAAACAAAAAAACGGGAAAAGTCCTGGCACAGATGGATCACCAGGTCGATTTCTTTAAATTTATCTGGAAACAAATAGGACAATTTATAGTTAGATCATAAAATGAAAGCTACAAATATGGTGAATTGTCAACCACACAAAAGAGGGACGATTACTTGGTCTTCCTAAAGGTAGACAAACCAAAGAATATATACAAAATTGCGTCCCATTACTCCTCCTAAAAGTAGTCTATAAAGATAGGGTCCCCTGTATAGCCAAAGAATCAAAAGAGTACTACCAAAGTTAGTCAGTGAGGACCAAACAGGCTTTTTTGAGCACAGGTCTACATTGGTGCACAATAAAAGGTTAAGTTATGATTTGATCAATTATTATGAATAAAAAAAATCACCATGGCTACATCATTAGTATCGATTTATGAAAAAAATCATTCCGACTCTCTCAACTTGGAATTTTATGT
This sequence comes from Rapana venosa, assembly GCA_028751875.1. Classification (NCBI taxonomy): domain Eukaryota; kingdom Metazoa; phylum Mollusca; class Gastropoda; order Neogastropoda; family Muricidae; genus Rapana; species Rapana venosa. The sequence goes on from CM054147.1 coordinate 49,029,287, forward strand.
TTAAATGTGTTAAAAGCGTTTGTTTGAAATAGTTTAATGCACTGGGTGAAAACATCTATTAAAAATACAAATCAACTGTTCTTGTAAATGGTAGCTACTATCCGATGGTTTAAAATTGAAAGGGATGCAGGCAGGGCCGATCCTAGTTCACCCTATTTGTTTATTCTTTGTGCAGAGATTTTTGCCATAATGAAAAAGGAGAACAAAGAAATAAAAAGAAACAATATTTGGAAAAGAAGAGCACAAAATTTCTCAATATGCTGATGACACACAGCTCTTAAATGCGGGAGATGACCTCGTTTTGAAACATATCCATACATATAATCGAACAATTCGGTATAGTTTCAGGACTAAACATGAATAAGGAAAAAACCCAGATCATATGGGTTAGGAAGTAAGAAAAATTCCAGCAAAAATTTTGCCCCCATTTGAAAATGATTTGTAAACCCCTGCAGATTTTCAGATATTAGGTGTCTGTTTTACCCAGACACTAAAAATGTACTGTGAAATGAAAAATTACAATAATAAATTTTCAGAGAGGTTAAACTGCTTTCAAATATGGTCACAAAGAACTATTACTCCATTAGGTAGAGTACTGTACTAAAGTCTCTTATTCTTTCAAAGCTAATACATCTGTGGATATTACTACCAGACCCCACCAATCACTTTTTGAAACAGTTACAGAAACTTTGTTTTCAATTTGTTTGAACAATAAGCAAGACAAGATAATGAAGGACAGACGGCAGTGCAGAACCATCAAACCAAGGTGACAAATATACCTATATACGAAATTATATAATGTGCTTTGAATCTTTCAGGGTATGAAAAGTTAGAAAATCTCATCCAAGTGGGCCAGTATTGCAGAAATACAATACACATTTCTTAAAGACTCTAGACTTTATGGTCCCATCAATAACGCACAAGCACCCGTGGAAGGCTAATCCTTTTTGGACCCATGTTTTTAAAGCTTATACATTTTTCTGTACTTGCATTACTCCGCAAAATGAAAATGAATTTCTTGCAGAACCAAATTTTGTATAATGAAAACATTACAATGGAATAAAGTTGTTGATAGAATATTTTAGCAGAAAAGTGATATATCTAATAAAAACATCTTGTCAAGAAAAATGGTGAGTTTTTTAATTATGAAATTTTTTCTAAAGCCAAATGATAATTGTATTACTTGTAACTTTTCAATGCTAATCTCAACAATCAAACACTTTGCAAAAAAGGGCAGGAGTCCAAATAATGTGACAAATGTAAAATTGTTGTACATACCAATGAAAGCAATACAGACAATAATAGTGTGCACCGGGGCTCAAACTGTACTAGAAAAAATGATGCAAACAAGACCAGACCAAATGCTGTAAAAATGGACACAGAAACTTAATGAAGAATCAACTGGAAAATGGTATTTAAAAAAGATGCACAAGAATAAAGAACATCAAATTACAATGGTTACAAAATAAAAATGTGCACAGAATTGGTTCGTTACTAATGTTAGTTCTGTGCGCATGGTGCAACAATACAACAAGGTTTTGCCCCTGTGCACTAGCCCAAAAGAATCAATCGAACATTCTTTTTGTGGCTGCAACTCAAGCAAGAACTATTTGGACACATTTAAGAAACAAAGATATCAATGACCATTGTGATCGTATCGAATGTGAAAATTTCACGTAAGATTGTACTTTTTGGAGTGGAGGAATGCATGAAAACTGAATTCTATTTTCGATTTCAATAACCTTCTTGCCAAATGGTATATTTATAGATGCAGAATTGAAAATCATTTACCAGAATGGACAGTTTTTTTCTAAACAGTTGAAATACAAGTTTCAAAATTGAAAAATATAAGCAACAATTGCAAACAACCTTAGTAAATTCCACTTTTGAATGGAGTAACTATAGAACCATGCTTGACTAAACCGATATATTTATATTAGTGAGACTTGTGTCCTGGCCATGTGCTTTTGCTGAAAAGCAGTCATGGGATTTAAGCAGAAAAGATGGAATTGTGCAGCATTGTTTTACTCTCCAAGACACGCTGTCATAAAACTAGTAATACACTGACACTGGCACATTGTGACTTCCTCATGAATGAAAGAGGTGCAATGTAAGATTTACAAGAATGACAGAGGCGTACAAATTGTTTTTCTTCACGATAGCAATGATAGCTTATAGTCTATGATAGCTGTTTCCTCCACGATAGCAGAAAACCGCGCGCGCTAGCGCGTGTGTATGTGTGGTTTATATATGTGTGTGTGGTATGTGTGTGTGGTGAGTGTGTTGTGTGTTGTGTTGTGAGTGTGTGTGTGTTTTGGTTGATTAAGCACTTGAAAAGCAGTTGAAATTAATTGTTTTATGAAAAATATTGTATTTGTACTTTCCTTTAAAGTTTATTTATTACTTTTTAAGAGAAACATTTGTTGTAAGTTCTTTGAAAATGCAAACGACAATTAAAAAAGTTAAAAAAAAAAAAAAAAAAAAAAATTCTGTGGTTCATGTATTCGTTATTGGTTTAAATTGTTTAAAAAATGAGTAACGATAGACTACACGTAAAGGCCCTATAATTGTATATCTAATTTAGATGCAGTTGGTAAAACTAACTGGGTTACAACTCCGCATATGCATATGTGAACTGGGGCTGGGGTAATGCAATGGATATTTTCAGGGCGTAAGTGATGAAAAAAAAATTTTTGGCAAACTCTTCGCCAACGGCTAAGTAGACTGCAGATGGCAAAGTTGGGAAACTCAAATTCAATCTAGTAGTAGATTTGATAAATACAAATTCATAGCTCGGACACATATTTTGGAAGAAATATCTGTCAATTACTATGGACAGACATTTACGATTTATTTAAACCAGATTCCGGTTTGGTATATCCTGATATTACGGTTCATGTCCATCACTACCGACGTACGAATGAAGCTGATTTTGTTGTGTCCACTGGTGCTAAGTGCAACTGAATATGAAGTTCACTTTGTTTTGATTTGCCCCTTTTTTTATAATATGAGAGTAAAGTTTATCCACCAAAGTCTATAGGAACCTTGCTTTAATTTTCGTTTCCTTTATAATGACATCAAGTAATAACTAACATATTGTGCGTAATTAGCGTTTGTACTTATATAAAGCTTTCCAGTTACGAGAAACACTAATGTCATGATTTTCACAATGTTATCATATCATTGAAACATGCAATGTTTTTTCTTTTACATGTCGTTTCTATCACACCACACTTGTTGGCCCCCTTTCATAGGGGCTATGCTTAATGATTAAACTGTCTGAAGTCTGAGTCTGAAGTCACTTCTCATCTCTCACCCTCTCTCTCGTCTCTCCCTCCCTCTCTCTCTCTCCATCCTTCCCTCTCTCTCTCTCTCTCTCCCTCCCTCCCTCACTCTCTCTCTTCTTCCTCCCTCCCTCTCTCTCTCTCTCTCTCCTTCCCTCTCTCACTCTCTCTCCCTCCTTCCCTCTCTCTCTCTCTCTCATCTCTCTCACTCTCTCACTCTCTCCCATCTCTCTCTCTCTCTCTCTCGTCTCTTCCACTTATTCTCTCATCAACCCCTTATGCCTGGAACCACTCTTCCATCACCTCCAATTCCAATACCATCAGCAGATTCCACACACATATCCAAGCATAAATGATGTTTTGGGCTGTGGACCCCCTTTGTTTTTTGTTTTGTTTTTTGTTCCCCCACCCCCCCCCCCCCACCCCCCACCCGAGACCTCTATCTTTTGGTTTGTTGGAGATTTTTGTCTTGGAGGTTTTTTTGGGCTTTCGGGTTTTTTTGGTTTTGTTTTTCCGACATTTTTTTAACCGAAATGTACACTGAGTGGCAGATCTATAGATGTCTGGTATTTTTTATAGTCGCCAAAAACGATATACTTACGCCAAAAAAAAAGTTTTTCAAAGCAGCGAGAGATATGCACCCACCACATCAGACTACGATGATGAAGCAATAGAGGGTTTTACGAGATCTGGAGAGCGCCATCAAATCAACTCAAAGAAGGACTTTCTCGTGGATCCAGGGCGGACTGGAATGCCAAGATCGGAACTGACGCTTATGAACAATGGCCGGGACAGTAGGCCGTTTTGGCATGGACGAAAACTAATGATAGAGGGTCTCAGACTTTTTGGAATTCGCCAAGCAGCCACAATCTTACTGTCGCCAACATCCTTATACCCCCACAAGACATCAAGAGAACGGAACGTGGCCACTCCCAAATGGAAAGTCACCATAACCAGATTGACTACATCTTGGCCCCCAAACGATTTTAAGTCGAGCATCAACAATGCCAGACAAGAAGTTTCCCTGGCGATTCGATATTGGTTAGGACCACGACAATGGTACTCATGACCCTAAGATTCAAGCTGAGGACAAGACCAGAAGAGAAACTCCCCGTTTGCGTTTCTAACATGGAAAAGCTGAAGGCCCCCGAAGTCCTGAAATTTTTTAAAGCTGAGTGGGGGGCAGATTTGCAGATTAAATTTTCCTCAAGATGACATCAAAAACCTCACTGAGACCTTAGAAAGCCCTTTCAGGAGACAGCGCTGGAGTTTTTGGGGAAAGAGAGGAAAAAAACCAAACCGTGGGTTTCCAAACGATATCCGGCCCTGTGCGAAAAGTGGGGGCTAAGCATGAAGAACAAAAACCGAAACGGCCAAGAGTATAGAACAGTCAAACAGATAATCAAAAAGAAGATGATGAGGCCAGGGGGAACTGGATGTCGGAAAAATGCCCCAAGGTTTAGAAGGCAAGGGCAAAAGGAGACAGAAAAGAGGCGTACCAGACCATCAAGATAAAACCAAGTCCGAAACCAAAGCCTCCGTTTTTAAAGAAAAGGGGGTCGTCCTTACAGAGAGGGCCCTATCATGAAGAGAGGAAGAGTATTGCAGAGCCCTGTAAACTACAAGCTAAAGGCTGATCGAACAAATTCACAGCAGATCCCACCTCGATCCTGAAAACAACAGTATGGGGAAGAGGTAGAAGAAGCGTAAGACCCCTGAAAGGGGGAAGCCCCCGGGATTGAAACACCCCGGCTGAGCTCATCAAACGGAGGCCCAGAGGTGATCAAGGCAAAACAATCATTCCCCAACGCTTGGACCGAAAAGGTGGCCTGAACGTGGCCCCAATCCATATAGCCCATTTCCCAAAAAAGGGGAGACCTGAAGAGTCCCAAAAAATTAAGAACAATCAGTCTGTAAGCCTCCAAGCAAAGTTATGTTACGCATTGCCTTAACAGACTGAAACCACAAGCAGAAGAAATCCTTATCAGAAGAACAGGCAGGATTCAGACCAGGTCGAAGCACTGTCGAACAGATCTTCAACATCAGAAGCTCATAGAGAAGCATCTCCAACATCAGCTACAGCTCTACAACAACTTCATTGACTTCAAAAAGGGCCCTTTTCGATCGAGTGTGGCAAGAAGCTCTGTGGCAAGTCATGAGAGACTATAGCTTCGACGAGGACCTGATTCAAGTCATCCAGGCGCTGTATGACAGCTCCCACAGTGCAGTCCCGGGGTGGAGAAATCGGGGAGTTTTTCCGGACTTCAGTTGGAGTTCGACAAGGCTCCCCGCTATCCCCGTTCTTTTCAACTTTTTTTCCCTGGAGAACATCAGCAGGAGGCCCTCCTTGGCTTCAAGACCACAATCACAATAGGAGGAAGGCCGTCTGCAATCTTCGATTCGCAGACGATATTGATCTCATGGGCGCAGTGAAGAAGAACTCCAGGATCTCACCACCAGACTGGAAACATCAGCCAATGCCCACGTATGGAGATCAGCACAGAAAAGAGCAAGATCCTAGTGAACAGTACCACACTGACCACTCCCCAGCATCCCAAAATGAGTGGCGAGACAACTAGGGAGGTGGAAACTTTCAAGTTTCCTTGGAGCAGTCATCACCAAAGAAGGCACGAGCACACAAGAGGTTGAAGATCAGACTTGCTGTGGCATCTCCTCCATGACTAAGCTGGCGAAAGGTGGAGAAACCACAACATCAGAACCCCCACCAAGGTCAGACTCTACAAGGGGATGTCACATCCATTGCCCTTTTACAGCTGTGAAGCATGGACACTTACTGCCGATTTAGAACGTCGCATTCAAGCCTTTGAGATGAAGTGCCTCAGGCGGATCCCGACATCACCTACAGAGACCGCAAAACCAATGGGCTAGTCTGGCAGCAGATCGAGGCACTGGCTGGCAAACAAGAACCATTGCTAGATACAGTCAAAGGAGGAAACTGAAGTGGGTTTTGGGCCCCACAACAAGGCATAACAGCCTGTCAAAGACAGTCCTGCAGGGAATGGTGGAAGGAGCAAGGAGGCAGGGGCGACCACGCAAAAGCTGGTGTCCAACATCAAGGAGTGGACCGGCCTCACTGTACCAAGCCTCCTGAAAACAGTCCAGGACAGAACCATTTGGCGGTCCACTTGCAGCGTCCATGCGGGTACCCCAACGGTTGTCCCGACCAAGGGATGAGTGAGTGAGTGATATACCCAAAAGAGTGGTCAAAGGCAATAATTATTCCAATTCATGAAAAAGGAAATCGTGATAACACCGATAGGTATAGGGGTGTATCATTGTTAAGTATCATTTCGAAATGTCTACAACAATTTTGAACACACGATTATATAACTGGTTAGAAAATAACAACATGATTTCTGAAAGTCAGGCAGGTTTTCGTAAAGGTTATTCCACTATCGACCAGATATTTAACTTGTATGCAGTTATTCAGAAATGTACTTAAAAGAAAGGAAGAAAACTTTATGTTGCTTTCGTGGATTTCAGGAAAGCATTTGATTCTGTTCGATATGAAAAACGTTTGGAATGTATGAAAAAACAAGGAAGAGAGAGAATATATATATGGGGGGAGATTGCACTGTTGTCCTATATTTTTATGTATATATAAAGCCAACAGTTGGAGTAAGGCAGGGCTGTCTACTCTCACCCACTCTTTTCAACATCTTCATTGAGAGAATCATGGCTGGTGCACTGGAACATCATGGAGGATCAGTCAGCATTGGTGGCAGAACGATCACAAACCTCCGCTTCGCAGATGACATTGATGGAATAGCAGGATCAGAAAAAGAGCTTGCCAGCCTAACAGAACACCTGAATAAGGCCTCCAAAACATACGGCATGGAAATCAGTGCAGAGAAGACCAAACTGATGACTAATAACACCAACGGCATTAGCACTGATATCAGGGTTAATGACCAGAAGCTGGAAAACAGTTCAAAGCTTCAAGTACCTGGGAGCCATTGTATCAGACCAGGGATCCAACCAGAAGTAGTATGCAGGACTGCACAGACAATAACAGCACTGTCAAAACTTAACACCATCTGGAGATATAAAAATATCTCATTTATCTCCAAGATCAGACTAATGCGCTCCCTTGTCATATCCATATTTCTGTATGCCTGTGAATCATGGACCCTGACTGCAGATTTGCAGAGAAGAGTACAGGCGGTGGAGATGATATGATTTCGGAGACTCCTTGGCATCTCCTACAAAGACCACATAAGCAACGAAAGCGTACGACCCTATGAGAACCTTCTAACGATCGTGAAAAAGCGTAAACTTAAATGGTATGGGCATGTAACAAGATCCAAAGACTTGCAAAGACAATTTTACAAGGCACTGTCCAAGGAGGAAGAAGAAGAGGCAGACCAAGGAAGAGCTGGGAGGATAACATCAGCGAATGGACAGGCCTAGACCTCAACAAAACCCCGAGAAAGGCAGAACAGAGAGAGGAATGGAGGGAACTGGTTGTTGAGTCTTTGAGGGTGCCCCCACGGTCGTCAGACTACGGGACAGATAGATAGATAGATAGATAGATAGATAGATAGATAGATAGGATAAAGCCAAAATTGATTACGATACTTTAGAAGTAGTACCTTAGGGTAGGGGGGGGGGGGCAGAGAGAGAGAGAGAGAAGAGAGAGAGAGAGAGAGAGCAGAGAGACAAAACAGACAGACAGACAGAGAGAGCCAGACAGACAGAGAAAGACGGACAGACAGATAAACAGACAGGCAGACAGAGACATAGATTGCTACAGCATTTTTTTTAATAAAACCTAAAAATTGCGATTGTAATATTTAAGCAGCAGTACAAGAGGAGAGAGAAGAGAGAGAGAGAGAGAGAGGGGAGGAGATGAGAGAGAGGAGAGAGAGAGGAGAGAGAGAGAGAGAGAGAAGGGGAAGGAGAACTGGAATTCGAATCGAACTCGAAAGTTTTTAAAAGAGGAAAAATGGAAGAGGGCTTTTTTTAAAGGAAAAAAAAAAACGAAAAAAAAAACCCCAAATGAAACACATTGAAGAAAAAGATAGAAAAAACCCAGGGCTACAAAAAAAAAAACTTTAAA
>CM054147.1:49038150-49077093 GCA_028751875.1 Rapana venosa
GGGCCGCGGGGGTTGGGTGGGTGTGTGCCCTGCTGCGTCGGGAGAAAGGGGAAGTTCAAAGGGGTTTTTGGGAGAGGGGGAAGTGGGAGGGAAAGAGAAAAAGAAACTGAAAAAGGGAGAGAAAGAAAAGGGGAGGTGAAACCCCGAAAAAAAAAAGAAAGGAAAAAAAGAAAAAAAGAAAAAAAGGGAATAAGAAAAAAAAAGACACACGGGAAAAAAAGACGGGGAGAAAGGAAAAAGGGGAGCGAACGAAAAGAAGAGAGAGAGAGGAGGGGAAGAGGGGGAAGGGGGAAAAGGGGGGAGGGGGGAGAGAGAGGAAGGGGGGGAAAAAGGGAAAAGAGAGAGAAAGGGAGAGAGGGGGAAAGAGAGGAAAAGGGAGGGGAAAGAGAGAGAGGAGAGGAGGGGAGAGAGAGAGAACGGGGGAGGGAGGGGGGAGGGGAGGGAGAGGAGGAGAGGGGGGAGGGGAGAGAGGGGAGGGACGGAGAGGGAGGAGGAGAGAGGAAAAGGGGAGAGAGAGGAGAGGAGACAGAGACTCTGAATCAAAAATATTTTTAAAGTATTTCGGCCTTGGCCAAACAACAAAAGGAAGTGATTTGGGGGGGGGGGGGGGGGGGTTGCAGGGAAGGAACAATGTTTTAAAATACAAATACAATTTTGAATAGCTGAAAAGTTCATTCTTGTTGTACACTTTTTCCCTGTCAAAACTTAGGGTTATAATTGGTAACTTTGTACGCTCCCCTTCCCTTTGATCCCAAGCCCAGCTAATTACAGAGAAGAAAAAAGCGGAAAAAAACTCCTGGAATTAAGACTATGTGTTATGAATTAGTTTCTTTGAACGTTAAGCAGCAATGCAATCTTTAATAAAAAAACAATCAAACAAAACCGAATGACAAATAACCCCCACAGTCTGTTCGTATATGAAAAGAAATGATTTATTATTTTGTGCGATCCTAAAACGGTTTAAAAAAGTCAGTAATAGTTGAAACTTTGTCTCCTTCCCCAATTTTAAAATTAAAAGTTGAACACTTTGAAAGGGAGAAAATTACTGAATATCTACCTATACAGTGAGTGACATCACCATAGGCAAAATGCATCATTAGAATTTCAAGACAAAGAGAGAGGAAACATTTACTTTGATAAAAACACAGCAAAAACCATAGATTAAAGGCACAGAACTAATGCGTATAGTGAAACATGGCAAACATTAATGTTCCAAATGACAGATCTACAGTTTTCATTTGTGTCCTTCGATCTGTTAGCATAAAATACATATCTAGAATAAACTTTTATTTTGAGAGTGGCATTTTTGGCTTGAGAAGCACTTTTTAGAGGAAGAGTACCAAAAATCGCTAAGGAATTTTTTTCTTTATCGTTCATATGCATTACACATAAACCCCAAAATTGCTGTTCATTTTCAATCTGATTTTTGGCAAAATGGACAGTATTTGTCTCGAAATGATTTGTATATCGATTTTACATTATTATTTAAGGGAAAAAAGAAAATTAAATTTATTTGTGTAATGGCAACACGAAAGCAAATCATATCTATTTTAAGAATGTACTGTTCTTTTTAAAAAATGGTCTTAAATGATCGATAAGGCTGGTATCTTTCGCGATCTCTAATAGTGCTGTCCATTCTTAAAAGTACATATCGACAAGCCTCTATTTGAAAGTGGCTAAGAAAAGTTTTGGGATCTCCAACATCTTGTTGAAGCCAATTTAAAGTTAAAGCCTGTTTGGGGCACAAACTTCTCTTACTTTTGAGACCCAAATTGTTTACCACAGATGTCTTGTTTTTAATAAATTTGATAAGATTTGCGAGGTAAACGTTCAATATTCATTTCTAACAATTTGGGACCAATATCTCACACAGGCTACATGAGAATTAGTTATAATGGATATCTTCAGGTCTCCAAATACCATTTCGATTAGGAGTCTTTATTGGAACACCCAGAAAGCTCTTTTACAAGCATCATATGGACCTTTTCTATATGATCTAATCTGTTTAACCCCATAGTTCAGCAGCATAATAAAGCAATATTGGCTGTATCCTTAGATCATCAATATTTGACAAAAAGTTGTTTGCATTATTTCTTTATACTTTTTAAAACAACTTGTTCAGCTGTTAATACTGCCTATTCCCTTTAGTAGTCAAATGCAACAGTACCTCTTTAGCATGATCATAGTTGTAACAAATTTTGTATCCTAAATAACACTAATCATTAACAACTTCCAGTCAGTACCTTGGTAGAAAAAACATTTTTAAGTCCTTCCCAACATCTCCCCTTTTCTTAAATACCATATCTAGTTTTATTCTATATTTACATTTAGTTGTACAACTTTCCACAAAATGATTCTAGGGATGTTTAACTGCATTCTGGAGACAATGGTGTCACTAAACCAAAGATAGAGAGATAAGCGAGACAGAGATTCGACAGACAGAGAGGACAGTGGACGGAGAAGAGAGTGAGGGAGGTAGTAGAGGGAGAGCGAGAAACGAGCGAAGCGAGCGAGGAGAGAGAGAGAGTGAGAGTGGAGATGAGAGAGAGAGAGAGAGATGAGAGAGAGAGAGAGACGATACAGACAGACAGAGACCAGACATCGAGCGGAGAGAGACACACAAGAGAGACAGAGACAGACAGGGACAGATACAGATAGAAGGACCGCGAGAGAGTTAAGAGGAGAGGCACAGTTGTGAGACCGACAAGGCATACAGAGACAGAGAGAACGCACGACAGAGAGACAGAAAAAGAGATAGAGACAGAGGGAGACAGGGAATGAGAGATAGTGAGAAGCGAGAGAGAGGAAAGAGTGAGAAGAGAGAGGAGAGAGAGAGAGTGGAGACGGGACGTGGAGAGAGTGAGAGAGAGAAAGAGAGGAGATAAACAGACAGAGACAGAGACAGAGAGGGACACGACACAGAGAAACAGAACAGAGACGCAGTAAGACGGAGAAGAAGAGAGAGGGCAGAACAGATCAAGAGAGCGAGGTACAGGCAGAGAAGAGAGACAGAGACGGAGAGACAGACAGACAGACAGACAGCCCTGAGACAACAAGAGCCTAGACAGAGCCAGACAGCGAGGATGGGGTGGAGCTAGGAGTTAAAGGAAGACAGCAGAGTTATTTTCCTCTACAAATCTGCGCAGTTTTTTCAATCGGGCATAAGAGATCAACGGATTACTTTTCCCTTGGGGATGGCCGTGAGCGCTATCAGTATATATATCAGGCATCCCCCACACCTTCTGGAAATTCTTGTGCTGGGAATTCCCCTCTCTTTTCTATCCCTCTTTTTGTTAGTTTAGCATTGTCACAACACAAAACACGCACACGCTCACTTACACGCGCGCGCACAAAACACACACACCGACACACAATAGCACACTGTGCTCGCACGAAAACCAAGAGCCCCCCACACACCAACACATGCGTGCGCACGCAACCGCACGTACGCGCATACACACCACACGCACGCGCGCACACGCACACGCCACACACATCGCGTGGGGATTTGACGAAGCACAGGCAGATGTAGACAATTCATTCATAAAGTTGGGTGTGGGGGGGGGGGGGAGGGAAAAAAAAAGAGAGAGAGAGGAGAGAGGAGAGAGAGAGAGAGAGAGGAGAGAGAGACAAACAGACAGGACAGACAGACAGGCAGAGAGCGATTAGAGACAGACAGGACATACAGACAGAGAACTGGAGAGAACAGGGACGGAATGGCTGAGAGAGAGATGGGAAGAGTGGAGTGATGAGAGAGAGAGAAGAGAGAGAGAGAGACAGACAGACAAACTGAACACGACAGACAGACAGAGGAATGGAGAGAGAGAGATTCCTGGGAGAGTGAGGTGGAGCGTAAGAGAATGAGGATGAGAGGAAATGTTCTCAAAGAGAAGAGACAAGAGAAGAGAGAGAGAGAGGAAGAGAAGGAGAGTGATGTGGAGGAGTCGAAGGAGAAGGTGAAAAGTAGATGAGAGGACGAGAGAGGAGAAGGAGAGAGCGGAGAGTGAGAGGGAGAGAGAGAGAGGAGAGAGCAGAGAAGGAAGTGGGAAGAGTAATGAGAGGGAGAGATGAAAGAGCGAGAGAGGGTGTAGGTGAGGGAGAGGAGAGGAGAGGAGAAAGAGGAGAGAGAGAGTAGGGATGAGAGAGGAGAGTGAGACGCAGAGAGAGAGATGAGGAGAGAGGTGAGGAACTGGAGATAGGGGAGGAGTAGAGGAGGAGAGAGAGAAAGATGAGAGGAGAAGAGAAGAGAAGTAGACGAGGAGGGAGAGTAGAGATGCTGGAGGAGAGATGAGGAGGACAAGAAGACGAGCGAGAGTTAGAGGAGAGAGAGAAGGGAAGGAAGGAGATGAGAAAGAGGAGAAGTGAACAAGGTCAAGAACGTAGAGGAGAGGAGGAGAGGATGGAAGAAGAGAGAGAGAGGAGAGAAGGGAGAGGAGAGAGGTAGAGAGAGGAGAGGATGAGAGGAGAGAGAGAGAGAGGAAGAGGGTGATAGAGAGGTAGAGAAAGACGAGAGAAGAGAAGAGATCGAGAGACGAGAGAGAGAAGATGGAGACGTGAGAGAGAAGCGAGGAAGGAGCGAGAGGTGAGAGCGAGAGAAAGACGAGAGAGAGAGAAAGAGGGAAGAGAGAGAGGCCGTGAGAAGAAGAGAGAAAGGAAAGAACAGAGGAGGAGAGGAGAGAGATGAGAGAGACGATTAGAGAGGGAGGAGGAGGAAGGGACAGAAGGTGAGGGAAGAGGAGATAACGAGGAGGCGAGAGATGAGAAGAGAGGGGTCAGAGAGATGAAGCGAGAGAAGGTGTGAGAGGAATAGAGAGAGGGAGTGAGAGAAGAGAAGAGGAATGAGAGTAGAGAGAGCAGAGAGGAGTTATCAGAGAGAGACGAGATGGAGAGAAGAGGAATAGAGAGAGGAGATAGAGAGAGTGAGAGAGGAAGAGAGAGAGTAATGAAGAAGGATTGGAAGAACCAGGGAGGATGAGAGAGAGAGCGAGAGAACGGATAGAGAGTAGAGAGTAATGAGAGGTTGATGGAGGAAATGGAAGAGGAGAGGAGAGAAGAGAGAGAGGAGAGGCGGAGAGCAGGAGAAGGAGTGGAGAACGGGAGAGAGAGAGGGAGAGGAGAGAGAGAGAGAGCGAGAAGGAAAGGGATGAAGAGAGAAGGAGAGAGAGAAGGAGAGAGAGTGCAGAAAGATGAGGTGGAGAGGATAGGGTAGAGAGGAAGCGAGAGGAGGAGAGAGAGAGAGTATAGACGATGGAGGAGAGGAGAGAGAGGAATGAGGAGAAGAGGAGAGGAGAGGAGAGTGAGAAGAGAGCGGAGCAGAGGAGAGGGCGTAAGGTGGAAGAGAGAGGAAGAGGGAGAGAGGGAGAGAGAGGGAGGGAGAGAGAGAAAATGAATGATGAAGAGAGAGACGAGGAGAGAGAGAACAGGGGAGAGAGAGAGGAGGGGGGAAGAGAAGAGAAGAGGAGGAGAAGAGGAGAGAGAGGAGTGGGAGAGAGAGTGGTAGGAGGAAGAGAGGAGGATAGAGGAGTGAGAGAGTGAGAGAGAGAGGATCAGAGGGAGGAGAGTAGAGAGAGAGAGAGATGAGAATGAGAGAGTGAGAGAGAGGGGATGAGAGAGAGGGAGAGGGGAGGGAGAGAGAGAGGTTGGAGGAGGGAGAAAGAGGATGAGAGAAGAGAGGAGAGAGAGAGGAGAGAGGAGAGGGGAGGAGAGGAGATGATGAGAAGAGAGAGAGAGAGAGAGAGAGAAGAGGGGAGGGAGAGAGAGGAAAGAGAGCAGTGCGGAGAGAGAAGAATGAGAGAGAGGATGAGAGGAGAGAAGTTGGAGAGAAGGGAAGTAGAGAATGGGAGAGAGAGAGAGAAGGAGAGAAATGAGAGGAAGTAGGAGACGGAAAGGAGGAGAGAGATAGAGTTGAGAGGAGAAGAAGAGACGGAGAATTGGGAGGGAGGAGAAGAGGAGAGAGAGAGGCGAGAGGAGGACGAGAGACGAGGAGGATGGAGAGTAGGAGAGGAGGAGAGGAGAGAGAGAGGGGAGAAGCGAGGAGAAGAAGAAGAAGAATGGAAGAAGAAAGAAGAGAAGAAGAAGAAGAAGAAGAAGAAGAAAAGAAGAAGAAGAAGAAGAAGAAGAAGAAGAAGAAGAAGAAGAAGAAGAAGAAGAAGAAGAAGAAGAAGAAGAAGAAGAAGAAGAAGACGAAGAAGAAGGAAGAAGAAGAAGAAGAAAGAAGAAGAAGAAAGAAGAAGAAGAAGAAGAAGAAGAAGAAGAAGAAAAGAAGAAGAAAAGAAGAAGAAGAAGAAGAAGAAGAAGAAGAAGAAGAAGAAGAAGAAGAAGAAGAAGAAGAAAGAAGAAGAAAGAAGAAGAAGAAAGAGCAACAACATCAATAACAACAACAAGAAGAAGATAAATTCACACATAGACACACTAAAACGGACAGCAATCAGGCACAAAAGTGCATCAACACTATTATAGGATTAAAAAACAAAACCACCAACAAAAAACAATAGAATGACAAAACACGCCCCCCCCCCCCCCCCAAAAAAAAAAAAAAGAAGCAAACAAAAAGCAAACAAAACAACAACAATCAAAACATATACACAAATATAACAAAATAACAACAAAAAGTAACAAAACGAAAAAGAAAAACAATAATTTCTATAAAAAAAAACCCACGACAACAACACAGTAGTAATCATTAACAGATTGATTCCAACCTTTGCGGACTTGCCCGCCCGCTATATTACATAGCGAAACAAAAGAAACAAACACAGGAACGATAATACAGACACCCCCGTCCCCCTGACAACCCCTTCCCCCCCCCCCCCCCCCCCCCCCGCTGAACCCCCTCCCCCCCCGACCACCCCTCCCCCTCCCCCAAGCCAACAAGACAAGGGCCTTGTAGTGCCTTCTCATTTCCTCATGCGGATGTTTTGGTGCTGATGCTTTGTCCTTTTCTAAAAATGATAGCGGGATTGATTCCAGCCTTTTGCGGACTTGCTTAAGCGATATTATTATTTTGCAATAACAGTGAAGCTGACACGACTGTGCTGAGTCTTTCTCCTATTTCCCTGTGTGTGGCATGTCTCTGTCTCTGTCTGTCTTTGTCTGTCTCTGTCCGTCTGTCTGTCTGTCTGTCTGTCTCTGTCTGTCTCTGTCTGTCTGTTTGTCTATCTCTGTCTCTGTTTCGGGGTAAAAGTACTATTTGTATCCCTCGTCCAAGAACTGATCTTTACAAGTCATCCCTCGTCTATACAGGTAATAAAGAATAGAATTAACTTCCGAATAATTTAAAACAGAAATGCAGTCTGTCTTCATTCAAAAAAGCTTATCATAAATATTTATTTGAAATGTTCTGAATATAATGTGAACGTTGTCATTTGTATATATCATGATTATGTAATGTATTTACTTATACACCTATTTTGTTCATAGCTGGTTGTTTGCTTGACTGACTGGCTTTGATAGTGATTTGAGTGTGTGTGTGTGTGTGTGTGTGTGTGTGGTGTGTGTGTGTGTGTGTGTGTGTGTGTGTGTGTGTGTGTGTGTGTGTGTGTGTGTGTTGACATATTGAGTGTATTGAACTTCAGTGTGTTTTTCTCTTATGTCATTGAAAAGGTAAAGGTTTGCATATTCATCAATGTAGAATTATTGAATTTCTTATCTATAAGGTACTGGATTAATTGCTTATTTATTGGTGTATTCATGTCAATGTTTGTGTTTTGAGTGTGCGTGCGTGCGTGCGTGCGCGTGTGTGTGTACCCGCACGTACGAGTGTATGTGCATTGAAATTCTGATTATCTTGAACTTTCATGTGGTCTTTTTTGCTCTTTATGTAATGAAAAGGTGTATGGGGTGCATTTATTTTTCTGTTAAGAATAATTTGGATTTGTGATTAGAATGTTGACTTGGATGGTTTATTTATTCATATGAATATGAATACATGTGTGTGTGTGCGTGCGCGCGCGCGCGCGCGCGTGCATGACTGAGAGTGGATTTTTTGATTATCTTGAACTATGTTTGTTTGCTCTTTATGGCATTGACATGGTGTATGGTTGCGCTTGCGTTTTGTTCTGTTAAAGTATAAAAATTTGGATTTGTGAGTAGTGTCATTTTGGATGATATATATTAATTGGAATGGGTATTGATTTGATTTATGTGCATGTGTGAGTTGTTTGTGCCTGCATGTATGTGTGTGTGCGTGTGTCCGTACGTGCGTGCGTTTGTGTGTGTGTGTATTTTGTGTGTTGTGTGTGTGTGTGTGTGTGTGTCTTCAATTTTACGTCTGTTCACTTAAAGTGATATTAGACGATGGAGGCAGGGGGGGATTGGGGGGGGGGAACTTAATGAGATAAGGGCTTTAAGTAGAATAGATACGTGTTGGTATGAATGCACATTAAAAGATTATTCCAATCTATATAAATAGTATGTTGCAAAAAACATGGCATAGAACTACAAAAATTAACAAAACCCCACAACAATTGAAAAATACTCTAATGTTGCAAAACAAACAATTTTGAACTACTTGTAACGGCAGCTGTGAAACAAGCAAAATGTAGATTCCCACGACCATACTTTACAAAAAAGAGAATACTGGGGATTGCAACAGAGACAAGGCTATCTCACATATTATGTGTGTGTGTGTGTGTGTGTGTGTGTGTGTGTGTGTGTGTGTGTGTGTGTGTGTGTGTGTGTGTGTGTGTGTGTGTGTGTGTGTGTGTGTGCTGTGTTTGTAAACTGATGACTGTGGAAAGAGAGTTGTTACATCATTTACTTTCATTGCAATAACTGATATAAAGATGAGTCGTTTCCATTTTCGTCTCAGACTTTAAAAAAAAAGGTGGGGCTGATTGCTTCGTTTGGTCGTTGAAATACATGGGTGAGCGAGAGTGAATGGTGGAAGTGTGAATGAATCTTTATGTGTGAGGGAAATTGCGATGTGTATACACATGAAATCAGTCAGTTTGTTTTGATTGGCTGGTTTAGTATATAACTGAATGTTAATGTGTTTAGTTGATTGCAAGTATAACTAAGTGATTAAGTTTTTTTTGTCAGCTTCATGGTGTATATGCTATGCATTTCTTCATATTTGTTTGCCTTTTGGTTTTTTTCGTTTTTTTCTTGAGGACCTGGTGTAAAGAAGCCCCTGGCTAATCCAATTATCCTCATTAAAACATTCGAGTTCGAGTTCGAATTCCAGTTCTGTCCCTTCTCTCTCTCTTCCTCTCTCTCTCTCTCTCTCTCTCTCTCTCCTCTCTCTCTCTCTCTCTCTCTCTCTCTCTCTCTCTCTCTCTCTCTCTCTCTCCTCTTGTACTGCTGCTTAAATATTACAATCGCAATTTTTAGGTTTTATTGAAAAAAATGCTGTAGCAATCTATGTCTCTGTCTGCCTGTCTGTTTATCTGTCTGTCCGTCTTTCTCTGTCTGTCTGCTCTCTCTGTCTGTCTGTCTGTCTGTCTGTTCTCGTCTGCTCTCTCTCTCTCTCTCTCTCTCCTCTCCCCCCCCCTCCCCGGGTACTACTTCTAAAGTATCGTAATCAATTTTGGCTTTATCTATCTATCTATCTATCTATCTATCTATCTTATTCTATCTATCTATCTATCTATCTATCTATCTATCTATCTATCTATCTATCTATCTATCTATCTGTCCCGTAGTCTGACGACCGTGGGGGCACCCTCAAAGACTCAACAACCAGTTCCCTCCATTCCTCTCTCTGTTCTGCCTTTCTCAGGGTTTTGTTGAGGTCTAGGCCTGTCCATTCGCTGATGTTATCCTCCCAGCTCTTCCTTGGTCTGCCTCTTCTTCTTCCTCCTTGGACAGTGCCTTGTAAAATTGTCTTTGCAAGTCTTTGGATCTTGTTACATGCCCATACCATTTAAGTTTACGCTTTTTCACGATCGTTAGAAGGTTCTCATAGGGTCCAATGGTTTGCTGGATTCTGTTATGCACGCTTTCGTTGCTTATGTGGTCTTTGTAGGAGATGCCAAGGAGTCTCCGAAATCATATCATCTCCACCGCCTGTACTCTTCTCTGCAAATCTGCAGTCAGGGTCCATGATTCACAGGCATACAGAAATATGGATATGACAAGGGAGCGCATTAGTCTGATCTTGGAGATAAATGAGATATTTTTATATCTCCAGATGGTGTTAAGTTTTGACAGTGCTGTTATTGTCTGTGCAGTCCTGCATACTACTTCTGGCTTGGATCCCTGGTCTGATACAATGGCTCCCAGGTACTTGAAGCTTTGAACTGTTTCCAGCTTCTGGTCATTAACCCTGATATCAGTGCTAATGCCGTTGGTGTTATTAGTCATCAGTTTGGTCTTCTCTGCACTGATTTCCATGCCGTATGTTTTGGAGGCCTTATTCAGGTGTTCTGTTAGGCTGGCAAGCTCTTTTTCTGATCCTGCTATTCCATCAATGTCATCTGCGAAGCGGAGGTTTGTGATCGTTCTGCCACCAATGCTGACTGATCCTCCATGATGTTCCAGTGCACCAGCCATGATTCTCTCAATGAAGATGTTGAAAAGAGTGGGTGAGAGTAGACAGCCCTGCCTTACTCCAACTGTTGGCTTTATATATACATAAAAATATAGGACAACAGTGCAATCTCCCCCCATATATATATCTCTCTCTCTCCTTGTTTTTTCATACATTCCAAACGTTTTTCATATCGAACAGAATCAAATGCTTTCCTGAAATCCACGAAAGCAACATAAAGTTTTCTTCCTTTCTTTTAAGTACATTTCTGAATAACTGCATACAAGTTAAATATCTGGTCGATAGTGGAATAACCTTTACGAAAACCTGCCTGACTTTCAGAAATCATGTTGTTATTTTCTAACCAGTTATATAATCGTGTGTTCAAAATTGTTGTAGAACATTTCGAAATGATACTTAACAATGATACACCCCTATACCTATCGGTGTTATCACGATTTCCTTTTTCATGAATTGGAATAATTATTGCCTTTGACCACTCTTTTGGGTATATACCAGATGAAAAAATAACATTAAACATCTTAACTAGAAACGCTGACACATCTGCACTACCCCCTTTTAACATTTCACCCCGTTATGCCTCTTCCACTTGCTTTCTTATTTTCGTTTACGTTTTGCTTCGTGACTTCTGTTTCGGATATGTCCCTTTTTAAAGTATTTCATGTTTTCCCAAATAGTCTGCTGAAATACTTCTAATTCATTATTTCCTTCGCGCTCTGGAAAAGTTTTTTTAAAATGAGTAAACCAATTTCAGTACAAATGTTTTGAATACTCTCTCAAGTCCCACATCCTGTTCTAACTTCACCCCAAAAACTTGAAAATTATTATGTTTTTTGCTAAGGTTCACTTTTTGTGGTAAAGGTGGGGTTTATGGTGTGTTTAAAATCAAGTATTGTTACTGTTGTCATGTGTGCGTGAAAAAAAACGAGTCCACGAATTTTTTGACTGCCCCCATCGGAGTACGGAAAAGGCTGCGTTTTAAACCCCCCATTTTTTTCTTATTCATAAATAGCTATCTGCCCATATGAATGCTGGGGAAAAAACATGGCATCCAATTTTGCCAGATTTTAGGGAAATTTTTTGTACTGTTTTTTGCGGATGTGGTCTTTTTTCAACAAGTGCACGGGGGTTAAAAAACCAGAAAATGTTTACTAGATTTTTGTAAGAATGAAGTAAAGTAAATGTTGAAAAAACAAAAAAATTTATGGTTTTCAGAAAGGGGGGCCCCATTTAGGACGACGGAGCGGGGGGATTTGGTGACAAAACTAGATGTCTGAATAATTATTGTTATTTGGGGTTTTAAATTTTCAAAAACGAGGGCTAGTACGAAGAAAGGCACTGAACATTTGGTAATTAAGGGCAAAAAGGCGCTGCTAAATTTAAATGAGCCTTCCAAAAATAAAAAGAAAGGACGCTTACACCTTTTTAAAAATATTTGATGCTAAATACAACTTTTTTAATGTTTTCGTCTGAAAATCGGGGGGTTTGGTAAGTTAGATCATTTGAGAAAGTCCATATGTTAGCGTGCAAAAGATTTTTAGGTGTCCCAGCAGAAAGAGGGTTTATGGTGATTTGGGAAAAAGGTTTCCCTTTTATATGTAAATTCTTGTTTTCGTTTGGGGTATTGGTTCAGACTCCTTCAGAGGGAAAAATGAAAAAATTCCCTTTTAAAAGCTACGAGATGTTTTTTGAACTAGATAGAAGGGGGAAAAAAGACGGGGTATCTAAAATCGGGGAAATTCTAGCAAACGGGGTTTTAGTTTTTTTTGTTGAACAATTTGTTGGAGATATCAAAGCGTTCGGGGTCAATTTAAACAGCGATTTTTGACTTTTCTTTTTTAAAGAATGGACTTTACATTAGAGATGTAATAGTTAAAAAATTTAGACCTTCAAAAATGTTTTTTGAAAGAGAAAAAATTATACAGTATTGATACTTATTGCTTCAGGGTGGCCATTTCTCAAGTTAGTTTTAACGTTTTGCCTCAAAATGCAAATTACATCGATAAGTGATTTATACAAGATAAAACCTTCCTTTTTGTAAGTCAAAAACTGAAAACGAAATGCATTTTTTTTGACTGCCCCCTGATTCTGATCTCGAGCTAAGTCCTTGGGATTCAGCTAAAATTTCCTTTACATTTTTTGTTGGGTAGCAACCCCCTCACCAGATGCTGTTTTTCCCCGGGTTGTCTTCCATTCACCCAAAACAACAAAAGAAATTATCATCTGAGCTTGTTATTTGTTTAAAACTTTGCTAAAATGTTTACAAATGAGTTGGTTGTAAACTTGACGATTCAGAGAATATGATTTTAAATGTAATAGTTTTGGTTTAGAATAGAGCCCCCAAATAATCCTTGTCTTTAGTTTACGTCTTGTGCCCCTGTATGATGATAGCAAATTTTTGGGGGTTTTTTTTTGGGGGGGGGGGGGGGGGGTTCTTTTCTCCAGTATAAAAATAAAAAAGTTTTCATGAAAACACTTTATAAATGTTGTACGTCGAAATAGTATTCGATAGTAGTAATTGTGATGATGGGGGGCGTGGTGGTTGCGGTGTTGTGGTGCTGACGTAGGTGTTGAAGCAAAGGGTGGTGATGAGTAGATGAGAGGACCGTTGGTTGGTGATGTGGATTTTGAGGACGATGGTCGTGATTTTGAGGATGATGGGGGTGGTGAGTGTTTTTGAGTAAAGGTGGGGTATGTATTTTTGGGATGATGGTGGTGGGATGTAGAATTAGGGTGATGGTGGTGGTGATGTAGATTTTGGTAGGATGG
This sequence comes from Rapana venosa, assembly GCA_028751875.1. Classification (NCBI taxonomy): domain Eukaryota; kingdom Metazoa; phylum Mollusca; class Gastropoda; order Neogastropoda; family Muricidae; genus Rapana; species Rapana venosa. The sequence continues at coordinate 49,051,409 of CM054147.1, forward strand.
TGGTGGTGATGTATATATTGATTATGATGGTGGCGGGATGGGGAGTTGATAGATTTTTGGTGATTGAGTTTTGAGTATGATGTGGTGGGATTTGGATGTTCAAGATGATGATGAGTGATATAATATAGGGGGTGAAGCTGATGAAAAAAATTTGATGGGTTTTAAGTGATGGTGGCTGTAGTGATGGGATTTTGAAGGAAATGGGGGTGGAAATGTAGATATTGAAAAAAATGTTAATTGATGTGAGTTGTGTGAAAAAAAAAAGATGGGGGTGATGGTATGGTGAAAACTATTGTGACGAAGTTTATGTGGATATTGTACATGGGGACGGCAATGGCGATGTAGAATTTTAAAAATTTTTAAAAGGCGATGATGATTAGACACTGAACCCGAAAAAAAAAGGTGAGGGGATGCTACAAGGGGGTGTACGATGATCAGATATGATGATGATAAAAAGTGATGTTGTGATCATGGGGTAGATGCTCAAAAAAATGGTGGCGATGATGATGGAAATGCTAAGTGGGGTTAATGTAGATGCTGAAAGTGATGATGGGATGATGGTGGGAAATGTGTGGATTTGAAGGGACGATGGTAACGATGGTACAAAATTTTGAGGGTGATGGTGTTGATGGTGATTATGAGACAGTGTTTTAGATGACGATGGTGGCAATATTATATGTTTAAAATGTCAATTGAAGCGGGGTGTGGGTGAGAAGATAAAAGATCACGACAATAATGTAGATACCAAAATGTGGGAGTGATGATAATTATACAGTTTAAAGAAGACGATGATAGTGTAGATAACGAGGGGGGAAGATGTTTGTGATGTGAATAGAGATGAAATAATGTGGTATCTGATATTCTTGTGCAGATACTGTAAGAAAAATGAAGATGTAATAGGATGGGGTTTTAGTGCGAAGAATATGATGGGGTTATGATAAATAAAAGACTAAAAAAATGTGTTTTTGTATGCTTGAATGCCAAAGGGTATAACCTTGCTGCTGGATCTTTACCTACCCCTGCCCGAAAATGTTTTGTTAAGTGGCCCCGGCCCAAGTACAATAAAAAATTTTTTCAGGTTTTAGTGTTCAGTGTTTTTTTTCTCTCTCTTCTCTCTCTTCTCTCTCTCTCTCTTTTCTCTCTTTTCTCCCCTTTTCTTCTGTTCAATTAATCCGTTTTTACTTTTTTATGAAAAATTTGATGTATAATTTCAAACTCTTCCTCTTTTCCTCCTCACTGTTTTGTCTTCTTCCTCTCTCTCTCAAGCCTGAAAAAACTCACCAAAAGCTTCCTCCTCCCCCACAACGTCATTTTAAAAATGGAAAGGCGTTTTATGCAAATCCATCAGGGGGTTTTCCTACAAGAGGAGAAAAAAAAATGTATTGAAAAAAAAGTTCACTTCTTTAGATGCCAAATTCTCTTTTTTGAAAAAAATACGTAAACTGAAAGAAAGTGTCATGGCAAAAAAAAAGGTATTACAAGAATGCAAAAACAGCATTGATATTTGACCGTTTGGGAAAAGTAGAAAAAAACGGAACCCCAGAGCAAACACAAAGATGTGCAAAAGTCAAATTCATCAACGTCGAAGAACAGGAAGAGAAAAAGACCCGATGATTCCAGGGAAATTTTGGACATCTTTTAAAAGACCATGGACCCCACCCCAGCTGGCGCCAGAAAGACACTCCAAGCCTACCGTGTAGGAAGGCCCCCCCATGGAAGAATGAACCCCGCCCCTAAACGTGCACTTTTTGCCGTGGGTGGACAAGATCAGTGTTGGCTGACAGGGGAGCTTTGGACAAAACCCCCGGGAGAGTGGCTCCCCGGGAGCCTTGTCTCACTGCCACCCAAAGAGAAATTTTGGATTTCCACGGGGCCAAGGCCAAATTGCCTACTTTCCACCATGGAAACTACATGTCAAAAAAGAAAACCCCCTCCAGGAGGCATTCAAAATAAGGAATGGCCCCCATCCGGGAAAACAGCGAGGGGGGCATGGACAAACAGCAGAACCCAGGGATTTCATCCCAGGCAAAACTTAAAAAGATGGGAATTCGAGCCCCGGGAACCCCCCACATCCGTGGACTCCTGACCGCAAACAGCGTTCCTGGTCAACAGCAGACCTGGCCCCGGGGACATCGGACCTTCTTTTTGGCACAATCACGACTACAGAATACCCCGGACAGAGACAGAAGGGCCATCTAGAAACACTACAAAGCCACAAAGGGGGGAAAGTCCAGAATTGCAGAACATTTCCCTTCCGAAAGAGGATGGACTGCACGTGTAACCAATTTTTTTCCCTTACATCCTACAGGAAGTGTAAAGGCCAAAAAAGAGGAGCCGGGGCCAGATAGAAGACTTGTGTTTTAGAAAAACAAGAACAACAGAATATCCCCTGCTCCTCCAAGTCACAGCAGTAACAGAACTGTAGTGGACCTAAGCAGGCACCAGCAGAACAGAGGTTGCAGCTTGAATAACCAGCTAGAACTTGTTCCTGCTGGTGAGGATGGACAAGCTGAACAAAAGGAAGACGACCAGGTGACTGAGACAGACTACCATTATAGCCACTCAGGTGAGATTACAAAAGAAATGACTGATGACGGTTCTGAAGATAAGGAAGACAATAAATCTGACAGAGGTGAAGACATCAGTCATTACATGTCTGACAAAGCAAATGATGATGAAATAGATTATGGACACATTGACTGCTATGGTAAGTCTGTTAATGATGATAATAAGGATGACAAGAATACAGACAATGCAATGACAGTACCGAGTCCTGACAGTGAGAAAAGTAAAGAGACTGAAAACAACAAAGCAGGAAAAACAAACCTTCCTAAAAACAGCGGAAAGGTTGCTAGTTTCAAAAAACCTCAGACACGTCATAATGTAAACACTGACACACAGATGGTCATAGAGACTGTAACCAAGACAGATGGTCTAACAGGTAGCCAGGCCCAGTCCATAGCACGGCCCTCAAGACCTAGGCGTGATACCTCTCACAGTGGGAAGTCCAGAAAAAGTAGCTGTAATGTTGCTGCAAGGTCGAGTAGTCAGAGCAGCATTACTGACTCCTTTCAAAGGTTAGCTTCTGATGACAGTGCATTGGGAAAAGGCCCTACTCCTCCACCTAAGGGAAAAGCCACAAGAGGACAAACAGGGGCTTCAGAAGCCAAAAGATAGGGATTCGGCCGGGCCACAATTTATAAATGCCAGCAAGGTAACACTTCTATTAGGGTGAATAAGAACATAGCTCCAGAATCACTGCAACACAAGGCATATTCTGTAGATAAAGATAAAAGTCATATTGACTTTCTAAATTACAATGTGCATGGTCTTTTACCAAAACTTGATGATATGTGTTTCATTAGTTTTCTTTTGGATTATGATGTTATTTGTTTAACAGAAACCTTTGTTGCAACTGATTTTGTGTCTTGTATTTTTCATGATTACTTACTATTCACTTCAAAAGCTAAAAAACTTTCACATCAAGGGAGATACTCAGGGGGGGTAATTGTTATGATAAGGAAATCACTGGCATCCTATATTGAACATATTGTTGTCGAAACTGATAATACTATAACTATAAAGATGCATAAAGAATTGTTTGGCACAGACAAAGACATTATATTAGTAGGCACATACATTCCTCCATACGATTCACCTTTTTGGAGAACTAAACATGATGCGTATGGTATGGAAACTCTAGAACAATGTATTCTGGACCTTCAAAGTACTTATGGTGATTTTTACCTTATCCTAACGGGAGATTTCAATGCACGAACAGCATCTGAAAATTATTGTACAACCAATGAAAATGATGATTTTGAGAACTTACAATGGTCTACCAATTCTAAAATACCAAGAAAATCTCATGATGTGCACACAAACATATTTGGTAACCAATTGCTTGAACTGTGCAACATGTTTGATTGTGTCATCTTAAACGGACTTTGTGACTCAGATTTTGATGATAGTTGCACATTCATATCTCCTTTAGGCTCAAGCACTGTGGACTATTTCATAATGTCTTTTGATTTATTCATGTCTGTTAAAGTACCCTCTTTGATAGTCGAAAGCTTAACAGAATCTGACCACTTACCAGTTAGCATGAAATTAGAGGTTACAAATTGTATTTCAAAACCACAGGAACAACAGAATGAAAGGGAATTTTATTATAAATTAGTATGGAACCAAACAAAAGAAGACAAATATCTAAATGCGCTAAAAAGCAGGGAAATCCACAACAGACTTTTGATAGCTACAAACACCCTCGATGAAAATGTAGAAACTGCTCTAGACATGTTTACCAAGTGTTTGAAAGATGCAAGCGAATGCATGTCTAGAAGGATTTCAGTGAACAGTACAAAGAAATCTGAATGGTTTGATAATGAATGTGGACTTGCGAAAAAAGAAAGCAGAAAGATGCTAAACTGTTTTCGCTTCACCAGAAAGGAAGAAGATCGGATTGCTTATGTCGAGAAAAGAAAACAGTACAAAAAGCTATTAAAATCTAAAAAGCAAGATTATAGAAAACAAAAGGCTGAATCATTAGCTAAGAGTGTTAACAGTTCATCACAGTTTTGGAAAGAGGTTAGAAAAATGGGGTGTGGGAATAGGGAAAAGATATATAATAATATAAGTACTGAGAAGTGGTTTAATCACTTTAAAGATGTTTTTAATAAACATGAAGAAAGTGATCATCCCAGTGATATTTCAGCGGATCTAATGGAAGATGCCGATCACATATTAAATAAAGATATATCAGGGGATGAAGTAAAAGAAGCAATTCGAAAACTAAAACTGAGAAAGGCAAGTGGTATAGATGACATATCAGCTGAGATGTTAAAAACTGGTGATAAAATTGTAATAACGTTTTTGGTCAGATTATTTAATATCATCTTTTCATCTGGTATTTATCCCAAAGAGTGGTCCAAGGCCATAATTATACCAATCCACAAAAAAGGAGACCATGATAACGTTGACAATTACAGGGGAGTTTCCCTCTTAAGCATTATATCTAAGTGTTACACGTCTATCTTAAATTCAAGACTTTATAAATGGTTGGAAAGTAATAATATGATTTCAGAAAGTCAGGCAGGATTCCGGAAAGGATACTCAACTGTGGATCAGATATTCAACCTATATGCAGTTATTCAGAAATGCATGCAAAAAAGGGGGAGAAAATTATATGTTGCTTTTGTTGACTTTAGGAAAGCATTCGATTCTGTTCGCCATGATAAGCTTCTTGAATGTATGAAAAAACAAGGTGTGAAAGGAAAATTTATGGTATGCTTGAAATCAATGTATTGTGCATTACTGTCATGTGTCCGTACAAACAATGAGTTTACGGAATTTTTTGAATGTCCACTTGGTGTAAGGCAAGGATGCGTCCTGAGCCCTACATTATTCTCTATTTTTATAAATCAGCTGGTTGACCACATGGATGCTGAAGGTAAGCATGGCGTACAAATGCTTCCAGGTGGCATTGAGTTGTTTATCTTACTTTTTGCTGATGATGTGGCTTTGTTATCAACTCCAGGTGGCCTTCAAAATCAACTAAATGTATTACATAGATGTTGTAAGGAAATGAAATTAAATGTTAATACTGAAAAAACAAAAGTCATGGTTTTTAGAAAAGGGGGTTACTTAGGCCAACATGAGCAATGGATTTTTGACGGTAAAAAACTAGATGTTGTAAATAATTATTGTTATTTAGGGTTTAATTTTACGACAATGATCAGCATGAAGAAAGGAACTGAACATCTAGCAACTAAGGGCAAGAAGGCAGCTGTGCAACTGAATAAAGCCTTCCAAAAATATAAGGAAATGACTGCTATTACGTTATTTAAAATATTTGACGCTAAAATACAATCTGTTTTACTTTATGCATCCGAAATTTGGGGTTTGACCAAGCTAGATCATTTAGAAAAAAGTACATATGTTAGTCTGTAAAAGATTCCTGGGTGTTCCAGTAAAAACTCCAAATAAGATGATTTATGGTGATTTGGGGAGATATCCTCTATATGTCAATTCTTGTGTTTCTGCATTGCGATATTGGTTTAGGCTGTTACAAATGGAAACTAAAAGACTACCCTACAAGGCTTATCAGATGTTGCTTAACCTAGATAGAACTGGGAAGAACTGCTGGGTAACAAAAGTAAGAGAAATTTTATGTCAGACAGGTTTTCAGTTTGGGTGCAGCAAGGCGTTGGGGATGTTAAAGCTTTCTTACGTCTATTTAAGCAGAGACTTGTTGACACCTTTATACAAGAGTGGTTTTCCACAATTGAAGATCGCAATAGATATAATGACTATAGATCATTTAAAACAATTTTTGAAAGAGAAAAATACATTAATGATATTGATACCTACTGCTTTAGGGTTGCTGTGTCTCAAATAAGATTTAATGTCCTGCCACTAAATGCAAATGTGCATCGTTACAGCGATTCTCTGCAAAACAAAAACTGTCCTTTTTGTGTGTCAGTCACCGAAGACGAACAGCATTTTCTCTTTGATTGTCCCATGTATTCGGATCTTAGAATTAAATTCTTGGGTAATTTAACTAAAGTTCCCATCCATATGTTGCTGCAAGTGTCAAATATTCACAAGATGCACAGTGTCTCCCGATATGTCTTCCACTCAGTTAATAGAAGAAAGAGATGTATTATATAATTTAACATATGTTATTGAGGTTGTTTTGTGAGCTTGGCTGATTGATTATTATTTTTCCCTTCTGATAGTGCACTCGAGATGTCTTGAATTTACATCCTGGGTCAAGCACAGGTTTATGTTGCACGATGTTAGTTTATTTTCAATGTAATTTTGGTTTCAATGTTCCATGCCAATTTTTCTGTTTCTAAGATTGGATCGTTTTATGTTTGAAATTTAGCAACATGTTCCTGTAGTACTATACCCATTTCCCCAGCTGATTATATTGTAGACTAGGGCCGAAGTACCATTAAATCGCTTCAAAGTTCTCTCTCTGAGGGATGATGCAGAGATTGCAGGGTGGTCTGACGATGATGGGATATTGATGATGATGTCAATAATGTTGATGATGATTAGGTAGATGTTGAATATAGTGATGATGATATGGATGTTGAAGATGGTGAAGTAGAGGTTAAGGGTTATGATGGTGACAATTATGTAAGTATTGATGGGGTTGATGTTGATGTAGTTGATTAAAATGGTGATGATGTTACAGATGGGGAAGACGAGAATGTGTGTGTGTGTGTGTGTGTGTGTGTGTGTGTGTGTGTGTGTGTGTGTGTGTGTGTGTGTGTGTGTGTGTGTGTGTGGTGTGTGTGTGTGTGTGTGTGTGTGTGTGTGTGTGTGTGTGTGTGTGCGTGTGTGAAAAAATGAAAATGAAAAAAGATTTTTTTCTTTCTATTATTTATCTATTTATTTTTGAAAGGACGATTTTGATGTAGATGTTTAGGAGGAGGATGGCGATGATGATGGAAATGTTGAAGGTGATGTTGATGTAGATGCTGAGGGTGACGATGGTGGTGATGGTAACGATGGCGTGGTTGTTGAAGGTGATAGTGGTGGCGGTAACTATGATGGAGATGTCAAAGATGAAGATGATGACAATGATGTATATATTGAAGATAACAATGGAAACGATGATGAAGATGATGATTATGACCAAGATGCAGAGATTGAAGATGTTAATCGTGACGAAAATGACTATACAGTTGTAGAAGATGGTGATAGCGTAGATGATGAAGATGATGATGTTGATAATGATGATGTAGAAGATGAAAGTAATGATGGTTATGTTGATATACTGGCTGCAGCTGCTGCTATAGGTAATGAAGATGCTGATGGTGATGATTATGTAAATGCTAAAGATGATGATGGGGATGATGATGACTAGAAGATATTGGGAGTAATCCTGTATGCTTGCAGAATTGAAAATGATAAATGGATATAAATGTTTTCTGCTATGTCTTCCTCCCCCCCTTCTCCAAACATGTTTTGTATAGTGGCCCAAGGCCGAAGTACAATAAAACCTTTTCAGTGTTCAGTGTTCAGTGTTCTCTCCTCTCTTCTCTCTCCTCTCTCTCCTCTCTCTCTCTCTCTCTCTCTCTCTCTCTCTCTTCTCTTCTCTCTCTCTCTCTCTCTCTCTCTCTCTCTCTCTCTCTTCTCTCTTTTCTCTCTCTCTCACCTCTCTCGCGACTTTTTAAGTATTGTAATCAGTTTTGACTTTTATATAAAAAAACTTATATAGAATATTGATGATATCATTGCAATCCTCTCTCCTCTCTCTCTCTCTCTCTCTCTCTCTCTCTCCTACTCTCTTTTTCTCTATCCCTCCCTCTCTTCTCCCCTTACTACATCTTAAGTACATTATCACTTTTGTTTAAGCTTTTTATATAAAGATTGAGATCATTGCATATCTCTCTCTATCTATCTATCTGTCTGTCTTCTATCTGTCTGTCTGTCTATTATCTATCTCTTCCCCCTTGCTCTTATTAAGAATCATCATCAATTTTGGGTGTGTGTTTTTTTTAAATAGATAACATATTTGACTGGGTCATTGCTTCCTCTCCTCTCATCCCTACTACTTATTAAGTATTTAAAATCATTGTTGCGTTTTTACCATTAATTATTTACTCTCCTCTCTCTCTCCTCTCTCTCTCTTTTTCTCTCTCTCTCTCTCTTCTTCTTTTTTCTCTCTTTTCTTTCCTCTCTCTCCCCTCTCTCTCGATCAAACCTCCCGCTCTCTCTCTCTCAGCATCTCTCTCTCTCACTCCTCCCCGTCCCCTCTCCCCCTCTCTTTCTCTCTCTATCTCTTCTCTCTCTCACTCGTGCTTGAAACTGGCGTAGAATATCGTTTTTGGCGAATAAAAAAACCAGACATCAATAGATCTGCACTCAGTGTACATTCGGTAAAACAATGTCGGAAAAACAAACACCAAAAAAACCCGAAAGCCAAAACCTCAAGACAAAAATCTCCAACAAACAAAAGAAGAAGAAGAGGATGGTTCGAGTAGGGGTGGGGGGGGGGGGAAATCAAATAAACAAAACAAAAACAAAGGGGTCACAGCCATACCTTTATGCTGATATGTGTGTGGAATTGCTGAGGTATTGGATTGGATGTGATGGAAAGAGGGTCCAGCATAGGGGTGAAGAGAGAAATAAGAGGAAGTGATGAGAAGAGAGAGGTGGAGTGAGAGAGATAGAAGAGAGGCGGGGAAGGAGGAGGAGATGAGAGAGAGGCGAGGGAAGGAGAGAGAGAGAGACGAGAGGAAGGGGATGAGATGAGAGGGAGGAGGAGAGACGAGAGAGAGAGAGGGAAGGAGAGAGGAGGAGTGGATGGGAGAGAGAGAGAGAGGGAGAAGAGACTCAGACTTCAGACTTCAGACAGTTTCAATCATTAAGGGCATAGCCCATATGAAGGTGGGAAAAGGTGGTGTGAACCAAACGACATGTAAAAGAAAAAACATTGCATGTTTCAATGATATGATAACATAGGAAAATTCATGACAATAGTGTTTCTCGTAACTGGAAGCTTTATATAAATACAACGCTAAATTACGCACAATATGTTCGTTATTTTGATGTCATTAATAAAGAAAACGAAATAAGCAAGGCTTCCTATAGAACTTTGGTGGGATAAACTTTACTCTCAGATTATAAAAAAAGGGGCAAATCAAAACAAAGTGACTTCATCTTCAGTTGACACTTTGCACAGTGGACACAACAAATCAGCTTCATTCGTACGTCGGTTAGCGATAGACATGAACATTATATCAGATATACCAAACCGGAATCTGTTTAAAATAAATCGTAAATGTCTGTCCATAGTAATTGACAGATATTTCTTCAAAATATGTGTCGAGCTATGAATTTGTATTATATCAAATCCTATTAGATTGAATATGAGTTTCCAAACTTTGCCATCTGCAGTCTATAGCCGTTGGCGAAGAGTTTGCACAAATATTTTTTCTCACTTACGCCCTGAAATATCCATGCATACCCAGCCCCAGTTCACATATGCATTGCGGACGTTAGTTACCAGTTAGTTTTACCCACTGCATCTAAATTATATAACATATTATAGGCCTTACGTGGTAGTCTATCGTTACTCATATTTTAACATTTAAACAATAACGAATACATTGAACCACAGAATTAATATAAATGGGATACCTATTGTTTCCCATAACTAAGTCATTTGGAGTTTCATTTTTACACCCAAAAATTCTTTAAACCAAATAAATGAACGGACTCACACTGTACAGCAGCCTGTTGTCCTAAACCCCATAACTCAGAGCCATATTGTACAATGGGCTGTATCTGAGCATCAATATTTTAAGAAAAGTTGAAAAGAATTATTATTTATTGACGATAGCTTTCTCATAATAAGAAACAATGCATTCTTCGCTCTGCTACAAAGGTCTTTACAGGCAGCAACAAAACTCAAACGAGTAGAAAAATAATACCCAGATACTATAAAGCATTCACAACAGACATTGCAACTACATCATACACCATTTCTCTCGGCTGCCAAAAACCCACCCTTTCTGAGAAAACAATAATATTACTTTTGTTCATATTGACTTTTAACTGTAGTTCATTTGCTGCATTCTTTAAATTATTAAGTTGACATTGCAATCCAACAACCGTTTCTGATTAGCAAAACTATATCATCAGCCAACAGTAAAATAAACAATTCTTCGAAATCAACTGTAAATCTTGCACCGTGTCTTCCCTTTTCATCAGTTGTATTGCAATTCATTTATAAATAATGAAAACAAAATCGGACTACAAACGTCACCCTGTTTTACTCCTCTTGTGCAGTTTATATAATCAGTAAGCTTGTTTCCAGATCTGACTCGTGTTTTGACAACATCATACATACTTCTTATACACTTAAACAATTTTCCTTTAATTCCATGTTTAATCAAAAACAGGCCACAACAAATTTCTATAATAGAGTCAAACGCCTTCTCAAAATCTATAAACGCTACATAAAGTTTACGGTTATAAGAAAACTGTTTTTGAATGAAGGCCAAAAGAGTAAACATATGGTCTATTGTGGAATAGCCTCGCTTAAATCCAGCCTGATGTTCGCCAGTTATATTTGTTTCTTCTACGTATTCTGAAGTCTTCTGTTAATGACAACACTATATATTTTACTACAAATGTCAGACAGAGAAATGCCCCTATAGTTATTTGTATCATTTGCATTACCCTTTTTATACAATGGAAGAATAATAGATTCGCACCAGTTTTCAGGAAAAATGCCTTTATCAAACAGAGTATTAAAAAATTGGACAAGAAAGTCTATAATTTGTTTGCAAGGAGCTTTGAAAAGTTCACCAATAACCCCATCAGGACCTGGAGCTTTGCGATTGTTAAGTTTTCTAAGAGCAAACACAACTTCTTCTTGAGATATCGGGCGATCCATGACACAATATTCACTATCTAGAAAAATCATGATCAATGCTATCAGTATCACAAATACAATCTTATCAAGTAAGGCTTTTAAAGTGTTTAAACCAATCATCTAACGCAATATTATTCATTGGTTGCTTCTTTTTTAGTGACACTTTTCTCATGCAGTGCCAAAATTCTTTTTGATTATTAATGTTAGATACAAGATCCACTACCAAATTGTCATGAAATAGTTTTTTCTTTCTTATCAATGTATTTTTGTACTCTCTTCTAGCTTTAACATATAAATCTCTATTAGTGTTATTTACATTTCTACGAAACTGTCTTAATAATTTACGTACATTCGTTCTCATTTGTTTACACTCTTCATCAAACCAACTCTGCTGTCTTCTGTTGCCATCAACTCTAACAGTTTTCTTCATACACTCTGCACTTTCTCTGATACAACCAAGGAATACATCCAAAGCATCATTAATATTTACATCAATCATTTCCATGGCATATTTTATTCTATCATTCATATCTGATTCATGTAATCTATGATAAAAGTCTTTACTATATTCCTCATTCCAAACTAGCTTTTCTATGACTTGAACATCATTTGCTTGTTCCTTACATAGATCATCTAAACTTGAAAAACAAAACACGAAATTCTACAGGAAAGTGGTCTGATTCCAAGCGATCAGCAACATGCAATTCACACAAATCATAAATAGCTTCATACAGATCAGCAGACAAAATGAAATAATCGTTCACACTGCATCACTATCTCCAGGTATGTGTAGCAACCTTCCTGGTCACTATTACACAATCCATTTAAAACAATCATATCTAGCGCAGTGCACATACTCAGAAGAGAATTACCATAAGCATTAGTGGAATATCTTGAGAGCAACGACCAGAACTAACAGTACTACTTTTGTACTGAGGTTCGATGTCATTTGATACCTGTAATGGTGAAATATTTGCAATTCTACATTCAAGTCACCACAAAGAATAATATAAACATTGTCAATTGAAATAATAAATCAGTCAAGCACTCTTCAAGAACATTTATTCCATTATCATAATCAAAGTGTAAGTAAAACGGGGGAACCCTCAGGAGGTACATAAGCACATACATATAAAACATCTTTGAGAGACTGAATAACTGTTTATTAATCAAAAATGCACACACATTTTCATAGCTAGTATTCAATTCACGAATAAATGCACACATCTCGTTTTTAACTAGACACAGTATCCCGCCTGATTTTCTCCCCTGTTTTGACATTTTAATTGCTGGTTTGCCAAATGTTTTAAATCCTACAAAAAAAAATCAGAGTCAACCACTTCTTCAAACGTCTCCAGAAGACAAATGAAATCAAAGGATGAAATATATGTTACAAAATCATTATGTATAAATTTTGATTGTAAACCATTAATATTCCAGGAAAGAAAGAAAAACTTTTGAATTTGCAACAAACGATGACGTGGTATCTCCGACATGAGAGGGATTCCCCTCTTTTGGAATGTTAACTGACAACTTCCTTCCGAACTATCCTGCATGCAAGGAGAGGGCACATCATCAACAAACAAACTGAACTAGTATGGTATGCATGTAACCTCGCACGTGCTGCCTGTGTGGCTGAGCGGGTTGTGGGAAGAGAGCTGCATGTGTTTGCTGGCGAGATTCTAGGTGCAGAGGTAGATTTTGTTCCCCTCTGAAAAAAAACCCTACCGTTTTTTCTTCCAACACAGGGCCGGCCGAACCCCTATCTGATTCTCTCAGAGAGTCCCGAGAGTCCAGGCCAAACTTCTTGCCATCTATAAGGAGATGGTCATGCACCATGCGGGCCTGTTTTCCCTCACTCCTCGCCTGCTTCAGGTGAGGGGTCAACCTCCGCCTTACCTCACGAACTCTCACCGAGAAATCTTTGCCTACAAAGATGTTCGTCCCCTTAAACTTCTGCCTTGCTTTCAGAATTTTTACTTTCAACCTGTAGGAACAGCAGCGAGCGATAATTGGAGAATCGGACTTGGAACCAAGCCGGTGAACTCGATCGAATTCAATGGTATCGGCCAGCTCAAGTTTGTCAGTAATTATATCCCGAAGAGTGTTCTCACACTCTTCAGTTGTCTCGCCATCACGTTTGCCAATACACCAGAAAAATCAAGTTGTTTCTACGAGACCGATCTCAAGGATCATCGTTTATTAAGATCAGATCCTGGACTCTTGTCACGTAAGTCACTGTTCTGTTGTTACTGACGATTTTACTTTTCGGTGATACAGTTCTTTTATTTCTTCCTTCATATGTCACAACTACACGCAGGGCATTATGTATCCTGTCGTATCTGCTGGTGTCTTCTGCACACTGTCTATTTTATGGCTCATGTCATTCGCTTTGTCATGACTTCAGTCAGTGATGGTTCCTTTAGCCAGAGCGAGAGGTGCGTAGGGAGGCAGACATACCTGGTATGCGGGCGTTACATGATGACGAGGAGGCGCTGGAGTCTCGGGTTGGGGCCTGGTTGGCCTCAATGTCTCCACAGCCGCAGGAGTGATCACCCCCACCGTGATTGCAGGAACAAATTGTCCCCCCAAAACAGGTACAGGAGGGTTCAAAGCCAAGGAAGACTCCTCGGTGGTACGGGAGCGAACTTTCAACATGGTCACCCGCATTGCCTTTTTGAGTTGACATCTTCGCCACATGAAATGCAGGTATATTGGAAGAAAGGTACCACATGTAGTGCGAAAGTCCAACTGACTGGAAGGCATGGTACCTAACGAAATAGGTCCCCAACTTATGGCACCAAACACACTGTTCGTAACAATTAGGGAAAAACTTCGGACGATGTCACACACCGCTTGTAGCTTGATGCACGTGCTAGCAACCCCTCGAGAGAGAGAGAGAGAGAGAGAGAGAGAGAGAGAGAGAGAGAGAGAGAGAGGAGAGAGAGAGTGAGAGGAGAGAGAGAGAGAGAGTGTGTGTGTGTTGTGTTGTGTTGTGTTGTGTTGTGTTGTGTGTGTGTGTGTGTTGTGTGTGTGTGTGTGTGTGTGTGTGTGTGTGTGCGTGCGTGCGTGCGTGCGTGCGTGTGTGTGTGTGTGTGTTTAATCTTACCAGCTATCTTGTCTAAGTAGCCAGCACCGTGGACTACAGGCTTGAAAGTCGTGAGTTCGAATCTCAGTATAGACATGCATTTTTTTTTATAGCTTTGTTCGGCTTGTAACTGCGTGCTACTGCAGGTAAAAGCTTTGATCAGATCATTCTACTGCCAAACAGATCCTATCTGGTTGATAACTGCTGAATACATGAGAAAAACACTCCTTTAAAACTCTGCACGACTTACAAAAACAAAATAGTTCTAGATCTATACAATATAGAAGAAACATGCATTCTGTTGGAATGACATATTGTGTGACTGACGGAGATAATCTTACAAACCAAGCTGTACGGCCCACGAGAGGAGCTGGAAAGGACTTGATGCCATTATTTTTCAGACACATCTGACGGTGTAAAAAGCGAACGAGAGAAGACGAAACAGACTCAACAGACTTATGGAACTTGTTTCAATAAGTTGTATTCGTATTTATACACAAAGTGTGGAAATAGAATCTTATGATTAGTCCTGTAAAATTGGTGAATTTGTAGTTTTAACGACGGATGAGTTTTATATACTTGGATGGCTTAGATCTACGTCTACATGAATTACTCTCTGTTGCCTGTTGTTTTTATTCTTTCTTTGCCTGTCTGTTGAGTTATTTTTCTCTCTCTGTCTAGTTAGTTGAATATTCAACTGTGCCGTAGAAAAGTGTAATTAAAGAAATATTGCATAAGAAAAAAAGTGCTACTGTCCAAACAGAAAGACCATTCACCTTCACATTCACCTATCTCGTAGTCCCGTGAACCGTGGGGGCACCATTGAAGATTTTGCAACCATGTCTCGAACTGAATGCGATTTCTCTAGAAGGAAAAACGTCGCTAGGCCTATGGGCTAAGGTATTGAGTGAAAGAGCCAGACTTGTGTTGCTTGTTTCAACTTGTGACGCTATTAGCTTGATGACGCAGAAACTCAGAACCTTAATAATAATAATAATGATAATAATAATAATAATAATAATAAATGGAACTTATATAGCGCTATATCTTGCAAAGACAAATCAAAGCGCATGCATTCAACCTAATCTTAAACAGTCATGCAATCAATGATAAATAATCAATAGTTTAAACAAACAGATATTTACAAACATGGTGCGCTGCAGACATAATCTATGAAATAAAATTTCAATAGTCAAATGTTTTTTTCAAAAGCCACACACACACACACTCACACAGGTCGTATACTTTAGCAGGGTGATAGGACATGGGTTAGTGAAGGTGGGATAGCTCTGATATGAAACAGGGAGGGGGGAAATCTTAGGTTTGAAATAAATATGTCTTGAGGCTGGATTTAAAAGTGTCATAACTAGGTTTCTGGCGAAGAGAGAGAGGGAGCTCATTCCAGGTCGATGGACCCGAAATTGAGAAAGAGCGGCGGCCAACAGTGGATTGGTTGAATCCTTACGTAACGTTGGGTTTCGTCACGAATTGTTATCAGTGCCTTAGTCTTTCCCACTGTTTCCGCCCATTATCCTAAGTTTTTGCACAATAATTTTTCATAGCTTTGCTTGTTTATTGGGTTAAAAAAAAATTTTAACGTGTTCATTTATTTAAGAAGTTACTAGTAACTACGAGAAGGCAGCATAAATTACACACAAAAAGCGACCATTGCAGTGAGAGTGGAGGAAGTGTGTGTGTGTGTGCATGCGTGTGTGTGTGTGTGCATATACGCGCGAGTGTGTGTGAGCATGTGCGCGCCCACACGCTTGCACGCACATGTGCACGCATAGCAGTGTGCCAAATTGTGTGCCTTTCCGATGAAAAAATAAAACAATAAAACACAGTAGTGCAACCTTTACTGCCACGGCTTTGCTCTACTAAAAACAACAAACAAACAAACAAACAACAACAACAAAAAGCAGCCCAGGTTTGCTTGTTCTACTAAAAACAACAAACAAACAACAACAACAAACAGCAGACCAGGCTTGCTTGTTGTACTAAAAAACAACAAAACAAACAACAAACAAACGACAAAAAGCAGCCCAGGTTTTCCACATCAGCATTAAGATCTTGCCCCCAGAGGACTGCTAATTTCCATCTTTCTAATCACCAAGCCTTCGCCCCAATACTCTTCATCTCCTGGTGTCACAGACCGGCTTTTGATGTGCCTCTCCGTCTGTCTGTCTGTCTGTCTGTCTGTCTCCCTCTGTGTGTCTGTCTGTCTGTCTCCCGTGTGTGTGTGTGTGTGGGGTGTGTGTGTGTGTGTGTGTGTGTGTGTGTGTGTGTGTGTGTGTGTGTGTGTGTGTGTGTGTCTGTTGTTGTCTTCGATTTTACGTCTGTTCACTCTCAGTGATATTAGACGAGAAAAAAAATATATATACAAGGGAATTGAGGTGGTGGTGGAGGCCTACTGAAAAATGCGAGGGGGGAAAAGTCTAATCATGAAAGAAACTCTGTGTGTGTGTGTGTGTGTGTGTGTGTGTGTGTGTGTGTGTGGTGTGTGTTGTGTGTGTGTTGTGTGTGTGTGTGTCGCTCCTCTCTCTCTCTCTTCTCTCTTCTCTCTCTCTCTCTCTCTCTCCCTTGTTGTGTGTGTGGTCTCTCTCCATGTCTCTCTCTCTACTCTCTCCTCTCTCTCTCTCTCTCTCTCTCCCTTGTGTGTGTGTGGTCTCTCTCCCTGTCTCTCTCTCTTCTCTCTCTCTCTCTCCTCCCCTCTCTCTCTCTCTCCTCTCTCTCTCTCTCTCTCTCTCCCTGTGTGTTGTGTCTCTCTCCCTGTGTGTGTGTGTGTGTCTCTCTCTCTCTCCCCTGTGTGTGTGTGTGTGTCTCTCTCTCTCTCTCTCCTGTGTGTGTGTGCTTTTCTCTCCCTCCCTGTGTGTGTGTGTGTGTGTGTGTGTGTGTGGTGTGGGGTTTTGTGTGTGTGTGTGTGTGTGTGTGTGTGTGTGTGTATGTGTGTGTGTGTGTCAAGCCAAGTCAAGTCAAGTCAAGGCAAAATGATCTTTATTGAGGGTAAAAGTTTTAAGTTTTTTACATCTTTTTTTTTCATCCTCTGTGTGTGTGTGTGTGTGTGAAGTCAAGTCAAGTCAAGTCAAGTCAAAATGATCTTTATTGAGGGTAAAAGATTAAGTTTTAATACAATTTTTTTTTCATCCTGTGTGTGTGTGTGTTCGTTTTTTTCGTTCGTTCGTTCTTTACATTTTACGCCATTTCACTATCAGTGATATTAGACAAAGGGAACAGGGGGGGAAAAGAAAAAAAAGCAGATGCTTGTGTGTGACTGAAAATTTGTGTTTTGTCACTTGTAATGCGCGCGGTTTTAAGTCTCATCCGAAGGACTTTTTGAGGAGAGTGGAGTCTGCACTGATGTTAACTCCAGGGGAGAAAAATATCCCCCTTGAACGGGAATCGAACCCGGGTCGTCAGATTGCGAGCGCAGTGTTCTAACCACTAGGCTGTTATCCCGTTCCCCGGGTTTGGGGAGGAAGGAGGCTGGCTGTCCCTGCAAACCCATGGCCCTCGCTGCTCTGCCGGTCCTCTGGTGTGACAGTGTCTCTGGATCATCGCTCTTTTCACTTCTGCTTGCTGCTGCTGCTGGTCCTGCTACTGCTGTTGGTTGCTGCTGCTGTGCTGTGTCTGCTGCGCTGCTGCTGCTGTGCTACTGCTGTGTCTGCTGCTGCTGCTGCTGCTAATGCTGTGTCTGCTGCTGCTGCTGCTGCTGTTTGCTGCTGCTACTGCTGTTTTCGGGCTGCTGTGCTGCTGTTGCTGCTGTTGCTGCTACTGCTGTGTCTGCTGCTGCTGCTGCTGTTGCTGCTGTTGCTTGCTGCTGCTTCTGGTGCTGCTGCTGCTTCTGGTGTGTCTGCTGCTGCTGCTGTGTCTGCTGCTGCTGCTACTGTTGCTGCTGCTTCTGCTGCTGCTCCTGTGTCTTCCCTCCACTGCTGGCTGCTGCTGCTGCTGCTGCTGCTTTTGCCTTCCTCCACTTCTGCTGCTGCTGTGCTGCTGTGTCTTCCCCCCCAACTTCTGCTGCTGCTGCTGCTGCTGTGTCTTCCTCCACTTCTACTGCTGCTGTGCTGCTGCTGTGTCTTCCTCCACTTCTACTTGCTGCTGCTGCTCCCTGCTGTGTCTTCCTCCACTTCTACTGCTGCTGCTGCTGCTGCTGTGTCTTCCTCCACTTCTACTGCTGCTGCGCTGCTGTGTCTTCCTCCACTTCTGCTGCTGCTGTGTCTTCCTCCACTTCTGCTGCTGCTGTGTCTTCCTCCACTCCTTCTACTGCTGCTGCTGCTGCTGTGTCTTCCTCCACTTCTACTGCTGCTGCTGCTGTGTCTTCCTCCACTTTTCCTCCACTTTTTTTTGCTGCTGGCTCTTGCTGGTGTCTTCCTCCACTTCTGCTGCTGCTGCTGCTGCTGTGTCTTCCTCCACTTCTACTGCTGCTGCTGCTGCTGTGTCTTCTCCACTTTGCTGCTGCTGCTGCTGCTGTGTCTTCCTCCACTTCTGCTGCTGCTGCTGCTGCTGTGTCTTCTCCACTTCGCTGCTTGGCTGTGTCTTCCTCCACTTCTGCTGCGCTGTGTCTTCCTCCACTTCTGCTGCTGCTGTGTCTTCCTCCACTTCTGCTGCTGCTGTGTCTTCCTCCACTTCTGCTGCTGCGTTCTTCCTCCACTCTACTGCTGCTGCTGCTGCTGCTGCTACTCCTGTGTCTTCCTTCACTTCTGCTGCTGCTGCTGCTGTGTTTTCCTCCACTACTGCTGCTGCTGCTGTGTCTTCCTCCACTACTGCTCCCTGCTGCTGTGTCTTCCTCCCCACTTCTGCTGCTGCTGCTGCTGCTGTGTCTTCCCTTCACTACTGCGCTCTGGCTGTGTCTTCCTCCATTTACTGTGCTGCTGTGTCTTCCTCCACTACTGCGCTGCGGTGTCTTCCTCCTCTACTGCTGGCTGCTGTGTCTTTCCTCCTCTACTGTGCCCGCTGTTTTCTTCCTCCACTTACGCTGCTGCTGCTGGCATGCGTGCTGTGTCTTCCTCCACTACTGCGCTGCTGTGTCTTCCTCCACTAACTGCTGCTGCTGTGTCTTCCTCCACCCCCTGCGCTGCTGTGTCTTCCTCCACTGCTGCTGCTGCTGCTGCTGCTGCTGTGTCTTCCTCCACTACTGCTGCTGCTGTGTCTTCCTCCACTACTGCGCTGCTGCTGTGTTTTCCCTCCACAACTGCTGCGCTGCTGTGTCTTCCTCCACTACTGCTGCTGCTGTGTCTTCTCCATGCTGCTGCTGCGTGTCTTCCTCCTACTGATGTGCTGTTTTCTTTCCTCTCTATGCTGCTGCTGTGTCTTCCTCCACTACTGCTGGCTGCTGTGTCTTCCTCCACTACTGCTGCTGTTTGGGGTCTTCCTCCTCTACTGCTGCTGCTGTGCCCTTCCTCCACTACTGCGGGCTGCTGTGTCTTCTCCTCTACTTGCTGCTGCTGTGTCTTTCCTCCACTCTATTTGCTGTTTGCTGTGTCTTCCCTCTTACGCTGCTGCTGTGTCTTCCTCCTACTGCTGCTGCTGTGTCTTTCCTCCACTACTGCTGCTGTTTTGTGTCTTCCTCCACTACTGCTGCTGCTGTGTTTTCCCTTTCCTCTACTGTGCTGCTGTGTCTTCCTCCACTATTTGCTGCGGCTGTGTCTTCCTCCTCTACTGCTGCTGCTGTGTCTTCCTCCACTACTGCTGCTGCTGCTGCTGCTGTGTCTTCCTCCACTTGCTGCTGTGCTGCTGCTGCTGTGTCTCCCCCACTGCTGCTGCTGCTGCTGCTGCTGCTGCGTGTCTTCCCTCCACTGCTGCTGCGCTGTGTCTTCCCCCCACTACTGCTGCTCCCTGCTGTGTCTTCCTTCACTTCGGTCCCCGTGCAGTGTGCAGAAGTCACGTCGCCTAGGGGGGCGGGATAGCCTTTAGTGGTTAGAACATTGCGCCCCGAAATCTGACGCCCCGGGGTCGATTCCCTTTGATGGGTATTATATTTTCCCCTGGAGTTAACTTCAGTGCAGACTCACTCTCCCCAAAAAGTCTTTCGGATGAGACTATAAACGAGGTCCCGTGTGCGAACGCACGCAGAGCATCTTGCGCTCACGTTAAATCCTGTTCCGCTTTTCGTAAGAGTAGGTCCTTGTGTGCCGTGGGAACGGATGACAAAATTGACAAAACCGCATACACACCGGGACTGGATGTTAAAAAAAATGCACGTAAGTGCTTATTCCATTATCCTAGATATAAAAGAATAAAAGAAAAAAAAAGAGAGGCCAGTGAGGACCTTTGATGATGAGGATAGCTGGCTGTCCTGAAGGTGGTGTGGTTAGGGTTTGGTTCTACACCGTACCCGCCCCCACCCGCCAACCCAAAGTCTGTTGTTTATAGCCCCGCCGACCACAGGGGCCATATCGGGGCTGTCAGCTCGTGAAATTAAAAATCTCCAAGTGGGGTTGAGGGTGGTGGGTGATGTTTAATACGCACTCACGCGTGCGCATGCACGCGCGCGCAAACACACACACACAATTTTATATACAGATATACAGACAGGGACGGGATAGATCAGTGGTCGGAGCACTCGCTTTCCCCCAGCCAAGTTAAGCAGCGTTCGAGCGTGGTTACCAGTTGGATGGGTGACCGTTTGCGCGCCTTGGCTTCAGTACAGTCCCCCAGTTCACCCAGCTGTAAATGGGTCCCTGCCCTCTTTAGGGTCAGGGAAGGTAAAGCAGCGAGGGAGAGGAGATGGGCGCCGCCCTCAATATGCTGGCCCTAGAGAAGTGAGGTCTCTGACGCCTCACCCCCTACGACCTTATAGGTTATAGGACTCCTTTACCTTTACCTATACAGACAGACAGACAGACGACAGATAGATAGATAGATAGATAGATAGATAGATAGATAGATAGATAGATAGATAGATAGATAGATAGATAGATAGATAGATAGATAGATAGATAGATAGATAGACAGACAGACAGACATTTAGATACATAGATGCATAGATAGACAGACATTTAGATAGATAGAAAGACAGACAGACACACATTTAGATAGATAGATAGATAGATAGATAGGTAGGTAGATAGATAGACAGACACACATTTAGATAGACTGATAGATAGACAGACAGACAGACAGACAGACAGCCAGCCAGACAGACAGACAGACAGTTAGATATCCAAAACCAGCTTATGGCCAGGCCTGCCAGTCCCTCGCTTTTCGTTGTGTACGCATATTTCCAGAAGAACCCACCATCATAAGCAGTGGAAGTCCTTTTCATGGCGAATGCGAATGCGAATGGTTTATTCAAAAGGCCTTGGCCACATTTGGAAGGGGAAAAAACACAAAGCACACACTATCATACAAGTAATATTCACATAAGCAATAGCAGTAAGTGAACTGCAAACTATGAAAGTGCTAAGCAGGCACGGGTGGGTGACAAAATAATGTCTCACGCAGAGTTATGTTTTTTAAAGAGTTGGCAGTGTCCAAAAAAAAAACTAACAAATGTAACACCAGTGACTCGGGCTGAGATTTGGGAAACCGAGGGAACGTAGCCTTGGAGGCAGGACAAAAAAAATTTTTCGTTTGCGCGAAAAAACGAGGCCCAAAGAGCTGGAGAAGAGAAAAGAGTGGTCAACCTGACAAATCACCTTGAGGGAAGCCTCTTCGACTGTGAATGCAGGCCAGTCAGAGAAACCCAGCTATGACATGTAGTGCCGGGCATAACATTTTTTTAAAAAAGTTTTGTTCGTTTTTCTTATTGATTTTTCTTCCGCTTTTTAAAACCGATTCAGCCAATCTCAGGCCCAAAAAAGCTTCAATCACTAACTTTAAACCAAATGGTTTTATGGATTGGAATTTTTAAATCAATCGTTTCAGTGTGTTTTTTAAAGAAATAAATCATACAAAGAACCACTCAAGCACTGTCTTAGTCTTGACTTTTTACCCTGTATAAAAATGACTGCACTGGTACATTACTACCCCTTTTGTAAATACCAACGACTCTTTCTATTAGATATATTAAAATCAGATAGTGTGTGTGGGGTGTGGTGTGTGTGTGGTGTGTGTGTGTGGTGTGTGTGTTTTTGTGGGGGTGTGTGTGTTGTGGGTGTGTGTGGTGTGTGTGTGGGGGGGTGGGTGCTTCTGGTAACTGTAATTTTAAAATGTTCATGTTTTCCTTTTTTGGACATCAAAGTTTTTTGAGTCTTCATTTTTATAGACAAGACAACTAAACCCGTCCATATTTTAAAAATTTTGGGGATCTATATTTTGGATGAAAGATCAAACCTGAAATTTTTTTCCAGGATCCCCCGACCACAGCTGCAATGCCCAAACTAAAAGTCCTCGGGAACGACAAGAATTTTGCCTCAGTTTTAAAGATCAGACTGATGGTTCCCTGGTTATTTCTCATTTTGTAGCTTTAAAAAACGGGGATCATAACACAGATATGAAAGAAGGAAAAAGGCAATGGAGATGAGGTGCTTTCAAAAAACCCCGAGTGTCCATACAAGCCCCAACGAGAAATGAAAACCAGAATTAAAAAACCCCTTTTGGGGCCGATGGGGCCCTGACTTCAGTAAAAAAAACGCAAATTAAAGTGGTAGGGGCCCGCCCCGACATCGGGACGGGCCAAGTTTCCCTCGGGGAAAACAGTACAAGGGGGAGACGAAGAGGCAAAGAGAAAACGATGGGAAGAATCAGGGGTAAGTAGGCACCTCAAAATGGAAAGACTTCAACAGAAAGCTGAGAATCGCGAGAATGGAGGAAGCGGTTGCAAAATCTTTGTGAGCTACAACGGGCAACCAAAGTGCGGGAAAGATAAGATGAAGGGAATCACTTTTAAACAGAGCAAAACTTTGTTTAACATAAGCTTTTTTTATTTGATTAAAAACCCGGGAAAATTTGGGCATTGTTCGGTTGGATATGAAAAAAAAAAAAAACCCCAAACCATCTAATTGCCATAAAAAAAATCAGAAACAGTCATGTGAGGAAGGAACAAAAACAGTCCCGAAATTTAACTCTTTTTCTTTGTTTTGCTAAAAAATAACGATTGTTTTTACAGGAGAAAAATTTCATGTGGGGATTTTTTAAGAGTGAAAAAATGATGAGGGATTTTTGTGCGAGTTGCTATGGAAAAAAGCTTTTAAAATACGTGTGTGTGTGAGTGAGTGAGTGGTGAGTGTGGTGTTGTGGTGTGTGTGCGTTCGTGCGTGCGTGTGTATGATGTGTGTGAGATAGGAGAGAGAGATTGTGTGTGGTTTTTTTTGTGGTGCGTGCGTATGTTGTGCGCGTATGGGTGTGCGTGCATTTGGGTTTTGGGTGTGTGTGTTGTGTGTGGGGTGTGGGGGGAGAGAGAGAAGAGGAAGGGGAAAGAGAGAGAGAGAGAAGAGAGAGAGAGATAGGGGAGAGAGGGAACCTATTATAAGGTTTTTTAAAGAGAGAGAAAAAAAACTTGAAAAAATAAAAAATATCCCACCAACAGAAAAAACAGAGATGTTTTAAAAAAAACTACAAGACCAAATAATTTACTTAAAAAAAGTTTTCCATGAAAAACAAAAAAAATAACCAAAAATAGTGACATGGGAAAATTGCAAGAAAAAGGAAGATGCAAGAAAACACTTCGAATCAAATTACTTCAACCACGAAACGACCGCGAACCCGCGACAATTTTTCTCAAAAGAAAAAAAAAAAAAAACAACTAACAACAAAAAACCCCCGAACCTAAAAAAAAAAACCCCCCCCCCCCTCTTAAAAAAATCCAACAAAAAACAACAAACAAAAAACCCGACACTTCTGCCAAAACCAGAAAAAAAACTTAAAATATTTGATAACCACAGTTACAAACAACGCCAGAACAACTCAAAACGGGTTTTATTCTAAAAAATTAATCAAGCTAAAACCCAACAAAATTTACAAAACCGCATACACACGAGGACTGGAGTAAAAAAAACACATGACTGCTTTTCCCTTTCCTGATATAAAAAAAAAAAAAAATATTAAATAAATAAACAATAGGGTAGTTTTCAAAAGCAAAACTAACAAAGTACTGTTCAACTTGCAACAAGAACAAAACCCCAACAAAATCCAACCATTTTTCTTTTTGTTGTGAAATGTATAAAAAAAACCCTAACAACACAAAATTAAAGAAAAAACAGGACCTCCCCCCCCCCCCCCTTTAATAAAAACGAAACCCCAACCAACAAAAATATTTGTCAAAAAATTGAAAAAGTTATCTAGGGGGGGGTAGCTCAGGGTCGGGGCGCTCGCTTTTTTCCTCAGCCAATGTTTTAAAAAGCACGAGCGTGGGGGTTTCCATTGGGGGGGTGACCGTTTTTGGGGCCTTGGGTTCATTCAATCCCCCCGTTCACCCCGCTGTAAATGGGTCCTGCCCTTTTTTAGGGTCAGGGAAAAGTAAAACAGCGAGGGGGGAGGGGAAAGGGCGCCGCCCCAATATGCTGGCCCCTGGAAAGGAGGTCTCTGACGCCTCACTCCCCCACGATCACTAGGTTATGGGACACCTTAAAAAAAACCAAAAAGAAAGAAAAAAAAAAAAAAAAAAAAAAAAAAAAAAAAAAAAAAAAAAAAAAAAAAAAAAAAAAAAAAAAAAAAAAAAAAAAAAAAAAAAAAAAAAAAAAAAAAAAAAAAAAAAAAAAAAAAAAAAAAAAAAAAAAAAAAAAAAAAAAAAAAAAAAAAAAAAAAAAAAAAAAAAAAAAAAAAAAAAAAAAAAAAAAAAAAAAAAAAAAAAAAAAAAAAAAAAAAAAAAAAAAAAAAAAAAAAAAAAAAAAAAAAAAAAAAAAAAAAAAAAAAAAAAAAAAAAAAAAAAAAAAAAAAAAAAAAAAAAAAAAAAAAAAAAAAAAAAAAAAAAAAAAAAAAAAAAAAAAAAAAAAAAAAAAAAAAAAAAAAAAAAAAAAAAAAAAAAAAAAAAAAAAAAGGGGGGGGGGGGGGGGGGGGGGGGGGGGGGGGGGGGGGGGGGGGGGGGGGGGGGGGGGGGGGGGGGGGGGGGGGGGGGGGGGGGGGGGGGGGGGGGGGGGGGGGGGGGGGGGGGGGGGGGGGGGGGGGGGG
The DNA here is from genome assembly GCA_028751875.1 of Rapana venosa. Lineage (NCBI taxonomy): Eukaryota > Metazoa > Mollusca > Gastropoda > Neogastropoda > Muricidae > Rapana > Rapana venosa. The sequence goes on from CM054147.1 coordinate 49,076,938, forward strand.
GGGGGGGGGGGGGGGGGGGGGGGGGGGGGGGGGGGGGGGGGGGGGGGGGGGGGGGGGGGGGGGGGGGGGGGGAGGGGGGAGGAGGAGGGGGGAGGAGAAGGAGAGGGAGGAGGAAGGAGGAGAGAGGGGAGAGAGGAGGGGGAGGAGGGGGAGGAG